>FXXK01000031.1:205664-345007 GCA_900184695.1 Betula pendula | reverse complement strand
TAAGGTTTGACTTGTATATATATATATATATATTCAATAATTTATTTTATATGTTATAAGTATATGTTATAATTTAGGGAAAAATACAGTTTACCTCCCAAACTTTGATCATTTTTCAATTGAGCTCCAAAAGTTTAAAAACTAGCAATGTACCTTCACAAAGTATAAAAAGGAAAAAATTGGAGTGGCCATAACCAACTTCCATTCCGACCAGATGAGGGTGATTAGGCCACCCCTTAACCAAATGAAAATAACCAAAATCACCCTTAAAAATTTTTGGAATGAGTCGGCCACTCCATTTAAATTCTTAGTAGTAGTGGCCAAACCACCCATAATGGTTCATTGTCAAAAGGAAGTCATGTTGCATCGGTGAATTCTATAATAGTCCGTTAAAGAAAGGCAGAGGATGCTAGAGGTGAACTTATTTTATTTTTGAGAAATTAGATTTTTAAAGGAAAAATGAAAATTGGTGTTGCAAAGAGAGGAAGGCTGAGAGCTTGGGAATTATATAAGAAAATAATTTATATATAGATTTGGCATAAATTAGATTTTTTTGTGCTCTCCATAAGAAATAGACACCAATCACTATTATCTTCAACAGAGCAAATAAGCGATGGACAAATCCCCATTCCCCCATTCAAGAGAATCAAGCGCCCTCTCCTTCGCCGAACGCCACCCTTCCCGTTCCTCCGCCGAACTCCATTAAAAAAAGACAACCCCTGTTCCTCCCCCGTCTAGCAGAGTTCCACGTTCTTCTCTCTCCTTCGCAGTGCCACCTCTCTTACTCACCTTCGTCAAATTCACGCCCAAATCCTTGTCCATGGCTTGCCCCTCCAAAATTAGCTGCTTGCCAAGATTTTCGACCTCAGTTTCATTGACTATGCGCACTTTGTGTTAAGCGAAATCCTTTTCCTACTGATTTTCCTTGGAACACATTGATTAGAAGCTACACACTCCAAGCTTCTCCTCAAGAATCCTTGTTTCTCTATCTCAAAATGCGTGGAGAAGGAATCAGACCCCTCAATTTCACTAACCCATTTGTTCTTAAGGCCTGCTCGACCCATTTGTCGATCGCTCTCGGTGAACAAATGCATGCCCATGTTTTTAGATTTGGCTTTCAATTCGTTGGTTGCTCTGTATTCAAAGTGTTGCCATCTTGATTATGCACGGAGTGTGTGGGATGAAATGTTGGAGAGGGATGAAGTTTCTTGGAAAGCGATGATTTCTGGATTTGTTTTTTGGGGAGAGGTTGAAAAGGCAAGGGATATGTTTGAAAAAATTCCGCTAAGAAGGAATGTGTTTTGTTGGACTGCGATGATTAGTGGGTATGGGAAAGAAGGGAATTTGGTGGAGATGTTTTTTTTTGAAACAATTTGTAGTTTGCTCCATGATAGAATACTATAGATACAATTGAAATTTTTTCAACTCAATCCTATCTATGACACTCTTAATAGTTCACAAACTAAAACATGAGCGTTAATTTGCACCATTTTCACATAATTAATCTGTTAAGATTCTAGTGATCAACCCAACATAATAACCGTCAAACTATATGACCAAATTTGCTCTAGTTTTGGTTATCCCTTTAACCCATTAACAATCTGCAAAGCATCGTCTTCCAAAATTATACTCATAGAAGCTCATCTTTATGCTAACTCCATATCATAAAATCCTGTCAAAGCTTCAGCAGTTCAACCAACAAATCTTTTGTAGTATACGTGCTGCCAAGACTATGCCCTCAGGGTCCCTTACTATAATTTCAATCTTATAACATCACGTCCTTGTCCACGGCTACATCCCAATTAATTTTAAAGATACATGGGTGGTTTCTTCCAATACTATTGGATTTCAGCTTGGATAGGATGTTGAACATTAAGGCCTTGGGTGGTAGCCCTCGAAATTCCTCAAGAGAATTGCTGCATCGCGAAGACTTGGGGTAGTGAATGAGTGAAATCTCCCCCAGTGCACTATGGAGTTTCTACGGAACCAGATTTTTTGGCCATCATTGCCATGAGCTCAAGTCTACCAATCACATCAAGCAACCATCTCCTCAAAAGAATAGAAAAATGTGAGTACCTCACCAATATTTTTACAACTTTTAGACCACAGCTTCAATGTCTTGTGTAGAGGGCAGTTTCATAGAATATGTTCTTCGTTTCTTCATTCTCCCACAGATAGGGCATTGGCATTTTGAACTACATCTTGTCGTATAATTTAGCTTTGTGAGTAGAATGTTGTTGCATGCTTTGCCACATAAACATTTTGACAGCATTTGGAACCTTTAAGATTTGAAATCATTTTCCATACTAAATCTCCATCTCTTTGCTGAAACTCCCACCATGCTCATGCCTTTCCAAGTGGTAGCACTCCATACAACTTCTACAAAACAAGTATGATTTATAACGATTTACATATAACACACTAAATCTTTTTTAACGCATTTGCTGGAAACGCACAAAAAAACAAGTGTTCTATGCTCTCCATACAACTTCTACAAAACCACATTGCATTCTCTATAACCCAACCTGGCAATTTATCCTCAGTTGTTAACCCATTTTTTTATAGCAAGCAAAGTATAAAAGCTTGCCTAGGAATAGCTAATGTAAACCATACCAGCCTCCACCATTCCACTTTAGGTATCCTACTACGAATTCCAGCGAAGTAGTCACTACGCTAGATCCATATAATTAAACCCATTGAATGCACGCATTGGACTCTGCCCTTTTACCCACGACACGAAATAAAAGTTAAAACACGCAACCCAAGAACACCTAAAATACAACGAGTTATGTTATATGTTTGCAATAGAATAATAGACTCAGCCTGCAAGCCTCTACTATATATATACCACAAAAAAAAACCATATTGTAATGCCCAAAAACAAACAAAAAAAAAAAAAAAATAGAGTCCAATAACATTCTTAGTAAGTTAGAAACAAATTTACAGATGGAGACTTTTATAGGCCCGGGAGATGCTAAATCTATGAACTCTTATCACTACCAGCTCCATGGTACATCGTGGCAATGAAAGGGTAACAAATTCCCTCCAGCTCCTTCATCCTATTATCAAACTCATGTGCCTCCACAAGCTGGTTCCTTTCAAGCCAGTAGATGGTCTGCTCTATTTTCATCTTCAGTCTTTGCTAAAGCATTCTTCACATCTCGAATTCTGTACCTCATTAGCGAGCACAATTTCCAATGCTTTCTTGCCTCAGCCTTCTTCTGATGCTCCCAAGCAAGTTGTTATCAGGGTTCTGCTCCGTTCACCCTCATACACCTGGATCAGCACGCCGGGCTGGTTATCAGAGTAGGTGGAGAACACCTGCTTCTCTTGGTGGGAATGGTGGTGTTCCTTGTCAAAACTGTCATGACACCTCCAGCAGTCTACAAACCAAGCGAAAGAGGAGTAACATCCAGCAACAACAAGTCCTGCACCTTCTCATTACCCTCACTGCTAAGGACTGCAGCATTAACAGCAGCACCATAGGCAACCGCCTCGTCAGGGTTAATTCTCTTGCAAGCTCCTTCCCATTGAAGAAGTCCTGCAACAATTGCTGAACTTGGGGATTCTAGTAGACCCACCAACGAGAACCACATCATCGACGCTGCTCTTGTCCATCTTAGCGTCCCTCAAACACTTCTCTACAGGCTCCATACACTTCCTGAATAAGTCCATGTTTAGCTCCTCGAATCTCGCTCGGGTAATAGTCAAGTAGAAATCAATACCCTCATACAGGAGAATCAATTTCAATGGTGGTTTGAGCAAGTAGATGAGAGAGTCCTTTTAGCCCTCTCACAAGCAGTCCTCAACCTCCTCAGGAGCCCTGGGGTTTCCACCGATATCCTTCTTGTTCTTCCTCTTGAATTCCTGAACAAAATGGTTCACCATCCTGTTATCAAATCTTCACCTCCCAAGTGGGTATCACCAGCTGTAGCTTTCACTTCGAAGATGCCCTTTTCAAAGGTGAGAAGCGAGACACCAAAGATCCCACCACTAGGTCAAAGATGAGCCATTCTTTTCACAGTACTATGTTGCCTTCTTGTCAAGCCCATATGCAATAGCAGCGGCGGTTGCTCATTGATGATACGCATCACATTAAGGCCGAAATGACACCAGCGTCCTTTGTGGCTTGACGCTGCGAGTCATTGAAGTAAGCAGGACGGTGACAACGGCATTCTTAATAGTTATACCAAGGTATGCCTCAGCAATCTCCTTCATCTTTATGAGAACCATGGAAGAAATTTCCTCTGCAGAAAATTGTTTCTCTTCTCCCTTGTAATGACCACGATCATGGGCTTGTCCCCAGGGCCAGCAATCACCTTGAATGGCCACAGGTTTCATGTCGCTCTGCACCGATGCATCACTGTATCTCCTACCAATCAATCGCTTGGCATCTGCATACACCCCCCCCAAAAAAAAGAAAGAATCATTCAGAACATTATCCATGATTATCTTTTAGACGCACTTAATCAGAAAACAAGAGAAAATCCTTAAAAAATCTATTAGAATTGAGGTAAAAAAATAACATTCTTGAGACTTGACTGAATCCAAATACATGGAATTTTGACTTAAAAATCTCTGGGTAACTATTTTTTCTTCATGAAACAAATATCCACGATAACCCCAGAAGTTTCTTCAACATTCATAAGGTTAGGAATGATTAAAAATTCCTCTTGATGTTCATAGAGGGTGTAGATTATAAGAAAAGCAAATAGATCACATGCAGAGGCAGGCTTCCTCGAAACAGAACCACTATGAAACAATACCGTTTACAACCAAATTTTCTTTCCTTTTACTCGATCAGCTTAATGAACAATTCTTTTCTAAAACATACCTTTTTAAAAATAAATATTCACGATAAACTAAGAAGTTCTACAAGATTGTAGGACATAGATTGATTACAAATTCCTCTTGATGTTATAGAGTTCTAGATTGATAGAAAGCAATAGATCACATGCAGAGGTAGGCCTTCTCAAAACAGAACCACTATGACAATACTTGTTAAAACGAATTTTTCTTTCCTTTTACACGATTACCTTGATCAACAATTTTTTCCTTCAATTCGTCCTCGGGGGTGTTAATGAATATGTAAATATTGCGAATTAAGCTTCATCACCTAACTATTGGTCAATTCACCAAAAAAAAAAAGAAAACAGAGACATAGAATTCCAACAAATTCTTTCTTTCTCAATCAAATAACTGAAAATAATTCAAGATCCATAAAAAGCATCAGAAATAACAGAAAAAGAAGCTAACGAAGCTCTAATCCGAACGCAAACCACTAAAGAGAAGTCATCAGAGAGCTAAGGAACTCACCGAAAACAGTGTTGGTAGGGTTCATGGCGACCTGATTCTTGGCCGCATCACCGATCAGACGCTCACTGTCAGTGAAGCCACGTAAGACGGCGTCGTCCTGTTCCCTGGTCATTCGCAATGATCTCCACGCGATCGTGTTGCACACCCCCACGCACGAGTACGTCGTGCCAAGTCGATCCCAATCGCCGGTCCTCACTCTTCGCCATAGCCGATCAACCACGAATCTCACACAACAAAAAAAAATCACTGAAAAAACGAGAGCTTTGATTTTGCGAGACAGAAAATTTTCTCAACTGAGGAGAAACAAGGAGTGGGATGGGTTATAAGGAAGAGTTTGATTTCTGGAAGGTTCCGATCGGGCCTGTGAGCCGTCGATCAACTTTTTTTTACTGCAAAATAGAATTTTATTTTTCATTTATTTTTTTGGGAGGCGATCTCCCGCTTTTAGTCGGTTTTTAATCTCTAGCGTGTTCGAGAGTTTTCTCATGTAGTTTGGAATTTATTTTTTATTAATTTTTATTGGGGGGGGGATCCCGCTTTTATTCGGTCTGTTAACTCTGTACTCTCTAGGCGGTTCGAGAGTTTTCTTTTATAAACGTGACGCGGTCTGATTGGCGTGTGTGACGGTTAGCTCTGATTCTGTTTCTGTTGCTGCCAAATTTCGAAGCGGCAATGAGTTTCCTTCAAAATATTTTTAGTTTAAGGAGGCAATATTTATATTTAAATATTAATTAATAAATAATGTGATTTAATTTTTAGTTTATATTTATTTAAAAATTATTTTTTATTGCGTCTTACTCTTTTTTTTTTGAAAACAGTAGAATTCTAGTCTACAAGAATTAGTTTTAATGAAAGATATTTTTGCGTTGAGTTACGTATAATTTCTATCATGTACTACAAAACGAAATATATTATTCTAAACATTATTTTGATGACCAAACTTAATTAATATGTTAGTGTTAATTCATGCAAAATTAACTTTCATTTTTTCATTTCTTTCCCTTTAAAGTCTCAGTATCTTAGGATTCTTTTTTTCTTTTTTTTATTGTAATTTATTTTCTACCCGTAATTGAGCCTTAATAAAACCATTGACTAACAATTTTATCATAATTGAGGCCCTTAAAAAATTTTGTTTGCTAAACAAAACTTAATTATACCATTATCAATTGGAGCCTTATTCAAATGGAGATCTTAGGCGGCCGTCTAATTGGGCTAGCCAATGAGCGGCTATGCTAACTACTAGCAAATACAAGCAAATCTAATAAGCAAAAACAAAGTACCATCAATAAAAAAATCATAGGCAAGACCCTATTGATCACAAATGTTAACACTCAAAGCACTTTTCCAAAAATTTCATTTACCAGTAAGTTAAGTTTTAGGTCTTGTTTGGCAAATTAGTTTCTGTTTTTGTTTTTGAAAATTGTTTTCGAGAACACAAACATAAACAATTCTTTTTTTCCTTTTTTTTTTTTGGCTAAAAAGGAGTTTGACAAACTGTTTCGAAAACAATTTTTGAAAACATAAATTTTGTTTTTGGAAAATTGTTTTCGAGAACAAACATAAACATTCTTTTTTTTTTTTTTTGGCTAAAAAGGAGTTTGACAAACTGTTTCGAAAACAATTTCTGAAAACATAAAACTAGTATAATTTTGGTTCGGACAACTGTTTTAAAAATAATTTCTCTTCTTACACACGATTATTAGAAAATTGGCAACAATTTAATTTCACCGATACCAAAAAATAAGCTAGAATTTAAGACAAAAAACTAATCAAATGATAATATATATATAGTATATATAAATAGAATGGAAGTACAGAAAAAACCATGAAAAGTGAAACAGAGGTCTATAAATGAACAAAACTATTCGAAAACATACTCGGACTCAATTAGATTAGGCTCAGCTCGAGCTTGACTTTCTAAGGAGCTCGAGCTTGACTCGATTATTAATTAAATGGGTTGTTCATGAACAAAAAAAAGATCGATTATTAAATAATGCATACTCGTTTAAACTCCAATTCGACTTACGGTTAACGTTCATGAAACAATGTTTGATATGGTAGACTTGGCTCGCAAGTCTTTGGGCTTGTTTGTCTGATTGCATGAGTTTCAATTATTGTTTTTGGGAAAAGCGCAACTAATATTCGATTGCTTTTCTACTTTTTTCGTACATTTTCACTCGATGTCTTTCACTCTTTTCCTAATCTTTGGTCAATCGACGTCTTTCATTGTTTTCTATAAAGCATTTCTAGTTCTACTAGGAAAAAAGCTGTCGCTCATTTTGATAATGTTTTTTAAGGAATTTTTTTTTTCCAAACAGTATTTTAATCTAACATTAAGAAAAAAATAAGCAGTTTATATATTATAGGATTGTTTTGTATTTACATTGTTTATTAATAATTGCGTTTGAAAAAAATTATAAACAAAATAACAATGAGTGTGTTTGGAAAGTGTTTTGAGAGTAAAAGAGAAAAAATGAATTAATTAATTTGATATAAAATTAAAAGGATAACACATGCGGAGACCCTGATTTCTTGCGAGAACCGGTCGAAATAACATATGCTGATTTCTTTTCTTTATTGCTGTACATATGCAGAGGGCCAATCAAAGAGGCAGAGATAGCCTTTTTATGGTTTGGTCTGTCATTTCAGTTGTGCAATTTAAAAATAGTGGTTTTAAAATATGTGATTTAAAAATATGATTTTTAACAATAAAATTAAGTATCTGATAAAATTGACTTTTAAAATCGCAGTTTAGCCTTTAAATTCATTTGTTTTTAAAACATATACGTTTACATGCGATTTGAAAATGTTTATTTTTTTAAATGATCTTTACTCACACGTAGGGCACTCTTGGAGCATGCAAAGCAGTATCGCCGCCGATACAACCACAAAGTGCAGTGTTATAAAGCAAGCCTAGCGCCACTGCGGCAGCACCGATAATGGTTGTGGGTTTAGGATTTGATTTGTTGGGGTTTGGGTTTGGGATCGGGATCAGGAGATAAAGATGAAAGAGATTTAGGAATGTTTGTGTTTGTTTTTTTTTTTTTGTTTGTATTTGTTTTTTCATTTTTTTAGTTCATAAATTTGTTAATAAAAAAACTAACGTGGAAATGAATGATGTTGCAGTTGTCATGTAGGATGATACATCAGTTTGTAGACGTATTGTAGTAACAATGGTAGATCATACCTTTTGTAAGAAAAATATCTAATATCTATGTACCACCTAAAATCAAATAATTTAGTACATCTAATATTCATAAATAAATTACTTGTTCTTTCTTTAAATGTTAAAGGATCGCCTACAACATCTTCTATTGATCGACCATTTTCACTTAATTATTTATGAAGCTACGTCTTTTTTATAAGCATTTAATATTGAATTTCTCTTAATTTCATTTGAAATGATGATCCCACCATCCTTTTAACTGTCTTGTAAATCTCGTAACAAGAATATGAGTTATTCGGTGAATAGTTTTACCAACACTTTTATAAATAGTTGTGACCATGATCATTTTAGGATCCTTTCTATATCACTCACAAAAAAAAAAAAAAGAAATTGAGAAAAGTTATTTCATGAGTAAGATCTCTTTAAAAAAAAAATCTAAAGCTTAAATATTGCCACCTAATTTAAACTTCATTAACTTGACTCTAATGATTAACTAAGGTTAACATTAAAGTTAGCATAATTAGCTGAAAAACAGAAGGGGGGTGGGTGGGGTGGGGTGGGGTTGATTTGCATCTGTTGAACTTCTCTAACAAATTAAGTGTTTTTTTTTTTTTTTGGAACAATTTGTAGTTTGCTCCCTGATTATAATACCATATATATAATTTAGAATTTTTTCAACGCAATTCCTATCTATGACACTCTTAATAGCTTCACGAACTAAAACATAAGCGGTTGAATTTGCACCCCTTTTCACATGATTAATCTGTTAAGATCTTAGGTGACTCAACCCCAACTTAATACCATCAACTATATGACCAAATTTGCTCTAATTTTGGCTATCCCCATTTACCGCATTAACAATCTGCAAAGCATCGCCCTCCAAAATTATATTATAAAAGCTCATCTTTCTACTAAACTCCACATCATAAAATCCTGTCAAAGCTTCAGTCACAACAGGTTCAACCAACAAATCTTTTGTAGTATTACGTGCTGCCAAGACTATGCCCTCAGGGTCCTTCACTATAATTTCAATCCCTATACGTCCATGTCCCTTGTCCACGGCTACATCCCAATTAATTCTAAAGATACATGTGAGGGGCTTCATCCATACTATTGGGATTTCAGCTTGGATAGGGTGCTGAACATCGAGGCCTTGAGTGGTGGCCCTTTGAAATTCCTCAAGAGAATTGTTGGCATCGCGGAAGATTTGGGTAGGATGAGTGAGATCTCCCCCATGCGCTATGGAGTTTCTACGGAACCAAATTTTTTTTGGGCCATCATTGCCATGAACTCAAGTTCTACCAAATCACATCGGCCAACCATCTCCTCAACAATGAGGAAAAACTTGGGTTCCTCGCCAATACCTTTTTGTAACTTTTTAAGACCACAGCTTCAAACGTCTTGTGTAGACGGACAGCTTCATAGAATATGCTTCTCTGTTTCTTCATTCCTCCCATAGATAGGGCATTGGGCATCTTGAACAACACTTCGTCGTAATACATTCAGCTTTGTGGGTAGAATGTTGTTGCACGCTTACCACGTAAACATTTTAACCGCATTTGGAACTTTAAGATTTGAAATCATTTTCCACACTAAATCTCCATCTCTTTGCCAGGAACTCCCACCACGCCTCATGTCCTTTTCCAGGCGGTAGGCACTCCATACAACTCCTACAAAACAAGTATGATTTACAACATATAACACACTAAATCTTTTTTAACCGCATTTGCTGGAAACGCACTAAAAAAAACAAGTGTTCTATGCTCTCCATACAACTTCTACAAAAACCACATTGCACTTCTCCTCTATAACCCCAACCTGGCAATTTATCTTCAGCTGTTACCCATTTTTTATAGCAAGCCAAAGTATAAAAGCTTGCCTAGGAATAGCTAATGTAAACCATACCAGCCTCCACCATTCCACTTTAGGTTTCTTACTACGAATTCCAGCCAAAGTAGCACTACGCCAGATCCATATAATTAAACCCATTGAAGTGCACGCATTGGACTCTGGCCTTTTTACCCACGACACGAAATAAAAGTTTAAAACGCTCAACCCAAGAACACCTAAAATACAACGAGTTATGTTATATGTTTGCAATAGAATAATAGACTCAGCCTGCAAGCCTCTACTATATAATTACCCACAAACAAAAACCATATTGTAATGCCCAAAAAAAAAAAAAAAAAAAAAAGATATCACAATAGCATTCTTAATAAGTTAGAAACAAATTTACAGATGGAGACTTTTATAGGCCCGTGAGATGCTAAATCTATGAACTCTTATCACTACCAGCTCCATGGTACATCTTGGCAATGAAAGGGTAACAAATTCCCTCCAGCTCCTTCATCCTATTGTCAAACTCATGTGCCTCCACAAGCTGGTTCCTTTCAAGCCAGTAGATGGTCTGCTCTATTTCATCTTCAGTCTTTGCCAAAGCATTCTTCACATCTCGAATTCTGTACCTCATGTAGCGAGCACAATTTTCCAATGCTTTCATTGCCTCAACCTTCTTCTGATGCTCCCCATCCTCGGGGACGGCCTTCTCATACCACCTCTTCTCGATCTCCTTCTTGTGATCCTTTTCCTGATGCATGTACTGCTCAGCTTCCTGCGCCTTGTTCTTAATCTCCCTCTCATGCTCCTTATCGTCTCTCGTGGCTCCACCCATGGCCTTCTCATCCTTCTTCACCTTCTTCTCGTTCTTCTTCTTCTTCTGCTCCTCATCCTGAGCCATGTACTTCTCAGCCTTCTGCACCTCATTCTTAATCTCCTTCTCAGGCTCAGGCCCCTTAACCTGCTTCTCGTTCTTAATCTCCTTCTCATCCTTCTTCACCTTCTTCTCCATCTCCTTCTTGTGCTCCTCATCCTTAGCCATGTACTTCTCAGCCTCGTGCGCCTCGTTATAAGTCTCATTCTCAGGCTCCTTATTCTCTTGCATGGCTCCACCCATGTCACCATCAGAACCTTGCTCAATCTTGGCAATGACTTGGTTGCATATGCTCTCCAGCTCGCTCATGATGAACTCAAATTCATCTGCCTCAGCAAGTTGGTTCCGTTCGACCCAATCGATAACCTGCTCAATTGTATCTTCAGTCTTCTCCCTGTAAGCAGATGGGACCTTGGCTGCAAACTTTTTATCTTTAAATGTGTTCCTCATGTTGTAAGCGTAGTTCTCCAGTGCATTCTTTGTCTCGACCTTCACGATATGCTCCTCATCATCAGCCTTGTACTTCTTAGCCTCCTGCACTAACTTCTTGATCTCTTCCTTGGAGAGCCTGCCCGTATTGGTGATTGTAATCTCAGTCTTCTTTTCAGTGGCTTGGTCCTTGGCAGATGCGTTCAAGATACCATCAGCATCAATGTCAAAGCAAACGGCAATTTTTGGAACTCCACTAGGAGCAGCAGGAATACCTGAGAGCTTAAACTTGCCCAGAAAATTGTTGTCGCGGGTTTGGATACGTTCACCCTCATACACCTGTATGAACACACTCTCCTGGTTATCTGAGTGGGTTGAGAACTCCTGCTCCTTCTTGGTGGGAATGGTGGTGTTTTTCGGAATCAACACACTCATGACATCTCCAGCAGTCTCCAAGCCAAGAGATAGAGGAGTGACATCCAGGCACAAGATGTTCTTTACCTTCTTACTAGCCTCATGGTTCAGAATTGCAGCCTGAACAGCAGCACCATAAGCAACAGCCTCATCCGGGTTAATCCTTTGGCAAAGCTCCTTCCCGTTTAAGAAGTTCTGCAGCAATTTCTGAACCTTGGGGATCCTGGCAGACCCTCCAACCAGAACCACTTCATGGACACTGCTCTTATCCATCTTAGCATCCTTCAAACACTTCTCAACAGGCTCTATACACTTCCAGAATAAATCCTTGTTAAGCTCCTCAAACCTGGCTCGGCTGATGTTTGAGTAGAAGTCAATACCCTCGAACAAAGAATCAATCTCAATTGTTGTTCTAGTATTAGATGACAGAAGCTTCTTAGCCCTTTCACAAGCAGTCCACAACTTCCTAAGAGCCTTACCTCTAGTAATATTCTTCTTATGCTTTGCGTTGAACTCTTCAACAAAATGCTTCACCATCCTACGGTCAAAATCTTTACCTCCCAAGTGGGTATCACCAGCTGTAGCTTTCACTTCAAAGATACCCTCGTCCATGGTGAGAAGTGAGACATCCAACGTGCCACCACCAAGATCAAAGATGAGCACATTCTTCTCACCTGCACCATACTCCTTGTCAAGCCCATATGCAATGGCAGCAGCAGTTGGCTCATTGATAATACGCATCACATTTAGGCCAGCAATGACACCAGCATCCATTGTGGCTTGACGTTGTGAGTGATTGAAACGAGCAGGAACAGAGATAACAGCATTCTTGATCTTTGAACGGCAATAAGACTCAGCAATTTCTTTCATCTTTATGAGAATCATTGAAGAGATTTCTTCGGCCAGAAACCGCTTTTCCTCGTACTTGTAGGTAACAACAATAATGGGCCTCCCATTATCAGGGTCAGCAATCACCTTGAATGGCCACAATTGCATGTCATGTTGCACTGATTCATCATTGAATCGCCTCCCAATCAACCGTTTAGAGTCTTCGTACCACCGACATGAAAATCAACATGTAAACAAGTCATTACATTAAACATTATTCGCTTCACAATAAGTACATTTTGTCACCTTAATTTGTTTTGAACCCATTAGAAAGCAAAAAAGGGTCAACTTTTTATGCTACTTGGGGATTTGCCTGAAGCAAAAGAAAGACCCAACGACTTAAACAATTTTCCTCTTCATTATCATGAAAGAAACCAAAACAACATTAGAAAAGATCGAAAGAAAAAACCCCAATTTTCTCTCCTTCCTCCGCAATAATTAACGTCATTGACCAAGCAAGCTAACAGAAAATAACCAAACTTTTGAAATGTAAGGCTCTAAAATGTGAACTGGTAATGGTATCAGAGTGTTTGTTTACCGCAATCTGCTGATTTGCAGAATTGTTAGATTATACAGAATGGTTCTGCAGAATCTGTGGTTTTATGCAGGAACTGGATATTGCCGTATAAGATTCTGGGAGTTGGGTTATTTAGCTGCTTGTAACTGTTGTTTCAAATTGCTCTGGGAGTTGGGTTATTTAGTGGTTAGAAATGCAATGCAGTGGAGGACTTGTTTTTCTGGTTCTGCAGAATGGTTGCATATTGTAATCTGAGGTAGCTGGGTAAGGTGTGGCATTGGTTCGTATTTGAACTGGTGTTTGTAGTTGTTGGTCCAGCACATGATTGCTGGAGTGTTTGTACAGTTTGTGTTCTTTTATAAAAGTACTCATTCATCTAAAAAACAAAAACAGAGAACCAGGAACTCACCAAAAACAGTGTTGGTAGGATTCCTGGATGCCTGGCGCATGGCCGCATCACCGATCAAACGTTGAGTCTCATTGAAAGCTACAAAAGATGGTGTTTTTGGGTTCCCCAGATCATTGGGTATGATCTCCACCCGATTATTTTTCCAAACTGCCACGCAGGAGTAGCATGTTCCCAAATCGATCCCAATCGCCGGACCCTGGCCTTTCGTAGCCATAGCTTACAAGAATTGATAGGAGAAAAGAAAGTGAAAAACAACGAAAAAATCTCTTGGATTTGTAAGGAGAAAGATCACTCCGCAGTGTGGTTTGGTGACTGAGGAGTGGAGAGGGCTAAACTTAGTTGCATTTGTACTATGTTCCGAGCTGGTAGACTTAGCTCGCAAGTCTTCAGGCTTGTTTGTCTGATTGCATCAGTTGCAATTATCTTTTGTAGAAAGCCAACGCATTATTCGTTTCCTTTTCTACTTTTTCGTACATTTTCAATCGATGTCTTTCATTCTTTTCCCAATCTATTGTCAATCTAGTTCTACTAGGCAAAAAGCAGTCGCTCAGTTTGATAATCTAGCTAACATGTTTTTTAAGGATGTTTTTTTTAAAAAAAAAAAAAACAGTATTTTAATCTAACATTAAGAAAAGCAAAAAACAGTTTATATATTTATAGGATTGTTTTGTATTTACATTGTTTATTAATATTTTGCTTTTAAAAAAAATAAGAAACAAAGATTTTAACAAACAAATAACATTGAGTGTGTTTGAAAAAAAGTTTTGAGAGAAAAAAGAAAAAAAGAAGAAGAAGAATTTATTGATTTGATATAAAAGTGAAAGGATAATATATGCAGAGACCTTGATTTCTTGCGAGAACCGGTCAAAATAACATATGCTGATTTATTTTCTTTATTGCTATACAGTTTTACCAACACTGTTGTAAACAGTTGTGACTAGGATTTTCATGATACCATCTTCTCTATTTTACTTGAAATGAGGAAAACCTAATTCATGGGTAAAATCTCTTTTTTTGAAAAAAAAATAAAAATTCAAAGCTTACAAATTGCCATTTCATTTAAAATTCATTAACTTGACTCTAATGATTAACTTAAGGATAACATTGAAGTTTGTGTAATTAGCTGAAAAACATATTAAAAAGAGGGAGGGGGGGCCAACCGTTTTTATTTTTTAATTTTTTTAAACTGAATGGCATAGTTGTACTTTTATGTTGTTTTTGTTATTTATTTGATGGAAATAGTAACAAAAGTAATCGATTTGTAGATATTCAAAATACAAATCTTAACTTTATCAAATAGAAAATTAAAATGTCATTTAAAAAAAAAAAATCCAAACCTTTTGTTCAAGTTGTATTCTCGACCGTTAATATTCATATTCTTCATTATTGCATATTTTATTTGTTTTGCCATAAAATATTTTAAAAAAAAATTATTTTACAAGAAACTATATTTCGTTGAAAATATTTTCCTATATTTAGTGGGTATAAAAAATAAGAATACTTTTTATATTTTCATGCAATCATATTAATTTATAAAAACTAATTTTTCTTCACAACATAAAAATATTAGAAAAAAGTACATATATTTCCCTAAAACTACTACTCCATTGTTAATGTTCTACAATGACAAAAATACTCTTTATAATTTTTTTTTAAAAAAAAGAGAATACAAGGTGCTGGTTCCCTTGAGTTTTTTTTTTTTTTTAATTTTAGGCTTTTATTATTATTTTTAATTTTTAGAAAAAAAGTACATATATCTCTTCAAACTACTATGCCATTATCAATGTCTTCCCAAATGATCAATTGTGTCAATATCTAAACTAAAGTACCAAAAATTGTCAATATACCCCAATGGCCCAAAAAAAAAAAAGAATATTATATATATAATATATTAAAATTAAATTAAAAAAGCAAAAAAAAAGAGAACCAAGTTAATTTTTTTTCCCTTATATATATATATATATATATTTTAATTTTAATTTTTTTTAGTTATAGTTTTTTTTCTTCCAAATTTATAAGGATTTTTTTTATGTCTTATTGAAAATATTTTAGGGTTATTGTATTTTTTCTGGCTTTGGAACATTGACATTTTTTTTAGTAGTTTAAAGGAAATATTGACACAATGGTATTTGGGGGCGCATTGACAATTGAGTGATAGTTTGAAAAAATTATGCGTACTTTTTTCAAAATATTAATATAAAAAATTTTTGAAAAAAAATTAAACCTAAAAAATTTGAATTTCAACAGTTGTTCAGTGATTTAAGAATGAAAAGCTTAAATTCGAAAAATAATTTAGAGTTTTAAAAAATAAAAATCATTTATAAAAATTAAAGAAATTTTTTCAATCAAACCGAAAAATATTTTTTGTTAACTTTTATCTTTCATCACACCAAACATTAAAAAAAAAAAAAAACACAAAATTCATTTTAAGCCCAATGAAACTGAACATTAAATTCTGTGCAATAAAACTGTGTTATTGAATAATAATAAGGCAATATCACGTGAGTGTTGTCTGAGCCCCACTTGCCACCAGATAGCCGGTTCGAAGAATCTACTCATGGTAAGGGAATAGGACCGCCACATTATTTGCTACTTGTCCAAGAAGTTTTCCCTTTATACAGAAAAGAAACACAAAAATAAAATAAAACTCCAACTTTATCGATGACCCTAGCAGCTCATATGGAAGGTGACGTAGTTTGGTGACGTTACTGTCATGGAATAAGGCAACAAAGACGACCAAGACTTAAAAGAGGTACCAAATTTTTTATGGAGCAATAGATATTAAAATGATGCGAAATTTATTTATTGGTATTTGTAGTATTTATTTATATTAATTGTTTTAATCTAGTTTAATTAATAAATTTTACATTATTTTAGTACTATTTTTTAATAAAACATTTGGTAGCCGTATCTTTTTTTTTTTTTTGGGAGACTTTTACTGTTTTACAGTCTAACAGACTAATTAAAAGCTGACATATAATATAAGTATACCTAACATCATTTAACTGGACTTGTACATTAGAGAGGAAGTTATCTCTATCTCTTTTTTTTTTTTTTTTTTTAAAAAAAAAGAATTACTGAAGTTGCTGGAATTACAATTTATTGAGGAGATGACATAGATAGAAGTTTAATATTATTTTTGGTAACCATATTTCTACATTATAATTTCTCTCATCATGAATGATATAACGTGAGAAAAAAGAATGGTGCAAAATAAATCAATTATAATACAAAATTTTTGTTTAATAGAGCTTATAAGAAATAGAAAATTGTTAAGTTCGTCCCTATAGTTTGATCTTGTTATAAACAAATTTTTATGGTTTCAAAATGAACAAATAACTCATTGAGGTATACCCATGTAACAAATTTAAGTAATTATGAAATTAATAAAATTATAAATTTATCCTCAAATAAGAAACTATATAAAAAAAAAATATATAGAACAAAGATAAAAATAAATTAGGTAGAGTGGTTGAATCCTTGGAGTCATGGCTATAGTGGTGCCTTGGCCACTCCCACATTTGGGGTTGGTCACTAATCAGCTATGGGATGATTTGGTCACTTCCATAGTAATGCTCTCAAAATTAATTAATTTGGTGCTTTTAAAATTAATTAACCGGAAGAACACATACATCAAAGTAAAATGTAGCGAAAAACCGAAAATATTAATTCTGAGTTGAAAGTCTATTAAGTAACCTCGGCAGTATTTTCTATCACCAATACAAACTAATATTGAACCACAAATGGACAGCCATGACTCTATGAGGAAACAATCCACACAAGGCAAGCTAATAACTACCCAACGGCTATCATCCTCTCAAGAAAGGAATTCCATCAATTCCCAAATCAACTCAACCACACAAGGCAGGAAATAAAACCCAACGGCTACACATCAAGCAATCAAGCATTTATGTTTTTGGCTCCCAAAATCAATCAAGTTTTATGTAAATATGTTTTCCCTTTTGGAACACAATAGCTCTTGTATAAATAGATCATCAACCGTATGAATAAAGTGTGCAAAACAATTATTTCCATTACCTTAGTTTATAACTAAAACCTCAAAATACGAGACATTTACAAATATACAAAACCGTCTCAAATACAACTATACCAAACAGCATCTTTGTAGTTTTTAACCAAAGAGATCGACACCCACTGGCATGATGTTTGAAGGTTAGCCCATAAACAAGTAAGCACAACTGGGTTGATGGGGTGGATGGTTTATGGATTCATGATGAGGGGTGTATTGCAAATTGTCTGTATTGCCTTGAGGAGTTTCTTCCTTCTCGGTTGTCTCCTGGTGCACTCCATCCTCATTGCCATCAACCTTCGCCTTCTCACCAGAACATTCTGGCTTGTCAAAACAGAACAAATTCGTAAAACAGAGTCATCCCAACCCCAACAGTTTGGTGTCTAACAAAATTCTTCATTGATTAACAGAGTACAACCTAATATATATAGTTGTCTACTTATTCAAGATGGTTGTAGAACAAAGAAAATAGACCCGTGAGATGCAAAATCGATCAACTATTATCACTAGCAGCTCCATGGTACATCTTGGCCATGAAAGGGTAACAAATACCCTCCAGCTCCTTCGTCCTATTCTCAAACTCATGTGCCTCCACAAGCTGGTTCCTTTCAAGCCATTGGATGGTCTGCTCAATTGCATCTTCACTCTTTGCCAAAGCATTCTTCACTTCTTTGATTCTGTACCTCATGTAGTAAGCACAATTTTCCAATACTTTCTTTGCTTCAACCTTCTTCTGATGCTCCCTATCCTCGGGGATGGCCACGTACTGTTGATCAGCCTCCTGTGCCCAGTTCTTAATGAACGGTTTGCATATGCTCTCCAGCTCACTCATCTGGAATTCAAATTCATCTACCTCAGCAAGTTGGTTCCGTTCGACCCAATCGATAGCCTTGTCAATTGCATCTTCAATCTTCTTCCTCTTAGCAGATGGGACCTTGGCTGAATACTTATCATCTTTAATTATGTTCCTCAAGTTGTAAGCGTACTTCTCCAGTTTATTCTTTGTCTCGCCCTTCATGTTATAATCCTCGTCCTCAGCCTTATACTTCTTAGCCTCCTGCACTAACTTCTCGATCTCTGCCTTGGAGAGCCGGCCCGTATTGGTGATTGTAATTTTGTTCTTATTTCCGGTTGTTTTATCCTCGGCAGAGGCATCCAAAATACCGTTGGCATCAATGTCAATGGACACAGTGATTTGAGGAACTCCCTTAGGAGCAGGAGGAATGCCAGATAACTTGAACTTGCCCAGCAAGTTGTTGTCACGGGTTCTGCTACTTTCACCCTCATACGCCTGAATCAGCATAGAAGACTGGTTATCTGCATAGGTCGAGAACACCTGCTCCCTCTTGGTGGGAAGGGTGGTGTTTCTCGGAATCAACACCCTCATGACATCTCCAGCAGTCGCCAAACCAAGCGAAAGAGGAGTGACATCCAGGCACAAGATGTTCTTCACCTTCTTACTAGCCTCATGGTTAAGAATTGCAGCCTGAACAGTAGCACCATAAGCAACAGCCTCATCCGGGTTAATCCTTTTGCAGAGCTCCTTCCCATCGAAGAAGTCCTGCAACAATTTCTGAACCTTGGGGATCCTGGTAGACCCTCCAACCAGAACCACATCATGGACTCTGCTCTTATCCATCTTAGCATCCCTCAAACACTTTTCAACATGCTTTATACACTCCGAGAATAAATCCATGTTAAGCTCCTCAAACTCGGCTTGAGTGATGTTTGAGTAGAAGTCAATACCCTCGTACAAAGAATCAATCTCGATTGGTGTTCGAGTAATAGATGACAGAATCCTCTTAGCCCTTTCACAAGCAGTCGACAACTTCTTAAGAGCCTTAACTCCACTAATATTCTTCTTATGCTTTGTGTTGAACTCTTGACCAAAATGCTCCACCATCCTACGGTCAAAATCTTCACCTCCCAAGTGGGTATCACCAGCCACAGCTTTCACTTCAAAGATACCCTCTTCAATGGTGAGAAACGAGACATCCAACGTGCCACCACCAAGATCAAAGATGAGTACATTCTTCTCACCAGCACCATTCTCCTTATCAAGCCCATATGCAATGGCAGCAGCAGTTGGCTCATTGATAATACGCATCACATTTAGGCCCGCAATGACGCCAGCATCCATTGTGGCTTGACGTTGTGAGTGATTGAAACAAGCAGGGACAGAGATAACAGCATTCTTGATCTCTGAACCACAATAAGCCTCTGCAATCTCTTTCATCTTTATGAGAATCATTGAAGATATTTCTTCAGCTAGAAACTGCTTTTCCTCGTACTTGTAAGTAACAACAATAATGGGCCTCCCATTATCAGGGTCAGCAATCACCTCGAATGGCAACAATCTCATGTCATCTTGCACTGATGCATCATTGAATCGCCTTCCAATCAAACGTTTAGAGTCTTCATACCACCGACATGAAAATTAACATGTAAAGAAGTCATTACATTAACATTCTTCGCTTCACAATAAATACAGTTCGTCACCTTAATTTGTTTTGAACCCATTAGAAAGCAAAAAGGGTCAACTTTTTATGCTACTTGGGGATTTGCCTGAAGCAAAAGAAAGATCCCAATGACTTAAAAAGTTTATCTCATTTTCAATCATGTTGTGCCACAACACTTTGTAAGAGTTTCTTTTGTAAAATATGTTCCACTTCATTATCATGAAAGAAACCAAAACAACATTAAAAAGAAGGAAACTATTGAAAGATTCGTGAAGTAGCAAGAAGGTTTCTCCAATACAGAGTTTGTGATGGCAGCAGTATATTCCTGTGGTATGATTGGTGGCACCCGGATGGAGTGCCCTATGATCAATATGGGCATCGTGTTGTCTATGATTCAGGAAGTAAAGTGGTCAATAAGTTGTCTTCTGTTTTGTGTGAAAAAGTGTGGTGTTGGCCTCCTACTCAATTAATTATCTTAAATAAAAAATATAATATAAACATTAAAATATAATATACTACAGTTAATATTTAAATATAAAAAAGGGGTTCCACTTAAACTTGTCGCTTTAGGCCTTAAAATCTATCTAGCTGAGCTTGATTAGGTCGAAGTTGTTGAGTGGGGAGCTAAAGAGTTGAAGGGGTGTGGATTGAAATCCAGCTTATGCAGGTTAAGCTAAGGAACACTGATGGATTGAACTAGGTTTTATGCAGAAAATGGAACTTGCCGCTGAAGATTCTGGGAGATGGGAAACAATTCTGATGGATCTTCTGATTCTGCAGAGTGTTTGCTTACTGCAATCTGCTGATTTGCAGAATTATTAGATTATACAGAATGGTTCTGCAGAATCTGTGGTTTTATGCAGGAACTGGATATTGCCGTATAAGATTCTGGGAGTTGGGTTATTTTGCTGTTTGTAATTGTTGTTTCAAATTGCTCTGTAGATTGTAATGGCCTTAGTGGTTACAAAATGCAATGCAGTGCAGGACTTGTTTTTCTGGTTCTGCAGAATGGTTGCGTTTTGTAATCTAAGGTAGCAGGGTAAGGTGTAGCATTGGTTCGTATTTGAACTGGCGTTTGTAGTTGTTGGTCCAGCACATGTTTGCTGGACTGTTTGTACAGTTTGTGTTCTTTTAAACATAAGAAGCAAGATTGAAAAAGCGATCAAACTTTTGGGGTGGAATGTATTTTTTTTTTTAAAAAAAAAAAAACTAAAAACAGAGAACCAGGAACTCACCAAAAACAGTGTTGGTAGGATTCATGGCTGCCTGACCCATGGCCGCATCACCGATCAAACGGTGAGTCTCATTGAAAGCTACAAAAGATGGTGTTTTCCGGTTCCCCAGATCATTGGGTATGATTTCCACCCGATTATGTTTCCAAACTGCCACGCAGGAGTAGCATGTTCCCAAATCGATCCCAATCGCCGGACCCTGGCCTTTCCCAGCCATAGCTAACAAAAATTGACAGGAAAAAAAGAAAATGAAAAACAACGAAGAAATCTCTTGGAATTTTAAAGAGAAAGATCACAAGAGACTCCGCTTTGTGTGGTTTGCTAATCCGAAGAGCATACTTGGAAAGTAGACATGGCTAACTTATAATATATATAGTAAAACGAGGAGTTCCATTTGTACTAAGCAGAGCTGGTAGACTTAGCTCGCAAGTCTTCAGGCTTGTTTGTCTGGTTACATGAGTTCCAATTATCGCTTGTGGTTGGTTGTGGAAAGCCACGCATCGACGATCCTTTTCTACTTTTTCGTACCATTGTCAATTGATAAGTTGGTTTGGTTGTCCACCATTTTTTGTTGTTTTTAATGTAGGTTTTTATAAGCTTTTAAATTGTAATTTTTTTAAAAATGCACTTCTACACGATACTTTTTTTTATCGTTTGAGTTAAAATTGTATTTTTAATATGCGAAATCGCTTTTATGTCCTATTAAAACAAATTTTTAAATAAAAAACAAAAAACAACCTACAAAATAAATTAACAAACAAAACATGTAGCATTTTTTGAAATGGACAAAGCATTACTAGTACTCTTAATCTCTTTTTTTTTTTTTTTTTGAGCAATATTGGGAAAAGTAATAAAGAATCAAAAAATCGAAAAATGTGTGAATTTATCAACAATAATCCCAAATTGAAAATACAATGTAGAAAAAAATCAATAATAAATAAAAAATTAGACATAAAAATGACCCAGGCCTTTAAATATTGGTCTAAGAACCAAGAAATGGCACTGCAAAGCATTGTTTGAAGCAAGCCAAGAAGATGACCTACTTTGAATCTACATCAATCATCGTGAAGAAGTTGTTGAAGGAGAGGCACCGTCATTTTCTGATTAGAAACAGTTGAAAGAGGATGAACGATCTCTGGTTGGACAAGTCTCCACAACAAAATCAAACCATATAACTATATAAGCATAGGAAGACTATAACTCACAACACCTAACAATAAAAACATAATAAAAAAGTAAAATATAGAAAAACAACAAATACCGAAAAACAGCAACATCAGAGGAGAAAAGTGGCAACAAGGTAAATTGTGGGAGACACATTAGGGCATGTGAGATCTATGCGTTGGTGCGTGAGGGTTAGGCAGAGGTGTGAAGGGCGGCGACAAAGAGTAGAGAGGTTGAGGAAGATGATGGTGAAGTGTGTTGGTGGGCGAGATTGACTGAGAATGACAAATTGGGTTTACAAAAACCCATATTTGAAAACCAATTCCATTTTGAGAGCGGCGCTGTAGACGATGAACTGAAAGCAGAACGGCTATTAAAAACAAAATCAGTTAATAACTAATTTCTATTCCTTTAAAAAAGTGGATAGATAAAATAAATAAATAATATTTTTAACTATTAAAATCTAAAAACAGGACTATTGAGAATGCTCTCACCGTCGGCAATACGACCCGTTCTCATTACATAGGATTCCAATCCAATTATTGCTACTTGTCCAGGAAATTGTTCCTCTCTAAAAAAAAAAAAAATTATAGATGACGTTAGCAGCTTATATGGAAACTGACGTAGATTGGTGACGTTACTATAGATGGATTACTCATGGAAGAAGAAGGCAACAAAGACGACCATAGACTGTTACACCCTACTAGACTAATTAAAAGCTGACATATAAACTAAGAGCGTCCCCAATGAATGTGAGCTGGGAAAGAGTAATGATATTTTTGATTTCATGTCTCTTTTATATTTCCTTATAGTTAATTTAATTTTAAAAACTATTATTAGATTTTTAAATCAAGTATTATTAAATTTTAATTTAATAATAATTTTAAAAATTATATTAATTTTAAGTGATAACAAAAAAGACATGAAAGTGCATATAAAAATATACATCAAGACGGTTATTAATCGTTTATAACCAGATAACTGATACATCGAAAAATTGAAAATAACCGCAATCGGATAACCGTCTAAATCGGTTGCAAACCGAGTAGCCGATAACCGATTTATATATAATAATAATAATAATAATAATAATAATAATAATAATTTAAAATCTATGTAAATTCAGCCCTACATGTTATTTTTTATTTTTTTTTTCTATTAATTTCATGTGTTATTCTTATGTCATTTTTAATATTTTATTTTATGATAGTATAAAATAGCTCTAAAAATAACCAAAAAGTTTAAAATAGCTCAAAAAGAGGTTCAAAAAATTAAAAGAGGATCCATTATGTCAAAACCAAAATGAGTTTAAAATAGCCCAAAAAGAGATTCAAAAAATTAAAAGAAGATTCATTTTGCCAAAACCGGTTACCAGTTTAAAACCGCATTAAAATCGGTTATTGGCAACTACAACTGGTAAACCGGTTACGGTTGCCGTTTTTTAAAATAGAATAACTAGAGACTTCGATTGTGATTATGATTTGTAAAAAATAACCGCAATCAGTTGTACACCCTTAAGTGCATGTATCGTTACTCGTGTGAGGAAAATAGGATATTATTAAAAATAACCGTAAAACTAAAAAAAACAAATCAATCAATTTGATATAAATAAAGATCTAAAAAAACAAACGCTTACAATTATTTATTCATTCAGATGATAGTAATGAAGACTTTTTAAACTCTTCCAATGAATTATTGCAATAACTTGATGATGATAAAAGTGATACTAGTTCAATTGAATACAGGTATGAATGCTGAGGAGATGCATTAGGCCCATACCTTTACATGTTTAATTTTCAATTAAATTATTTTAAGGAAAAATACATTTTACCTCCATAGACGTATACTTCATTTTGTGTTTTGATGTTCAATGTTTAAAGAGTAATATTCGACCATCCAAAGTATCTAACAGAGGCAAGTTAGACTGTTCATTTTTTTTCTTTTTTGACGGAATGTTAATCATTATTGTTAGGCTATATGAAGCGTTATATTTGATTCGGTTCACTCCTAACCCGGTACGATGCTAGAAGCGTTACAGTTTAAATTAATTTTTTTTTTTCTAAGGCTTAGTCCGTAGAATGGAGGTTGAAAACCAATTTTAGGGTTTTGACCTGATTGTGAATCGTATTTATAGTCGCTTATAATTTTTAGGGTTCAAGTTGTGATGGAAGCCTCTTTGAATTTTTTTCAAGAAATAGTAAAACTTCGATGCAATTCGATAGACGTAATCCTTAATGGTAAATCACATAAATCTCTGAGTTTATGATTGTTTATTTTTACTTCCTTCTTTTTTTCTTTTTTTTTTTGGTTTTTCATTGATTTTAAAAAATTCGATAAATTCCCTAACAATTACTGAACTCATTACCCGAACACAAACATTTGCAAGGCAATCCGAAACAAATCCTAGATCAAAGTAAACAAAAAGCACCGACTCACCCACTAATCGCCATCGAAACAAACCCGCATGAACAAACAAGAAGAACTCCCACATTACACTAAATTTAGCTTGAACAAAGAAAACCCAGATGAGATATTAGGGAAAGATCCCACTTATCCAATCATTTCATAATAATTGATTTAACCTTTCAAATTCAGAGAAGACGTAAGACCTCTATATTAACCTTTCAAATAAATTTGGCTCCAGCTCCAAGATCTCTTTCTTCAAGTTTAATTCTCCAAAATTTGTACATTTTTTACACCAACGAGTTTCCATCAAAATTTTGGTACTCTTTTCCCACTCTTCCCCCGACCGGTATGGCAGTAGATTTAGAATTCTCCAGTAAAACTAAGGCAAATATCACCATCAATTTTGTTCCTTTGCCAAATTGGTAAAAGTACAGCAAATGTTGGCACAGTGAAGATATGCGACTATTGAATACGTGATTTCATTGTCAAATGGCAGTCACACTGCACTTGTGAATACTGCTATGGTCGGTTAGAGAAAGGTAAAGGATGCTAGAAGCGAACCTAATTTTTGAGAGAAATTAGATTTTAAGAGAAAAAAATGAAGATTGGTGTTGGTAACAGAGGAAGGCAGAGAGCTGAGTATTATAATTAATTAAGCCTACTGAAGTGCGCACGCATTCGGATCTGGATTCTGTTATCCACGACACGAAATAGAGCTGTAGTTTTTTTTTTTTTGTTTTTTTTTACAGCAACTAAACCAAATCAAATTAAATAAAAGTTAGAACACCCAACCCAAGGACACCCATAATACAAGGAGATGCAAAATCTATAAACTATTATCACTAGCAATGAAAGAGTTTCTCAGAAAAAAAAAAAAAGGAAAAGAAAGAAAAGAAAGGGTAACAAATACCCTCCAACTCCTTCGTCCTATTCTCAAACTCATGTGCCTCCACAAGCTGGTTCCTTTCAAGCCACTGGATGGTCTGCTCAATTGTATCTTCAGTCTTTGCCAAAGCATTCTCCACTTCTTTGATTCTGTGCCTCATGCAGTAAGCACAATTTTCCAAGAATATTGAATTTCCCTTAATTTCATTTGAAATAATGCTCCTACTGTCCTTTTAATTGTCTTGTAAATCTAGTAACAAGAATATCAGCTATTCGGTGAATAGTTTTACCAACACTTTTATAAACTGCTGTGACCATGGTCATTTCAAAATAGGATCCTTCCCATCTCATGAACTTCTCTATCAAAATTAGGGGTGGTGCTGGGTGATAGAACCCGGCCCAACTTTTTTATTATTTATTTATTTTTTTTTTTTTTACATGAGTGGCATAATTGTACTTTTATGTTTATTAGGTTTTTAGTGTTGGTAAATTCAGTGTCAAAATATATTTGATTGTAAGTTTTAGTTTAGGATTAAGTCGGTGAAAAAATTGGTCAAAGACATGTTTTTTTAAGTTTGTATATGTTGTCAATATTGACCTAATCAAACTAAACTTGTCATAATTTTTGATTTTGAACTCCAATTGAAGCAAACTTGGTGGCGTTGGAAAGTTGACTCAAAATGATACAACTTGGTATTTTATGAAAAATTTTCAATTCCAACATTTTTAGGGTCAAAACGGGACGTGAAAAGAAAGACAAAAAATCTGCGATTTTTGGGAACTAACTTTGTGATTTTATGGCTCTTTTTTCAAGTCTATTTAAGAGCTTTTAGAGCACGAATTTTGCAAGGATTAGAGGCATATTTTTAGATAAAAAAATAGTTTTTTTCTTCATGTGCTAAGAGAGAAAGTTTAAGTTTTATACTTTCAATTACTTCACTCTTAGAGTCTTTGTTGTAAACCATAACCTTTTCTCAACAACAACTGAAATCTATCGGAGGTTCCGATAAAAGAGATCAATTGAAAAAAAAAAATTAGAGGTTTTAGGGAAACTACTGTTGTAGCGGACAAGCGGGTCACTTGTCTAATATAAGAGTATATCTCTCACAAAGGTTTTGTAAGTATGAATACCTTATAATTTCTCATTTTTTTTATAGTGGATTGATTTCATAGGTTTGGCTGCCCCAAAGTATTCATTTCGTCACCAAAATATATGTGTTGATTGATTTATCGTTTTCATATTATTTGGCGAATGTTTGTGCAGTTATTTATTTTTTTAATTCCGCATTATTTTGATATACACTTGTTTAACCTTTCTTTTAGGTGTTGTTTGGAGTCTATTTTGTTATTTTCAAGTTGTTGTTAATTGTTTGATGGAAAATAGTAATAAAAGTATCAATTTATAGATATTCAAAATACAAATCTAAATTTTATCAATTGAAAATTAGAATGTCAATTTTTTTAATTAAAAAAAAAATAGCCAAAGCAAAAAGAAGTGGCATAAATCCACTTTTTTATGTTCAAGTCGTATTTTTGGGGCTCGTTTTGGTGTTCAATTTTTTTTTTTTTTGTTATTTTTTGTTGACTTTTCAAAATTGTGAATACCAAAGAGAAATTTGTTTGGATGGTTTAAAAAATAGTAAATAAAATTGATAAAAAAAGTGAAGAAAATGAATATTATATTTGAAAAGGTAAAAGTAAAAATGAAAATAAAATTTATGTATAATTCTAAAAATAAAAATTGTAGAAAACAAACTAGGGTGGTTCGAAAACCACCACTAGGGGTGGCCGAGCCACCCTTGGGTTTAAGTTTTTTTTTTTTAATTGCTTTTTTTTTTAATTTTATTTTTTGAATTGGTTGAAAAAAATTTAAATGGGTTGAAAAATTTGAAAACCACCACTAGGGGTGGCTCTTGGGTTTAAGTTTTTTTTTTTTTTTTTAATTGCTTTTCTTTTGTTTTTATTTATTTTTTGAGTTAGGTTGAAAAAAATTTAAATTAAGGTTGAAAAATTGGATTTAAAACCAAACATACACTTTGAAAAAAAGTACTAATATATATATATATATATATATAATATATAAAAGCTTACAATGTAGATAACTAACGATAAAGATAACACCTAAGATAAATTAACACCTAACACTTGATAAAGCTAACAAAGTAAACACTACCGGATAAAGCTAACACAATAGATATCTTATTCTAAATGCAAATAGTTCCCATTCTACCAACACCACTCTAGTTAACTTATGAGAGCTGTAAAGTTATTGTTGAATTTATAATAAATATTATTAAATTTTAATTTATTAATAATTTTAAAAATTATGTCAAATGCTTAGTCTTACATATAATATTACTTGTTATCAATTCTTGATGTTCTCATACGATTCTTCATGCCACGTTCACTTATACAATGCCCATAATGCCCATGCCATTCCCGTAACATACTCTTAATCTAAAGGCATCAATTATTATATGTCCATCATTGTATCCATAATCACTTCAATTATACTTATTAATTATATACCATTTTTATCGGAATGGTTGAAATATTTGGTATGGTATGTAAACCAATGCATAAATTTTTAAAACCTATTTTTTAGTTCCACTTAAAATTTGATGTGATTTTTAAAATCATCATTAGATAATAATTTAATAGTGGTCTATCACAAATTCAGTAGTAATTTTAAAAACTACATTTACATTAAGGGAATAGAAAAGTGACATGAGGTGACATGTATCATTAAAAATAGGATATTATTAAAGATAACCTTAAAACTAAAAAAAACAAATAAATGAATTTGATATAAATAAAGATCTTAAAAAACAAACACTTACGATTATTTATTCATTCAGATGATATAGTAATGAAGACTTTTTAGACTTTTCAAATGAATTATTGCAATTACTTCATGATGATAAAAGTGATACTAGTTCAATTGAATGCAGGTATGAATGCTGAGGAAATGCATTAGGCCCGTACCCTTAGATATGTAATTTTTAGTTAAATTATCTTAGGGAAAAATATAATTTACATAGAAGTATACCCCATTTGGCGTCTAATGTTCAAAGAGTAATATTCGACCCCCCATAATATCTAAATGTAGCAAGTTAGACCCTCCGTCAACTTTGCCATCTTTTTTGACAGAATGCTAGTCATTACTGAACTCATTACCCAGAGCACAAACATTTGCAAGGCAATTCGAAACAAAATCCTAGATCAAAGTAAACAAAAGGATTGACTCACCCACTAATCATCATTGAAACAAACCCACATGAACAAACAAGAGGAACACCCACATTACACTAAATTTAGCTTGAACAAAGAAAACCCAGATGAGATATTAGGGAAATATCTCACTTATCGGATCATTTCATATAATTGATTTGACATTTCATATTCAGATAAGACGTAAGACGTTTATATTACACTCCAAGATCTCTTTCTTCAAGTTTAATTCTCCAAAATTTGTACATTTTTTGCACCAATGAGTTTCCATCAAAATTTTGGCACTTTTTTCCCACTCTTGACGCGACCGGTATGGCAAATTGGTAAAAGTATAGCAAAATATTAGCATAGTGAAGATATGCGACTATTGAATACGTGATTTCATCGTCAAATGGTAGTCACACTGCATTTGTGAATACTACAATGATCGGTTAGAGAAAGGTAGAGGGTGCTAGAAGCCTAGAAGTGAGCTTAATTTTTTAAAGAAATTAGATTTTTAGAGGAAAAATGAAAATTGGTGTTGGAAACAGAGTAAGGAAAAGAGCTGGGTATTATAATTAAGCCCACTGAAGTGCACACATTGGGCTCTCGATTCTGTTATCCACAACACGAAATAGAACTATAGTTTTTTTACTGCACCAAGCCAAATCCAACTAAATAAAAGTTCAAACACCCAACCCAAGGACACCCATAATAGTAATACAATGAGATGCAAATCAATC
Source organism: Betula pendula (assembly GCA_900184695.1). Classification (NCBI taxonomy): domain Eukaryota; kingdom Viridiplantae; phylum Streptophyta; class Magnoliopsida; order Fagales; family Betulaceae; genus Betula; species Betula pendula. Next base: position 315,029 of record FXXK01000031.1, on the reverse strand, counting down.
AACTCTTACCACTACCAGCTCCATGGTACATCTTGGCAATTAAAGGGTAACAAATACCCTCCAACTCCTTCGTCCTATTCTCAAACTCATGTGCCTCCACAAGCTGGTTACTTTCAAGCCACTGGATGGTCTGCTCAATTTCATCTTCAGTCTTTGCCAAAGAATTCTTCACTTCTCTGATTCTGTACCTCATGTAGTAAGCACAATTTTCCAATACTTTCTTTGCCTCAACCTTCTTCAGATGCTCCCAATCCTCGGGCATGGCCTTCTCAGCCTTCTTCACATTCTTATGCTTTTCATCATGAGCCACGTACTGCTGATCAGCCTCCTGTGCCTGGTTCTTAATGAACGGTTTGCATATGCTCTCCAGCTCGCTCATCTTGAATTCAAATTCATCTACCTCAGCAAGTTGGTTCCTTTCGACCCAATCGATAGCCTTCTCAATTACATCTTCAATCTTCTTCCTGTTAGAAGATGGGACCTTGGTTGAAAAATTCTCATCTTTGAATGTTTTCCTCATGTTATAAACGTACTTCTCCAGTGCATTCTTTTTCTCGACCTTCATGTTATGCTCCTCATCGTCAGCCTTGTACTTCTTAGCCTCCTGCACCAACTTCTCGATCTCTTCCTTGGAGAGCCGGCCCGTATTGGTGATTGCAATTTTTTTCTTATTTCCAGTTTTATCCTCGCCAGAGACATCCAAAATATTGTTGGCATCAATGCCAAAGCACACAGTGATAGAACCTGGAATTGTACGTTGACTTGCCATACTTATCGTCTCCGGAGGACCACGAGGAATGCCAGATAACTTGAACTTGCCCAGGAAGTTGTTGTCACGGATTCGGCTACTTTCACCCTCATATACCATTTTATCATTTGCGGTCCGGAACTCATGCTCCCTCTTGGTGGGAAGGGTGGTGTTTCTCGGAATCAACAAATCCACTTGTCCAACAATACGCTCCCAACCAAGCGACAGAGGAGTGACATCCAGCAACGACAAGTCCTGCACCTTCTCATTACCCTCGCCGCTAAGGATTGCAGCCTGAACAGCAGCACCATAAGCAACAGCCTCATCGGGGTTAATCCTTTTGCAGAGCTCCTTCCCATCGAAGAAGTCCTGCAACAATTTCTGAACCTTGGGGATCCTGGTAGACCCTCCAACCAGAACCACATCATGGACTCTGCTCTTATCCATCTTAGCATCCCTCAAACACTTCTCAACATGCTTTATACACTCCGAGAATAAATCCATGTTAAGCTCCTCAAACTGGGCTCGAGTGATGTTTGAGTAGAGGTCAATACCCTCGTACAAAGAATCAATCTCGATCGGTGTTTGATCAATAGATGACAGAATCCTCTTCGCCCTTTCACAAGCAGTAAACAACTTCCTACGAGCCTTAACTCCAGTAATATTCTTCTTATGCTTTGTGTTGAACTCTTGACGGAAATGCTCCACCATCCTGCGGTCAAAATCTTCACCTCCTAAGTGGGTATCACCAGCTACAGCTTTCACTTTAAAGACACACTCTTCAATGGTGAGAAGTGAGACATCCAACGTGCCACCACCAAGATCAAAGATGAGCACATTCTTCTCCCCAGTACCGTACTCCTTGTCAAGCCCATATGCAATGGCAGCAGCAGTTGGCTCATTGATAATACGCATCACTTTTAGGCCCGCAATGACGCCAGCATCCATTGTGGCTTGGCGTTGTGAGTGATTGAAACAAGCAGGAACTGAGATAACGGCTTTCTTGATCTTTGAACCACAATAAGCCTCTGCAATATCTTTCATCTTCATAAGAATCATTGAAGAGATTTCTTCAGCCAGAAACTGCTTTTCCTCGTATTGGTAGGTAACCACAATAGTGGGCCTTTCATTATCAGGGTCAGCAATCACCCTGAATGGCCACAATCTCATGTCATGTTGTACAGAGGCATCATTGAATCGCCTTCCAATCAAACGTTTAGAGTCTTCATGCCACCGACATGAACATAAACATATTAGCTTCACAATAAGTACATTTTGTCACCTTAATTTGTTTTGAACCCATTAGAACTTCATTATCATGATGAAAGAATCCAAAAAAAAAAATCCAAAGTTTCTCTCCTTCCTCCGCAATAGTTTAATGTCAGTGACCATGCAAGCTAACAGAACCCATATCATATATATATATATATATAAAAGCCAAGTTTTGCATTAAAGAGTGTCTAAAATTTCAACAAATGACATGCTTAAAATTTTGACACCTGGTGTGAACCTATATTTAATAATTTTATTGTGCTTTAATGGTTTTGCCATGTTGTTCTCCACGATTTTATGTCACATTTTCCTTATATGAGATTTCATTAATTTTAAGAATTTAATGTGAGATATTATGTTATCATAATTTACTACTCCTCAAAATTATAGGGAGACAATTTAAAATTTAAAAACATAATAATCTAAAGACTGAACCGGTTTTTGGATTTTGTCATTTTTTATTTATTTATTTATTTTAATTAAGTAAAGTCGTTTAGTTTTTCAGCAGTTAAGTTTTTTTTTTTTTTTCACCATCTCTCTCTCTCTCACAACGCACGGCTCTCTCTTTCTCTCATAAACGGACCTCTCTCTATCTCAGAGCTTCTCAAGTGCCCCAAACGCACATCTCTTTCTTTTTCCTTTTTTCTTTTTACTTTGTTTTTTTTGGCAAATCAACTTTGGAGGAGAGTCAATTTTGGAGGAGAGTCAAAGAATTTGGTTTTGAAGCTTGGTTTCATTGGCTTTCAAGGTTTGATTGAAATTGGAAAAAGTATACAGAAAAAAAAATTCTTTTATTGTATATCAGTATTTTTTTATTTTGCGTTTTTTTATCTTGATTTCACGTGGTTCTGTTATTCCATTTTTGTTTTTGGTCATTATTTTCTATTCTAATTGATTATTCTTTCTTTTGTAAATTTTACATTGAATTCAGGAAAATGATAGTGAGAGAGTTTCCTATCGTTATTTTTTTGTACGAGGTATGCCAATTTTTTTAGTTTACAATGTTGTTCATTGAGTAGTTTTTTTCTTTTTTCCCTGCGTCCTAAAAGTTTCTTTTAGGTTTGGAATATTTGACATAACTTCTTCTTATACCTATGAATTTCATTAGAACGGAGAAATGATAGTTATTTTCTATTATATTAGTATATTTCATTTTTTGTCTTATTTTCTATGATTCTGATTTTCCATTTTCGTTTTTTGTAATTATTTTCTGTTCTAATTTATATATTAATATTTAATTCAATTTTTTTTTTCCTTTTTTGTAAATTTTATACTGAATTCGACAAGGAAATGATGGTGAGAGAAGAGTTTCATATGGTTGTTTTTTGTACGAAGTATTACTATTTTTTAGTTTACGTTGTTGTTCATTAAGCCATATTTGTTTTTATGCGTAATGCATTATTTACGTGCTAATGGACATACAGCATTGGCTTTCAAGATTTCATTGGAACCGGAAAAAGTATACAAAAAACGAGATAGTTCTTTTTTATTATTTTAGTATTTTCATTTTTCGTCTTTAATCTTTAATATGTGGTTATGTTCTCCGCATTTCAGTTGTTGTCCTTATTTTCTATTCTAATTAAATATATTATTATTTAATAATTTAATTCTTCTTTCTTTTGTAAATTTACATTGAATTCAGGAAAATAATAGTGAGATAGAGGATATCCTATCGTTATTTAACGTGACTTCTTCCTATACCTTTGCATTTTATTGGAATCGAAAAAAGTAATGAAAAAAGACAGGATAAACCTGCAATATTACGGATGGTCTGTAAAAGACCACTTTTACAGCATCCAATAATCATTTGACACATAAGTTAAAAATACTAATTATACTAAAACTATACTAGAAACTAAAACATTAGATCCTCTCTCTCATTTTCTTCTAACCATACATAAACCATCCCTAACTCCTTGTCGACGCCATCGACACCGCCTGAAGGCCGCCGGAACAGAGAGAGAGAGGAGGGTTTCGCAACCGGGGGGGAACCAAAGGTGGCCGGCCACCTTTGGTGGCTCTGGCCACCCCAGAGGGAGGCCGAGGTGGCTACAAGCCACTCGCTGGGTGCCCATTGATCTGGATCCACGGGCAACCAGTGGAGGTGGCTCACGCTGGGGCCACCCCAGCCCCTTCTGGGTGCCAGAGCCACCCAGAGGTGGGCTGGCCACCTCTCTCTTCTCTGTTTCGGCGGTCTCAGGCGGCGGTGCGTCGCGGCGTACTGGGGATGGTTTAGTATAGTTAGAATGAGTTTTTGATTTTGATAAGGTGTTTTCAATTTTATTGTATTTAGTATTCTTTGTTGATGTGTCAAATTATGATTGGAGGCTGTAAAACATCACTTTTACAGACCATCCGTATCAAGGCCTCTCAAAAGATATTCTCTTTTATTATATTAGTTCCCATTTTCCATTTTTTTTCTTTATTCTTTATGTTATATTCTTATGTTTTTGTTTTTAGTCCTTATTTTCTGTTCTTCATATAATAGTTATATATTATTTATTAGTACGTCATATTATTCGATTGACTTATTTTTTTTCTTTTGTAATAATTTTACATTGGATCCAGGGAAATGATTGGTTGAGAGAGAGAGAGTTCTATAGTTGTTTTTGATAGAAGTATGACAGTTTTTTTGTTTCGTGTTCATTGGTTTTTTTTTTTTGTTTGGTGCAATGTACATTGTTTGCGTGCCTTAATTGACGGACTACAACATTGGCTTTATAATTAGTTTCATTGGAATCGAGAAAAGTATACAGAAAAAGAGATAGTTCTTTTCTATTGTATTAGTATTTTCCATTTTTCCTTTTTTTATCTGTACTTTATATGGTTATGTTCTTCCCTTTCCAGTTTTTGTTTTTTTTTTTCTTTTTTTTTCTTTTTTAATTTATATATTATTATTTATTCAAATTGATTAACATTTCTTTTGTAATTTTACATTGAATTCAAGAATATAGTTATGAGATAGAAGTGCCTATTGTTATTTTTGGTAAGAGATATTACGATTTTTTATTTTACTTTGTTGTTCATTGAGTACGTTTTTTTTTTTTTTTTCTTCGCCTAAAAGTAGTTTCTTTTATATATACGAAGGATGATTGAAAGAAAAAATCTATTTAATAGGACTTCTTCCTATTCCTTTGAATTTTATTGGAACCAGGAATAGTATAGAGAAAAAATAGTTCGTTTCTATTATATTATTGTTCCCATATTTTTTTCCCTTTATTTCCTATGGTTCTGTTTCTTTTTTTTTGTCTTTAATTTTTGTTCCAATTTATATGTTGTTTTTTAATTCAATTTTTTTTTTTCTTTTGTAAATTTTACACTAAATTTAGGAAAATGATGGTAAGAAAGAGAGTTTCTTATTGTTGTTTTTGGTATGAGGTATGAAGATTTTTTAGTTTACATTGTTGTTCATTGAGTAGTTTTTTTTTTCTTGCTGTGTGTAACATACATTGTTTCTGTGCTTAATTGATGGACGACATTGGCTTTCAAGGTTCGTTGAAATCGCGAAAAGTATTTTTCATTTTCCGTTATATTAGTATTTTTCATTTTTCGTTTTTTATCTTCATTTTATGTGGTTCTATTCTTCCGTTTCCATTTTCTATCCTTATTTTTTTATTTTTTATTCAAATTAATTTTTTTTTTAAAAAAAAAATTACACTAAATTTAGGAAAATAATAGAAAGAGAGAAATAGTTTCTTATCATTATTTTTGGTATGAGATATGACGATTTTTTTAGTTTATGTTGTTGTTCATTGAGTAGTTTTTTTTTGTTTTTTGTTTTTTTTTTATTTTTTATAATCTATGGGAACAAATATTTAACACATTTCAATTTATAAGGATTAAACTTTATGAATTTTTTAATCTATTTGATATGTGGGTTTATGCTATAAAGTAAAGAAATATGGTTCAGAATGATCTTATGAAAATTTTTCATTTTTAATAGCCAATTGTTAATTGATCGAGAAAAAGTTACTAGTAATCTTTTAAATATTTTTCAAATTAATTATAATGAAAACAACCCGCACTATGATTAATCTAGGTTTTCATTTTGATAATTGGAACGTTTCCTTTACAATTCATTTCGTTTTAAACTATATCTATGAGAATAAATAATTTAACACGTTCCAATTTATAAGGAATAAACTTTATGAGTTTCCAAATTTATTTGATATGTGTGTTTTATGCTCTCTTTTTTTTTTTTGGTTGGAAAAAAAATTGTTTCAAGTGGATCTTATGAAGATTTTTTCATTTAATAGCTAATTGGTAATTGAGGGAAAAAAAAATTGGTTATTGATATCTTTTAAGGACTTTCGAAATAAAATTAGAGGGGTGACCCTCCCTACCATTTATTTTAATGTTTTAATAATTTTAGGAATCCAATTTTCTTTCTTGGCTATTTCTATAATTTCATATTACTCATATGGACAAAAGAATTTAACATTTTAATTTATATGAAATTAAACTAAAAAAAGTTAAGTCTTTATTTTAAATTTTATTTTTGGATGTTTATGGGAAATTGTTTTCCTTTGGTTTGTATGTTGTAACTTGGGATTTTAATATGGTGGGGTTTATGCTCTACTTTTTTTTTTGTTTGGTTGGAAAAAATATTGTTTCAAAGTGGATCTTATGAAGGATTTTTCCATTTAATAGCTTAATTGGTAATTGAGGGAAAAAAAAATTGGTTATTGATAATCTTGTTAGACAGGATGTTGTTCGGACGATAAAGTGTAGAGACCTGCCGTACAGAGATTGATAGGTGTGTTGTGTAACGTAATCTAGAAGTCCACAGTGTTGTCTTGCTTGCTACTTTGTTTTTGCTTTTAGCGAAATATGTTGTCTTCTCTATATATTTTAGCGACATAATTTCACCGTTCGTGATTAAGATGGGACCCACAAGTACTATAGAAGCAATGTAAAACCAATACGATTGAGAAAACAGCTGATATGAGAAATGATAAAGAAAGGTGTATAGAAGATGGGCTTATTTTTTTATGATCCGACATAAGAAACATCTGAAAATGTATGTATTATGGGCGCTCATTGATACGTGTCGATATATGGAAGCTCTTTTTTCGCTCTCTGTATGAGTCACAAGGTGTTTTTTTTCATGTTGACTCTCTGAATAGAATACATGCCATGTAAATGCTAACTTGACTTATCTATTTGTCTTGATACTTCACTATGTATTAAGATATAGGGAATAGAATAACTTTTTTCAATTTGAGTCACCTTAGAGGATGATAATGTATGAATATCAATGAGTACACGATTTCACATATATGAGTATTAGGCATATTTTATTTGATTCAAATTTACAATCGTTGCAGTTTATAAAAGATTTTCGCAGTTAGTTGATAGCGTATTCATATAATCAAGTTACATAAAATTAATTGAATAAATATAATGAAAAAAATTCTGATCTCTTAATCTTTACCCCTCATGGGAATATTAGTTTTTTTTGGATTATTCAAAATTGTCGAATTGATTTATTCTTATTATAATATACAAGATACAATACGCTGTAAAGAGTACGTTTCTCAAAGTTTCCTAAAATTAAAATTTATAATCAAGGAATCGGCGCGTATGAACATCAAAACAAATAACCAAAATTTGAATGTAAACTTTGTGAGGAACCCAGGAAGCAGAACAGTCACCGAAAACAGTGTTTGTAGGATTCATGGCTTCCTCGGTCTATGGCCGTCATGACCAACTCAAACGCGTGAGTCTCATTGAAAGCTACAAAAGATGGTGTTTTGGGTTCCCATATCATTGGTATGATCTCCACCCGGTTATGTTTCCAAACTGCCACCAGGAGTAGCATGTTCCCAAATCGATCCCAATCGCCGGTCCCTGGCTTTCCTTGCCATTATCTTACAAGAATTGACAAGAAAAAAGATAATGAAGAACAACGAAGAAATCTCTTGGATTTTTAAAGAGAAATATCGTACTGAGTTTGATCTTCAAGAGCTTAGCTAGTCTTCAGGCTTGTTCCTTGGCGGAAAGCAACGCAACTACGATTCCTTCTCTACTTTTTCATACAATTGTCGAAAGCAAAAGCGAAAGTAAAAGCAAACCCAACTTAATTTTTAAGCCTAAAAAAACACACACACACATACATAAAGCTACAAAAGATGGTGTTTTGGGGTTCCCCATATCATTGGGTATGATCTCCACCCGGTTATGTTTCCAAACTGCCACAGAGGAGTAGCATGTTCCCAAATCGATCCCAATCGCCGGCCCCTGGCCTTTCCCTGCCATATCTTACAAGAATTGACAGGAAAAAAGATAATGAAGAACAACGAAGAAATCTCTTGGATTTCTAAAGGGAAATATCGTACTTAGTTTGATCTTCAAGAGCTAGCTAGTCTTCAGGCTTGTTCCTTGGGCGCAACTACGATTCGTCTTCTACTTTTTCGGACTATTGTCTCCTTGCGGAAAGCAAACGCAACTACGATTCGTCTTCTACTTTTTCGGACTATTGTCTCCTTGCGGAAAGCAAACGCAACTACGATTCCTTTTCTACTTTTTCGTACTATTGTCTATTTTTTTTTTTTTAAAGTGTGAATCTACCATATTGTATCGATAATAAATCAAGAGCATAAAATGCTGATAAATATAAAACAAAGTTATGAAATTATATAACTATAGATTTAGATAAAAACATCTTAATAATTAAAGAAAAATTTATGACTTCAACTTTCGATGATCTATGAAGAACTCCAATTAAGGAGCAGATCTGTACCAAACAGACTAGATTTGAAGTATGGGTAGCCCAAATTTTTACCCCCTTATTTTTCAGCTGTGAGATATAGTCTCTCACACCGATCTACGTCTCCTTGACCCTAAAAGTCAGGAGAGAAAAACACCTGTACATAAGATGGGACAAAAAATAAATAAACAATAAAAAACAAAAAATAAAGATACCAAGCAGATTCATCGACAAAAGGCAATATGTACGAAAAGGTTAACCGGCAAAAATACATTCAGGATATAGTCACCGGAGAGACAAATAAAATCTCTAAAAGGCTAATATTACCTCCCAAAAGGCGCGAAGAGGAGAGAGAAAAATTGGGGGGGGGGGGTGGGAGAGCTCCTCCTAAGCAGGTTCGTACCATTGTCGATGCTCCAGCCGTTACAAAATTGACATAATTTGTTAACGCATCACTTTATCACTAGTCATAATGTCACGTACGAGCGTATTTATCTACAAATTCATCATGATCCTCTTTTCTTCTTTTAGTTAATTATTATATCTCTAGGACATGCCAAATAAAGTAAATAATTCTTATATATACAGTGCTTATGTTGCCTGGAGAACCTGTATGAGGACTTAAGTGACAGCTATAAGGAACTTTTTCCTCATTAGTAGTGGAAAAAACATTATATGATCATAAAAATTATGAAAAAAAATGTAAAATCAATTTTTGTGGTTGGTTCAAATTATAAATTGCTCTCTATAGTATTAAAGTGTACTCAAATGTTCATGTGGTATGCTAAAAAAATAATTTAATCTCTAGAGTCAAATTCCATTAAAATATTTGACAGGTTTCGTTAAGTGCAACATCGGCACTAATAAAATTATAACACGTGTTCTTCTTAATAAAAATAATATATATATATAAAACTAAAAAATATAAAAATAAAAAATAGAAAAGGGTGGGGGGTGGCTCGCGGGCCACCCCGTCCATGGGGTGGCCCGCAAGCCACCTCTGACATCTGGGTGGCTCATGGGCCACCCTAGAGGAGGTCGGGGTGGCGCGCGGCCACTCCCATGGGCAGGGGTGGCTCACAAGCCACCCCTAGCTTGTAGGCCACCCTTAGCCTGAGCTAGGGGTGGCTTTTGGGCCACCCTAAAGGTGGCCGGGATGGTGCGCCGCCATCCTAAGCAGCCACCCCACCTTTTTTTTTTAAAAAAAAAAAGAAATATATTTTTTAGTTTTATAGATTTATATTTTATATGTTTTATATTTTTTTATTAAAAAGGACACGTGTCTTGATTTTATTGTATTGACGTTACACCTAAAAGAATCTATCAAATATTTTAACAGAATTTGATTTCAACGACAAAATTATTTTTTTGGCATACCACAGGAGCTTCTAAATTTACTTTAATATCATAGCGAATAATTTGTAATTTAAGCCAACCATTACATTTTTTCCCTAAAAACTATAAAAAAATTTTGACCACGCTGCTTCAATATTCTTGTTTCCCTTCTCATATTTTATCTTCTCATTACCCTTATTTTTTCTAACAAAGCAAGGAGAGCTATGGACTATGTGATGATATATAAAGTCTAATTAAATGGATCTTAATAGGAGTTTTAGTTGAAAGGGTATCAATGAAATGATGTCTTTGATGAAAAGTGACCTTTCATGAAAAGTTATAACAGTTGGTCTCTAGAGAAAATAGTTTATATATATGCATGAGAGATCCCATTTCTTATTTATGCTTACATAATTCTCTTTCTCTCTAGAAGTATCATCTGTTTTTTTTTTTTTTTTTTTTTTTTTTAAATTTTTCCGTTGCAGATTTAATTCTCCATCAAGAGTTATGAATTTCATTAATCAAGGTAAGTACACTATCTTCAATTCATTTGTGATTGTTAATTCTAACAATAGTATCAGAGCCAGGTTATAAAATTTTATTTTGTTTGAAGATGCATGAATGTTATATTTTATTCTCACGTTCTTCATGTTTGTCATCTCCTCATTTTGTTGTTTAATGAAAGAAATTATAACACTGGTTGAACATTTTGGCGATGATTCACCCGCTTTTTCCTAAAAAAGTCTCCCCTCTCTCCTTTGGATAGACTCTTCCCTAAACACGCCATTAACACTGTTTACTCCCCCAATTCTCTATTTCGACCTCTCTCTCACCATGGATCCTCCTCCCCCTGTCCTTCAGGCTCTCATTGAAGAGACGGAGGCTCTAGATATGGATTTACTAGTTCTATTGGAGGTTTTTGAGGACCGTCCCCCAAACCAAGAGGCCTTTGCCCTTATTGGCAAATTACTCTCCTTAAAACCCCCTCATTCTCAGCTGGTTAAAGCAACCATGGCTTCGGCTTGGAACTTTGCCTCGCCCCTGGCTGTGGAAGTTATTTTTCCAAACAAGTATCTCTTTAATGTGCCTCTTCAAAGCCATGTTGATCGTATGTTACAACAGGGACCTTGGAATGTCCGTGGCTCTTTACTACTTCTTCAGCCTTGGTCTCCAGTTCTGGCTCTTAATGAGGTAGAGCTCTTTCTTTGTTCCTTCTGGATCCAGGTACATGGGCTTCCTATGCAGAACATGACCCTAAAAAATGCTATTCGTATTGGGAAATCACTTGGTACTCTTCTAGAAGTAGAAAATGGTGAATCACCTAGTCTCATTTGCCGACAGCATCTTCGTCTCCGAGTGGAGATCAACACCCGCCGTCCTTTGGTGTTGGGTTTTTTATGTCTCTCGTCCAGGGAAGGATCCTCTCTGGGTCCAATTCAAGTATGAACGGTTGGCTTACAACTGTACTTTGTGTGGGCTTATTGGTCATCGTAAGTTCAGCTACCTTGCTCCTCCGATCAAGCCTCCGGCAAACTATAGCTCTTTTCTAATAGCTTCTTCATCTTCTTATCCTTGTATTGTTCCTTTGGCTAGTTTGGAGCATGCGGATGCTGGGCCTTCTGGGCATCTGACTACAGCTCGTCCTTAAGCTCCATTGGCGGTCTCCCATGGCAATGAGTAAACTAATCTTCAGATGATAACTCGGATTGAGCAACCAATTCTAGCTGTTCCTTTTTCGCCACCCTTCCCACACAGTCACCCAGAGCATCTGGATGAAGGACACGTTACAAGGCTCTCTCCCCAATTGCGGATTGGTGGTTCCCCTGCTCCCGTTGCCTCAAGCGTGCGTGGTTCTGCTCCTCCAAAGATGACCAAATTTACCACAGCAGAAAAAGGTAAATCTCCCTTGATCTCCGAAAAATCTTCCCCTACAGCTGTAAATCACCCTCCATTAAATGCACCTAATCTTTCTCATCCTTATCACCTTAATCATGATAAACCTTCAGCAAAGGATTCTCTGAACCCTCAAGCTCCCATTGATCCGAGCCTGCCCATTTTCTCCCACCCGGCCCATTTCATGGAATTTATCTCCAAATGGGCTGACCCTTCAGTTTGGCCTGCTCTCACCCACCCTCCCCTTTCCAGATCAGTCCACCCCCACCTTATCACACACATCCAGCCCACTACCCCAACATTTCCCCAACCAATCCACTAGCCCACACTACCCGTAAGAAATCCTATCAAGCTCCCCATCTAACCCGGTTCCACCCTTATTCCCGCAAACCTACGGAACCCCAACCATCATCTCCTCCACTTACCACAAGCTCATCTCCTCTTCCTCCTCTGCCTTCTCCACCCTTATCACCTGATATTCAATTAGAGCTCAAGTGCAAGAAGTGGCTGATTCTGTCTGATGATGATACACCTCTTGCATTCATGCTCAAACAAAGGAAATTAAAGCATCCGGATCATCATCCTTCTTCTCTAATGTCCATGGCTGCTGATTCCCTGAATGCACTGAAGCATTCTGCTAATTCTCCTCTGTAGCCTGCAGTAGATCTTAATGTGATGTTATTCTCTTTGGAACAGATTGCACCTATTCCCCAAGTATCATCTGCTCATTCGGCTTTGTATGGAGCTCTCAGAAGAAAAGATGGCATCTCTGGTCTACCTCGACAGGAGGTTACCTCCACCCAAGCTCTAATGGCTACTCCTCCAGCTATTTCTAGAAGATTTGGCCGAGCTCCCCAAGGTAGACCTTTATTCATTCCTGCTGTTCATGATGATGATGTCTCTGTATCTTATGTCCTGGATTATGCCATGGAAAAGGAGGTGGGCCAGCAGAGGCCACCTTCCCATCAATGAAATTTTTATCTTGGAATTGCAGAGGGCTTCTCTGCAATTCATAGTCTAAAGGTCAAGATAAGGAAGCATTCTCCTGACATCGTTTTTTTGACAGAAACCAAGACTAATCCTGCTGATGCCTGTATTATACTTAACACTTTAGGTTTCTTTTTTATGGCGCATGCCCCTCCATCTGGTTTTAAAGGTGGTCTTTTGTTAGTGTTGTGACAAAACGAAATATAGGATCCCCAAAAAAGCAGAAAAAAGCAGAATAGAAAATAAGCCAAAACACACAAGACACCAAGATTTAAGTGGTTCAGCTTAACAAGCCTACATCCATTGGCGGAGACGATTCGGAGGAAATTCACTAACAAAAGATAGAGTACAAAAGAGTAGTAGAGAGAAAAACCACTCAAAACCCAAAGCCCCAATACACCCAAATCTCATTCTCACACTAAAGAGAATAAATCACAAAAGAGAAACTCTTTTCTAAATTCTCTAAGCCTTGAGCGGCACAACCAACGTGAGAAACAAAGTGAGATGACGTTGTTGAATTCTCTCTTAAAGGCTGAACAAAGGCTGCTTTTATAAGGAGCAAAGTCGGCTAAAAATCTTCAAATCCAATTCGTTTAAGAGAAGGAAGTCCGCTGAATCCAACACCAAATTGGAAAAGGAAGAATACGTGAGAAAAAAAGTCAAGACTTATAATGTTGCTGGGCCCACCAAGAGACTTGATAAGTCAAGTCACCTCACAAATCTCCACCTTGACTTGAATTTCATCAAGTCTCCAAAGCAAATCTGCTCATGATGTCTCCTCCAATACCCATAAGGGTAATCACAAACTACAAACACCAATCAAGTCCAAGCAATGCTTGAACTTGAAAACTTGAATTGGTTTAGTTAACATATCTGCTGGATTTTCCGCCGTGCCAATTTTCTTCAATGTAATATCACCCTGTGTCACAACTTCCTGAAGAAAATGATATCTGACATCAATGTGCTTAGTCCTTTCATGATACATTTGATTTTTGGTCAAATGTATTGCGCTCTGGCTATCACAAAATACAACAGTCTCATTCTGCTGTAAACCCAGATCACTAACTAAACCTCTCAGCCAAATTGCTTCTTTCACAGCCTCTACCGCTGCTATATATTCTGCCTCCGTAGTGGACAAAGCAATTGTCGACTGTAATGTCGCTTTCCAACTAATGGCACACCCTGAGAGAGTGAAAGCATAACCCGTCAGAGATCTTCTCTTATCCAAATCACCAGCATAATCTGAATCGACGTACCCAATGACACTAGAATCAATACCACTACCTTTGTCATAAACTAAACCAACATCTATAGTGCCCTGTAAATAACGGAGTATCCATTTCACTGCCTTTTAGTGAACCTTACCTGGATTGGCCATATAACGACTAACAACACTGACTGCCTGTGAAATATCTGGACGAGTGCACACCATAGCATACATGATGCTCCCAATTGCACTAGAGTAAGGAACACGTGACATGAACCGCTCTTCCTCCTCATTCTGCGGTGCTAACCCTGCTGTTAGTATGAAATGAGTAGCAAGTGGAGTACTCACTGGTTTAGAATTCTGCATACCAAAGTGTTCAAGTACTTTCTCAATGTACCTTTTCTGTGACAAGTATAACTTTCCTGCTTTTCTATCCCTATGAATCTCCATCCCTAGGATTTTCTTCGCAGCACCCAAATCCTTTATTTCAAACTCATCACTCAACTAAAATTTTAATTTCTTAACCTCCAACATGCTTTTAGCAGCTATAAGCATGTCTTCCACATATAGCAACAAATAAACAAAAGAACCATCCGACAACTGCCTGTAATTCACACAGCTGTCATAGCTACTCCTAGAATAACTATGACTGATCATAAAGCTATCAAAGCGCTTGTACCACTGTCTCGGAGATTGTTTCAAACCATATAACGATCTTTTCAACCGACAAACATGATCTTCTTTACCTTCAACAATGAACCCCTCTGGCTGATGCATGTAAATGGTTTCCTTAAGCTCCAAATCAAATAAAACAACCACAGCAAGCAATATGCGAATAGAGCTATGTTTCACAACAGGAGAAAAAACTTCATTGAAGTCCACACCTTCTCTCTGACTATAGCCTTTTGCTACCAAACGTGCTTTGAACCTTGCATCCTCAACTCCTGGGATCCCTTCATTTTTCTTGAAGACCCATTTGCAACCAACAGTCTTAGCGCCTTTAGGCAATTTCACCAATTCCCAAGTTTGGTTCTTATGAAGAGACTCAATCTCTTCATTCATGGCAACAATCCATTGTGCAGACTCACTATCTACGACAGCTTCTGAATAAGTGGAAGGCTCTTGGACTGCAGTGTCCTCTGCCACAGTATGTGCATGTGCTACCAAATCTGCATAGCCATATCTTTGAGGTGGCCTAATCTGCCTCCTTTGTCTACCAACTGCAATACTGATTTCTTGCTCTTCTTGTGGATCATCATCATTAGAACTGGAACCATGGCTAGCTGTAACAGGTTGATATCGAGTGTCATCTTGCACCCTCTGTGAAGCCTCCACCTGAAACTCCACCTCCTTGCTATAACCTTCCTCCTTTCCTATAGAAACGATAGACTCCTTCGTCGGGTGAAGCATGATAGATTCATCAAATACAACATCCCTACTGACCATAGACTTAGGTGATTTAGGATCAGAGCACCATAATCTATATCCTTTCGCTCCATCAGCATAGCCAAGAAATATACATTTCTTTGACCTAGGCTCAAGCTTACCCTCATTCACATGACAATAAGCAGGACAACCAAAATTTTTCAAATTAGAATAATCAGCAGGAGTACCAGACCATACCTCATAAGGAGTTTTACAATCAATAGCTGTCGATGGAGAACGGTTGATCAAATAGCAAGCAGTATTGACAGCCTCAGCCCAAAAATCCTTAGATAACCCGGCAGTCAAAAGCAAACAACGCGCCCTCTCCAAGAGAGTCCTGTTCATCCGCTCAGCAACCCCATTTTGCTGTGGAGTATGACTAATTGTGCGATGTCTGGCGATGCCTTCATCCTTGCAGAATTTATTAAATTCACCGCCACAAAATTCCATGCTGTTGTCTGTTCTGAGTCGCTTGATTTTCTTTCTAGTCTGATTCTCAATTAACACTTTCCATTGCTTGAAAGTGACGAACACATCACTTTTCTTATTCAGAAAATATACTCAAACTTTTCTCGAATAGTCATCGATAAAAGTCACAAAGTACCGAGCACCACCCTTCGACTGAACTTGAGAGGGACCCCAAAGATCTGAATGGATATAATCCACGGTACCACTTGTTCTATGGACACCTGTGCTGAACTTGACTCTGCATTGCTTTCCAAACACACAATGCTCACAAAAGTCAAGCGATCCTGTTTTCTGGTCACAAAGCAAACCACGTTTGCTCAGGATTGTCATACCCCTCTCACTCATATGACCTAGCCGCATATGCCATAACCGGGTGGTGTCTGAATCTGTATCATCTGAAGACGACACAGCAGCTAAACCTGTCACCGTACTACCCTGAAGAAAGTAGAGGCCCTCAACCTTGTTACCTTCCATCACAATCAATGAGTCTTTACTAATCCTGATGACTCCACCTTCACCAGAATACTTGTATCCAAGAGAGTCCAAAGTGCCCAAAGAAATAAGATTTTTCTTCAAATCTGGTATGTGTCGAACATTCTTCAAAGTCCTAACAATCCCGTGATGCATTCTTATTTTGATTGTACCAATACCAACAATCTTGCAGGCAACATCTTTTCCCATCAAGACTGAACCACCATTGATTGACTCATAGGTAATAAACCAATCTCTTTTAGGAGACATGAAAAGTACACGCAGTATCAAGGACCCACTTGTCGTTAGAACGATGCTCAGAGACAGTAACTGCAAGGACAAATTCTGAACCCTCAGAATTTTCTTCGACAACACCAGCCACAGAAGAGGAACTTGGCTTATCACCTTCCTCCTTATTTTTCAGCTTCGGACACTCGGATTTGAAATGACCATACTTTTTGCAATAGTAACACTGAACTTTCTTCTTCCAGTTGGATTGCGATCGGCCTCCTTTATCGGAGTCTCTCACACTGAATCGATCTCTAGAATTAGAGAAATTTCCTAAACAACTCTTAACAAATAAACCATCTGCCTGATTATCACTACCTTTCCCATTCAATCTCGTTCTTAATTCCATAGAATTCAAAGAAGACTTAACGTCCACTAACGAGATGGTATCTCTACCATATAACATTGAATTAATGAAATTATCAAAGAACTCAGGTAGTGAACATAACAAAATCAAGGCTTGATCTTCATCATCAATTTGAATATCAATATTTTTCAAGTCCATAATAATTTTATTAAATTCATAAAGATGATTACCAAGAGGCGTACCTTCCTCCATCTTGAGGGTATATAACCGTTGCTTCAGAAACAAACGGTTAGTGAGAGACTTCTTCATGTACAAATTTTCTAGCTTCTTCCAAAGTCCAGCAGCAGTTTCTTCATCGACAACTTCTCTCAAAACTCCATCTGAAAGAGATAACAAAATTGAATTGTGGGCTTTTTCTTCAAGTTCCGCACTTTTCTCACTTGATGATGTTGATGGCGTCTTGCTATCCAAAATCTTCGCCAAACCTTGTTGTCGCAGCAAAGCACGCATCTTGATGCGCCAAAGACTGAAACTATTCTGATCATCAAACTTTTCTACTTCAAATTTTGGAGAAGCCATTCCAAAAATAAGGAACCCAAGCTCTGATACCAGTTTGTTGTGACAAAACGAAATATAGGATCCCCAAAAAAGCAAAAAAAATCAGAATAGAAAATAAGCCAAAACACACAAGACACCAAGATTTAAGTGGTTCAGCTTAACAAGCCTACATCCACTGGCGGAGACGATTCGGAGGAAATTCACTAACAAAAGATGGAGTACAAAAGAGTAGTAGAGAGAAAAACCACTCAAAACCCAAAGCCCCAATACACCCAAATCTCACTCTCACACTAAAGAGAATAAATGACAAAAGAGAAATTCTTCTCTAAATTCTCTAAGCCTTGAGCGGCACAACCAACGTGAGAAACAAAGTGAGATGACGTTGCTGAATTCTCTCTTACTAAAGGCTGAACAAGGGCTGCTTTTATAAGGAGCAAAGTCGGCTAAAAATCTTCAAATCCAATTCGTATAAGAGAAGGAAGTCTGCTGAATCCAACACCAAATTGGAAAATGAAGAATACGTGAGAAAAAAGTCAAGACTTATAATGTTGCTGGGCCCACCAAGAGACTTGATAAGTCAAGTCACCTCACAGTTAGCATGGTGCCTTGGCGTGAAACTGGAATGCTTTCTGACTGATGTTAATATAATAAGTGCTTTGTGCTACTTTGATCCCCCCTATACCCCTTGGATTTTATCTTGCATATATGGTCCTCCTTACAAAAAATTTGATAGCTGTTTTTGAGATGTTTTATCTACTGTTGGTGATAATCTTGTTGTTCCTTGGTTATGTATTGGGGATTTTAATAAAATTTTGGATCAATCTGAGAAAACTGGTAGTCGGCCTTTCGCAAGTTCCTTTAATGATTTTGGCAATTTATTAATCGCCATGGAATGGTTAACTTAGGTTTTATGGGCAATCCCTTTACCTGGTCCAATAATAGAGAAGAAAATCACCTTATTAAGGAAAGATTAGATAGGAGATTTGCTAATACTGATTGGATCACGTTGTTCCCCTCTTATTCCATTTTACATCTTCCTTCCTACTCTTCTGACCATAATCCCATAATCCTAGTACAGCTGCTTCCTCTATTTTTTTACCTAAGCCTTTTCGTTTTGAAGAATTTTGGACAACCCATCCGTCATGCAAGGCTATTATATCCTCTGCTTGGGTTCCGGATGTGGTGGGTTCCCCATCCTTCATTTCATCCAAATCTTTAAAAAAGACCAAGCATACTCTACAATCCTAGAATAAGAATCACTTTGGTCATATTCAAACTAGGATTTCTCTTCTTACAGTCAACTTGATTATATACAACAAAGGCCTAGTTCATATCAGTATTGTTGGGACAGTTTCCGAATCTGACAACACGAGAACCTGCGAACAAATGAGAAATCAGACATAAGAGCTTGCCGGAGGGGTCCGGCGGGGGATAGTTTTGATGCCTAAGTTAGTTTGGTCTACAGATTTAATTCTCAGCAGAAAAGACTTAGGATATTTCTTTGGTTTTTTGTTACTTACCTTGCAACCGAATATTTCTCCCCTTTTATATAGTGGCGGATCCCCCGAGGCTCATTTAATGAGTTTCTGTGGTGGGGCCTTAAGCCTCCTATTTTCTTCTATGCCCATGCTGGCCAATAAAGACCCTTCCAGGTGTCACGCATATACTGGTCCACAGCATGTGAATTTCTGCTTGCTTGTCACATCAATCGCATATCCGGAGCAGGCATATCTTGGAAACATACAGGCCTTAAATGCAAGTGATAATGGACCTTGTCCTTTCTTCATCAAGGTTCGGCTGGCTTAAATGCGAGTGATAATGGACCTTGTCCTTTCCTCATCAAGGTTCATTATTCCTTGTAACTAAGGGGCCGAACCTGAACCGCTGTGATCCTTAACGAGGCAACCGAACCTTCTAACTAAGGTCGGCCGTCATGCAGACTTAGGCCCTTCATAGGTCGACTGAACTACTGGATCGAATGTGGGCCTAATATATTTTCTGGGCCCAATCCCCAATAGTTACCCCCCAAAACCCTTCGCGTCTTGCTCCAAGAATGACAGCAGGGTTTTTTTTTTTGCGCCCAGTTTCCCGCCGGTTCGTTTTTCGAAATACTTTGAATGTCGCGCCTTCCTCCCAATTAGCTCCACGTGCGCTCTTCTTATCCACCCGTTTTGCACTGACGTGTATAAGTACGTTTGAGGAGTAGATTCTTCCTTATCTTTTCCAAGGAGAATCCCTAGCCATCGTTATAACTTCCTTAGCTTTCTTCACAACGATCGACATTTCACTTTCAAATACGATGCCAAAATCTTCTAGGCTCGGGGCCACCGGGGCTCCTTCCACTTGGCGATCCTCTCTGAAACCGGAGGTTGCTGAGAGATTAAGGAGGACATATGAGATTCCTGACGGGGTAGGTATTCGGATTCCTGGACCCAATGAGGATATTTATGGAAACATTTTGGAGAATGAGGTATGTATTTTCGAACAGGGCCTTATGGCCGGGCTCCACCTCCCATTTTCTCTGGTAGCTCGTGAGATCCTACACATCATGGGGATGGCTCCTACTCAATTGAAGCCCAACGCGTGGCGGAATGTAGTTGCCTGTTGCGTAGTGTGGCCAATGGTTCTAGGGGATGATGTGCAGCTTTCGGCATCAGAATTCTTGAATTTATTCGCCCCGGTTAAGTACGGCCATACTTGGACCTTGCAGGGTCGGAACAAGAAGTTCTTTTCTGCCCCGACCACATGGTGCAGTAACCCCCCTTTCGAGCAATCTTTCTTCTTTGTTTCCAGATTGGGATGGGAACTTCCCCCCATTTTGTGGGACCACTTACCCGAAGTTCGGGTTCCTCGACACTGGAGAACCCAAAAATCGAAGAAGTTTCCCTAGCCGAAATTGACAGCGATCCAGCGAGATAGGCTTGACCACATGGTAGCTTGGTCTTCGCAAAGTATGAAGGCAGAAGGAGAAGAATCGAATTTAGGATTCTGGCTTCGTCTGGCTTTTTTGCAGAAATACTTGGGCTTTTTTGAGCATAGATGCGCCGGGATGACCAGGATACCGGATGTGCTCTTTGGTCCAAAGAAGAAGAAGAAGGCAGAAGGTTAGACCAAGCGGACGAGGTCTAAAGGACCGGCCCCCGCGGTCGTCAAGGAAATTGAACCGTCCGTTTCTTCTACCAAAGGGTCGGTTTCCCTCTCCTTATCCGGAGAAGCAGATTCGGGAGAAGGGCAAGTTCCTCTTATCGTAGAAGGTTCGATCATCCTCGATGATAGCCCGGATGAAGGCGAGGATGAAGTTCCTGAGAGCCCGTGCTCCTAAGAGAAAGGCTCCGGAAGAGACGGAGGAGAAGGATCTCTCACCCTCCCCTAAGAGAATAGAGGTGGAAGGATCTAGATTCGTGGCGTTCTTGGACGAGAACCCCCCATCGAGGAAAGCTCGGAGTGTTAATGTCATCATTATAGGTGAGAGCTTGAACCCGACAGCTGAAGCGGCTCCTCCTGTTGGAGGTGAAGGGGGGGTTCGGCTCCGTCATCTCTCCCTTCGCCAACGTCGGCAATCGAACCTGAAGCCGACGCAGCGGGAGTTGAGCCAGTGGTTGCATCTGGGGAGGTTGAACTAGACGATGTCACAAGCGGGCCAAATCTTACCCCCGAAGTTGAGTTTGTGGCAGCTGCTTCGAATTATGGGGAAACCGAACTTGATGCAGCAGATACTACTTCGGGTGGAGATATCGCCACTCTTGAGGTTCGGGATCCTTTGGAAGTTCAGGATGAACCCAAACTTCTGGATTCGGGCCCCGAGGTTCTCTACAATTACTGCCCTGGAGATTCGGCGCACAAAGAGGCGGCTTCCAGCGGCAGTCCCACATGGTGGGGAGCAGTTGGGTCTCAAGAGGATCCAGTTCTCACTCTTCGCAACCGGATTGAGGTATGAACCGTGACTGGTATTTTTCACTTCAGTTCCTGTGAGGTTCAGATTTCCCATTAATTTTGTTTATTTCTGTAGGATTCTCTGGTTGCTGCGGATTCACTCGGCAGACACCTGCACACCAGCCAAGGCTCATTTCTTGAGTTGAAGGAGAAGTTGGAAGTTCGAGAATGCGAACTTTCGGAAGCTAGGTCTGAGATTGCGGCCTTAGAGGCCCGGAACCTCGAATTAGAGAGAAGGTCGACAACCATGATCAGGAGCTTTTGGGGGCTCTAAAAAGGCAGGAGGTTTTGGAGGAGAGGTCTTCGGAGTATGACCAACTTCGCTCAGCCGTTGATGTTGGACAAGCGAAGATCGATGAACTGACCTCCGAAGTTCTCAGGCTCGACAGGGTCAAGTCTGAGCTTGGAGGAGAGGTGGCCAATCTTCGGGCTAAGCTTGCAAGGGCAATGCAAGCAGAATCTGAATTATTTGGTCGTTCCTCATGGCTACAGGGGGTCGTCGATGAACAGAAAGGGCGTATCGCGGGGTTCATGGCAGAGGTCGCGGATTTGTCTCGGAATCTCATCCCAAAAACTTCTCGCTTCGTTAGAGAAGGAGAATCTTGACCTACTAGCGAAAGAAAAATTTGCCACTGACATGGCGCATTGCCAGATGTGGAAGCATCACGACGCGAGCGAGAAGTTGAAAAGGTATAAACATCAGCTCGATTTGGTCCACAAAGTTAGAAACCGCACTTGGGTCCACGGATTTGAGTGGGGGTTTGAAACCCTTTGGGCGATTGCATTGAGCGAGAGATTGCGGCATAGAGTGCCTACTATTAGTATTCGAAAGATTCAACCCGACCCTCAAGCATTGGACGAACTTCAAACGTACGGGGTGGAGGAGTTGCCAGACGCTTGTGCGTGATGGACTGTTCCACCGCCCATAGTAGTACTTCATCCAGTAGTTGGGGGTGGACCTAGAGCCGGACCTAGTGGTGCGGCTGGAGGTGAGGCCGGAGTCGGACCTAGTGATGCAGCTAGAAGTGAAGCCAGGGCCGGACTTAGCGATACGGCTGGGAGCGTTTCCCCTCATAGTTGTATATGATACTCTCTGTATAAAATTTTATTCTGTAGTAGAAATTGATGTACCGTTATCTTTAAACTTCGGCTATTTTGTGTTGATTCGGACTTCGAATTGGTAGGGCCCATTAAGAATGGTCGGTCCAGATCTTCGTAATAGGGCCTCCCTTTTCTTTCTTTCTTTTTAATGATGGGACTAAGCCTAACCCTCATAATGAGGTTCTTTGACTTTGTTCCAATATCTGACCTCGTTTCCCTTCCTGTTCTTAAGTCTTAGGCAATGTGATTTGAAATATTATCCAGGTACTTTCGTACTTTACCAGAACAGGACTTTGTTTTGTTATCCCATTTTGGGAATTTGGAGGGTCTCGTTCTGAGGCATCGGTGATGGCGGACTGCGTAGTAAATGATGGAGTTCTTGAAGAGGCACACCTGTTGGGTTTTCCAGGTCTGATACGCCTATTTAGAGGAGGGCTATGCATACTGTTTCTCCACCATCATTTTTCGTTCTTCTTTTTATCCGTTACAAGTGCTCCTTCTTCTCTCTTTTTAAGTTTCGCACCATGGATGAGGGTGCACACCGGAGAGGGCCTCGACGAGTTCCTGCCCCCCAACTTCCACCCGGCTCTCGCCAAAGTAAGCCCCTTCAAGGCCAAGTCGGGGTTGCTAGGGTCGACCCTCTGTCGCCAATTCGGAGAATCGCGATTCCGAACTCTTCGTCCGTTAATCGCTTTTTAGGGCCTGCTGGTCACTCCGACATCGATCCCCTTTTCATCCTGGGTGTAATACCAGATCCACCGGAAGAGGAGGAAGTGGAGGCTCCACCGAACCCGGCAGATGAGAGGGAGAACCCCACTGCCGACTTCGGCAGCAACAAGGTTGCGGAGGGTGACAACGGTCCTCCTTCTCCAGGCGGGGGAACCGCTTTTTCGACGGCGGGGCCCAACAGAGAGCGCGAAGCGCCCAACCGAGCCAGGGCCCATGACTTCTATCAGGGGAGGAGGCTCGGCCGCTTGGAGAATCGGGTGGTTTGCCTGGAAGCGGAGATTCGCTGCCTCCAAGGGAAACTTGCTCCATTGCACGAGAAACTGCGCGATCAACGCATGGCGCTGGGATCTGAATTGGGGTTGAACGTCTACATCGCAGGCGGTTTCTCTTCTGACGAGGACTAAGGCAGAAGTTACGCTTCTGCTTCCTCTTTTTTCTTCTTTTGTTTTTGTAAGGTTCGGTGACCTATAGCTTGTCAATGTTGCTGCTCTGTTTGGGCATTTTTCTTTGTTTTTGTTTTTTATTCGAGGGGGAGGTATTCCAACCTCATGTAGCGATCTTGTTATGTATCTTCCCCCTCCTTTTGAAATGAAACGAACTATTTGTCATGTTTTATCTTCGTTAAGCAGCGTGTGAACACAGCGTTCATTCATGTTATTAAGGGTTTTGATTTACCTTATTTTGTCCATATGCGCTGTAGTTCGGTTCGGTTAACTTGCTTGCTTTGCGAGCCTTTTCTTGTTGACGCTATAGGGTTTCACGCCGAACTTCCGCAGCTAGAACGTCAGTCGTTGCTCTCTGAGTTTCTGGCTTTGGTCCAGCATGATCTTTTGATCTTGGATCTCACGTTCGACATGCCAAGGGTTTGGTGACCTCAATGGCGGAACGCGGATCTTTCGATCGGGTTCGGCATGTCAAGGGGTCAAAGACCTTCAATGACGGAACCATGATCTTTTGATCTTCGATCTCACGTCCGGCATGCCAAGGGTTCGGTGACCTCAATGGCGGAACACGGATTGTTCGATCGGGTTCGGCATGTCAAGGGGTCGGAGACCTCAATGACTGAACCATGATCTTTGGTCTTGATTCTTGGGGGAAAGAAGTTGCATCCGGTCCGCATCCGGTCTCCATCATATTCGTTCGCATCATCAGTGTACACAAAGGAAGAGAAGGGAAAAAGGTGGAGGAAAGCAAACTTTCGTTAGTGAATAAAATACAACTTTGAAAGTGTAAGAAACTACTGGTAGTATCTTTTTAGATGCTCTGCGTTCCAGGGGTGGGGCAGTCTCCTTCCTTCCGAAGTTTCAAGATGATAAGTATCAGGTCGGTTGCACTCCACGACCCTGTAGGGCCCTTCCCAACTTGGAGCCAGCTTTCCATCTGTGCGCTCTTTAGTCGCCAAAGTCACCTTCCTTAGTACCCAGTCGCCGATTTTGAACTTTCGAGGCTTGACTCTTCAGTTGAAATATTAGGCTGCTTTCTGACGATACGAGGCCATTACAGTTTCTGCCAGGTCCCGCCTTTCTTCAAGGAGGTCTAGCGACAGCTTCAGTCCTTCGTTGTTAAGCTCGGGATCGTACTTCTGAACACGGAGGCTCGTTAACTCCATTTCTACTAGAACGACCGCTTCTGACCCGAAGGCTAGGCCAAAAGGAGTGTCCCCTATGGGGGTTCTTTTGGTAGTTCTATAAGCCCATAGCACTCCGTGGAGTTGCTCAGCCTACGCACCCTTCCTATCTTCAAGCTTCTTCTTCAACATCTTGAAGATGGTTTTGTTGGTGGCCTCCACTTGTCCGTTAGCTTGCGGGTGCCCTGGTGAAGAGAAGTAGTTCCTAACTTTAAGATCCTCGCACCAGTCTCGAAATGCTTGACAGTCAAACTGCTTTCCGTTATCCGTGACGAAGGCATGGGAAAGACCATATCGGCAAACCACTGATCTCTAAAGGAACCTAGTGATGTTTTGAGAGGTGATATTGACGAGGGCTTATACTTCTACCCATTTGGTGAAATAGTCGACTGCTACTATTACAAACTTGACACCTCCTTTTTTGGGCAAAAGAGGCCAACAATATCTACCCCCCACATGGAGAAAGGCCATGGAGAGGCGATTGGAGTGAGCTGCTCAAGTGGATTCTTCTGGTCGTTGGCCAACTTCTGGCACTTGTCACAGGCTTTCACCATTTTCACGGATTGCTGGTACATCTTGGGCCAATAGTATCCAGCTCTAATTGCCTTGTGGGCAAGGACGCGCCCTCCGAAGTGACCGCCGTATACCCTTTTGATAGATGGATCCATCGATGATTGTGTATTTGGAAGCTTTTAGGCGTATTTTGGTGGCAGCTTTTGGGTCTGCCGGGAGTTGACCCTCCTTAATACACTGGAATATCTCCCTGGCCCACTCTGGCGGATCCCGTATCACATATACCTGGGAACCACCCGCAATGGTCGGCGTAGGCAATAGGCGAACCTGTTCTCCCGCGCCCTCGAGCTCTTCTTCTTGTGCCGACCCAATTCGGGCAAGCCTGTTTGCTTCTACATTTTCTTCTCTGGGGACTCTCTTGACATGTAAATGTGTGAACTGAGCCGAAAGTTCCTTAACCTTCGCAAGGTATTTCTTCATTTTTTTCCCTTTGCTTCATATTCGCCTAAGATGTGGCCTGCTATTACACGTGAATCGGTATGAACTTCAACACTCTCAACTCCAAGTTCGTGAGCAATCGTTAAGCCTCCTATCACAATTTCGTATTCTGCCTCATTATTGGTGGCCCTAAAATCCATCCTGATAGCGTATTTAATCTCCTGACCTTCTGGGGTTGTCAGAATTATGCCCGCTCCACTTCGCCTCTTTGTCGATGAACTGTCTACACAGACCTTCTAGAGGTTACTCGTTGGTCGGTCTTCCTGGTTGTTGGGGCTCGTAAACTCTACTATGAAGTCGGCCAACGCCTGGCCCTTTATAGCTGGCCTAGGCAAATACTCGATATCAAACTCGCCCAATTCTACTGCCCAATTCACCAGGCGTCCCGAAGTATCGGGTTTGAACAACACTTTTTTCAAGGGATGGTCGGTTAACACCCGAACCGTGTGGGCTTGAAAGTAAGGCCTCAGTTTTCTCGCCGAAGTTACTAATGCAAAGGCCAGTTTTTCGATTTGCAGGTATCTACCCTCTGCACCTCGTAGAGCCCTACTAGTATAGTATACGGGTTTTTGCACCCCCTGGTCCTCTCTTACTAGGACTGAACTAACAGCGGAATTAGATACCACAAGGTAAACATAAAGTGGCTCACCTTCTACTGTTCGGCTGAGGAGTGAAGGATTAACTAAGTAGTTTTTCAATTGCTGGAAAGCCTCTTCACACTTTTCCCCCAAACGAAAGCCTTCTTCAAGATCTTGAAGAAAGGCAAACATTTGTCCGTGGATCTGGAAATGAACCTGTTAAGGGCGGCTATCCGCCTGGTGAGCCGCTGGAGCTGCTTTGTGTTTTGGGTGGATTCCATCTCCAGGACTGCTCTTATTTTTTCCGGGTTAGCCTCGATGCCCTGATGCGAGACCATAAAACCTAGGAACTTCCCAGAAGATATGCCGAAAGCACACTTGGCGGGGTTAAGCCTCATCTTGTAACGCCTCAAGACACTGAAAGTCTCTTCAAGGTCGGCTAAGATCTTCGGACTTCAAGCTTTTGACCAGCATGTGATCCACATATACTTCCACGTTTCTTCCAATTTGGTTTTTGAACATCGCGTTCACTAGCCGCTGATAGGTTGTGCCAGCGTTCTTCAACCCAAAAGGCATCACCTTATAACAATATAAACCTCGGTCCGTAATGAAGGAAGTTGCCTCTTGGTCGAACTCATGCATCCGAATTTGATTGTAGCCCGAAAAGGCGTCCATAAAGCTCAAGAGGTTATGACTGAAGTGGAGTCTACCAGGAGATCGATTCGTGGGAGTGGGAAGCTATCTTTGGGGCAAGCCTTGTTAAGGTCGGTAAAGTCTACACACATCCTCCATTTACCCGAGGACTTCTTAACCATCACCACGTTAGCCAGCTAATAGGGGTAATGAACCTCCCTGATAAAATCCACGTCCATCAATTTGTCTACTTCTTCGGCAATTGCCTTGTTCCGTTCAGGAGCGAAGTTCCTTTCTTCTGTTTGATAGGCTTTGCAGCGGGGTCTATGTTCAACCTGTGCAAGATTATGGTGGGGTTAATACCGGGCATATCCTCATGCGACCAGGCGAACACGTCAAGATTCTTCTTCAAAAATTCCAAAAGCGCGGCTTTCGATTCTTCCGGCAATTGCGACCCGATCTTCACTACACGATCCGGGCCATCAACAGCTACTTCAACCAAATCTTTGTTCGGCTCCGCTCTCTGTACCACACCGTCATCCCTCACTTCGAAGTAGACAGGAAGTGTTTCTCTGGCCCAAGGCTCCTTGAGGGTCAAGTTGTAACATTGACGGGCCTCCTTCTGGTTTCCCTTTACTATCCTCGTTCCATGGTCGGTAGGAAATTTCATCTTTAGGTGATAAGTGGATGTCACAGCCATCAACTTATTGAGGGTCGGCCTCCCTACTATAGCATTGTAGGCTGACGGTCTGTCAACAACCAAAAAGTCCGTCATAACGGTTTTTTCTCTAGGCACCGAACCTGCTATGAGTGGGAGGGAGATCATCCCCACTGGAAGAACTTTCTCTCTTGTGAAACCTACCAAAGGCGTGGGAGCCGGAGCCACTCGCTTCCGTTCAATCATCATCTTCTCAAAAGCAGGAAGAAACAAGATGTCGGCCGAACTTCCATTGTCGACCAAGATGCGGTGAATATTGTAGTTTCCTATCATTAGGGTTACCACTAATGCATCGTCATGGGGATAAAAGACTCCCTCTTCGTCTCTAGAAGAAAACGCAACGGTGTCCAACTCAGTCTTGCGAGCCTTTGGAGGCCGTTCAAGGGAAAGTACTTTTTCAGGAGGCAGATTCCTGGCATAGGCTCGCCTCCTTAAGCTGGAGGAACCTCCAGCTACGAGGCCTCCAGCGATAGTGTGAATTTCACCAATGGGTCCCCGTCCTCTTTCAGGCTCCACTCGCCGGCGGACATTGCGATTGTCGTGGCGCCCTGCTTCACTGTCGGCTCGGCGACATCTCGTTTCGCTATTGGCACGGTGGTGCCTCGTCTCACTGTCGGCTCGGTAATTGTCTGCATGGTCTCGACGCCTGGGGGGAGTAGCCGGACGACGACGGTTTTCATAAACGCAAGCTTCATCGTGATGACGCTGCTCAACGTGAGGCTTGTCGTACTTCGTGTGTCGGTTGGCTGCTACAAATCGGGCCAATTTTCCCCCCTTGATCATTCTCTCTATTTCCATCCGTAGGGAGACACAATCCTCCATCTCGTCATAGGGCTTAACAGGGGGGACTTTAAATCTCCCAGGAACGGGGTGACTCATAATACGTGGAGTGAAGGCCGAGAGTGCATGCTGGATGATAGAATCAACCGCAGACGGTTTTCCTCCCATATCACGAAGCACTGCGTCGTACTTGGCCTCCAAACTCCTAATTAGGGCATGGATGTCCCCTTGTAAAGGTGGAGGGTTAGCCTGGTAATGTCCTGCCTCGGGGTATTAATGGTTCCCCCCTTCGAAGTTCAAACGACGTCCGGCCCCTTCTCCCGGATGAGGCTCGTCTTGGGGGCGGTGGTTGCCTTTTGTTTGTACGGTCTCCACCCGAACCTTCAGGCGGACGCTGATTGCCTGCCAACACATATTCGTGTCCTTGCCACATAACTGGCTCTTCCCTGTGGAGGCTTCCTCCTGCTACTCGACGGTCGCCATCATGATGGCTCTCTACTTGTAGGCCTTCACCGCCTACATATTCTTCTTCGTCAGGGCTCGTCTCATCATCGTCATCCTCAGAGAGCTCCCGCCCTTCCACATGCACCCGCCCGTTGGGGCTGGGATAAAGCTAGCGAGTTAGAGATGCGTTTCGGCGTTTCAGAGCCTCTATCTCTCTGGCCATGCGCTGCACTTGAGTTTCTGGAGCTTGGGAGGTGGTTCCTGCCGGTGGAGTCTGGAAGCTGGTGGACTTTCCTTTGTCTACGTAAGGGGTTTTCGGGACAAAGGTCCCGGGCTCCACTCGCTCCTCCTGCTTGTCGGGGGGAGCTTGCAGAGTATCTTCGATGTTCATAGTTGTCAGAATTGGTTTGTAGTAAGAACGAAATCGTTCCCACAGACGGTGCCAAACTGTTGGGACAGTTTCCGAATCTGACAACATGAGAACCTGCAAACAAATGAGAAATCAGACACAAGAGCTTGCCGGATGGGTCCGGCGGGGGATAGCTCCGATGCCTAAGTTAGTTTGGTCTACAGATCTAATTCTCAGCAGAAAAGACTTAGGATATTTCTTTGGTTTTTTGTTACTTACCTTGCAACCGAACATTTCTCCCCTTTTATATAGTGACGGATCCCCCGAGGCTCATTTAATGAGTCTCTGTGGTGGGGCCTTAAGCCCCCTATTTTCTTCTATGCTTATGCTGGCCAATAAAGACCCTTCCAGGTGTCACGCATATGCTGGTCCACAGCATATGAATTTCTGCTTGCTTGTCACATCAATCGCATCTCCGGAGCAGGCATATCTTGGAAACATACAGGGGCGGCAATCGAGATCGGCTGCCTTAAATGTGAGTGATAATGGACCTTGTCCTTTCTTCATCAAGGTTTGGCTGGCTTAAATGCGAGTGATAATGGACCTTGTCCTTTCCTCATCAAGGTTCATTATTCCTCGTAACTAAGGGGCTGAACCTGAACCGCTACGATCCTTAACGAGGCAACCAAACCTTCTAACGAAGGTTGGCCGTCATGCAGACTTAGGCCCTTCATAGGTTGACTGAACTACTGGATTGGATGTGGGCCTAACACATTTTCTGGGCCCAATCCCCAACAAGTATCATCATTTGGAAATTGCCATGAAGGTGGAGCTTAATGAGCTTCTTCTTCAAGAAGCCATATTATAGAAAACTAAATCTCGTGAGACTTGGCTTTCTTGTAAAGATCTTAATACCAAGGTTTTCCATGCTTCCACTCTTATACGGAGAAGACGTAACTCTATTGATTTTTTGAAAACATCCTCGGGTGCTTGGATTTCTGACAAAGCTTCTATTGGTGGCTGCTTCACTTCTCATTATAACTCTTTATTCTCAACATCTCACCTGATTATTGATGATGATCTCTTGAGTTTATTTGATTCATGTATTTCCCAAGATGATAATCTTTCTTTGTGTGCTATTCCCTCTGAGCAGGAATTCTTTAATGCTCTATCGAGTATTGGCTCTACTAAAGCCCCAGGATTGGATGGTTTTACAGCTCTCTTCTACAAAAAATACTGGGATGTTGTCAAGGACTCAATACTAGTTAGCATTTAGGATTTCTTCAGACGAAATTACCTATTGAAGGAGCAAAATCACACTTTCATTGTCCTAGTACCGAAACAAAGTGGCGCCCATTCTATTAGTCAATTCCAGCCTATTAGTCTGTGCAATATCATTTACAAGATTATTTCCAAAATCCTTGCCAACAGGTTTAAACAACATCTACATCATATCATTTCCCAATATCAATCTGCTTTTGTCCCTTCCAGAAATATTCAAGATAACTCTATTCTGGCCCATGAGTTACTTCATACTCTTAAAACTAAAAAAGGAAGAGGTAGTCTTATGGCAGTCAAGATTGATATGGAAAAAGCTTTTGATCGTATGGAATGGTATTTTCTTTTCGCTATCTTGCATCAATTGGGGTTTAGCCCTATCTGGATAAATTGGATCAGGATCTGTGTTACTTCTCCTTCCTTCAGCATCTTAATAAATAGGAGTCCCTTTGGTCATTTTGTTTCCAAGAAAGGCCTTCGACAAGGAGATCCTTTATCTCCATTTATGTTTATACTTAGATCTGAAGCTCTTTCTAGACTTTTACTTAAACAAGAATCCTTGGGGCTTCTTAAGGGAATCTCTATCTCAAGAAATAATTATCCTATCTCACATCTTCTGTTTACAGATGATCTTATTATTTTTGCCAAAGCTACTTCTGCTGAAGCATCTGTTATCAGGGGATGCTTAAATGATTATTGCAGATGGTCTAGACAAGTAGTGAATGTCTCAAAATCCACAATCCTTTTCAGCAAGAATACAACTTCTTCCTCGATTCATAGTATCAATGGAATTATTCCTTACAAGATTCCTCCTCTGCTCCTTATTACTTGGGTCTTCCTCTAATTATTGGTAAGTCTAAAAAAAAGGCTTTCCAACCTATTATGGATAAAGTTATGAAGAAAATCATTGGATGGAAGGCCAAAACTCTTTCTCAAGCTGGTAGGATGGTTCTTATCAAACCCACTGCATCTGCTATCCCAACTTATACTATGAGCACTATCCTTTTCCTTGATCTTATTTTTAATAACTTGGATAAAATGTTCAAAGATTTATGGTGGGGTTTTCCACAGGATAAAGCAAGGAATCTATCTTTTAAATCATGGTCATCTATGTGCATCCCCAGATCTCTTGGTGGGTTAGGTCTTCGACAAATGAAAGCTATGAATTTAGCCTTGATTGCAAAGCTTGGTTGGAAGTTTATTTCAAGTCAAGATAGTCTCTGGATGCAACAGTTTCGTACCAAATACATCAAGTATGGAGATTTTTTCTCTACTTCTAATCCTACCAATGCCTCTATGATTTGGAAAGGTATTCTCCAAAGTAAACCTTTGCTTGCCTCTAATGTCTGTCTTCAAGTTTCAAAATTTTCAAGTCTTCCAATTTGGACCTCATCTTGGATTCCCACCCTACCTTCTTTTAAGCATGTCCCTAGATATTCCTCTCACCATGATTTACCATCACTTCTCATATCGGATCTCATCCATCCCGATTCATTGCAGTGGAGGTCTCCTTTGCTTTGTTCGTTTTTTGAGGAGGAATCTGCTAAAGCAATTTTGGAGCTTAAAATTTTTGGAAACCCAAGGCCTTCCTATATTTGGACCCTTCAACCTCGGGGCGTTTTACCACAAATTCAGCTTATCTTTCTATCATCAAAATTATTTGCCAGATCTTTCCTTCCATCAATCATCTGTTTGGACAGATCTATGGAAATTAAAGTTAAATGATAGACTCAAGTTGTTTCTCTGGAAAATTGTTTGGAACATTTTACCTACTAGTGAGCGCCTAAACAATTTTCCAACATTCTACTGTTTAAAGCTGTGCCCTTTATGCCAAGCTGCTAAAGATTCTTTACATCATTTGTTCTTCAAATGTGATATTGCTCGTGTGGTATGGAGGAACTCACCTTGGCCCCTTGACTCTACGGTTTTTAATTTTCCCAGTATGATGGATTGGATCAAAACAATAATCTCTCCAAGATTTTCCCTTGGCATAAATAGTAAGGATCTTCATCATTTCCAAATTTTTGCTGTCGTACTTTGTGATCTATTATGGTTCTACAGGAATAAAGCATACCATGAAAGTCTTCTCTTTGATGCCTTGTTAATCTCGAGGAACATCAACCGGATCACCCGTGAACATTTTAAAGCATGGGCTCTTATCTCTTTTCCACCTGAGAAATGGAAGCCTCCTTCAGTTTCTTGGTTTAAGATCAATTTTGATACAACAATCCGAAATTCTCACTTAGCCCAAGCTGTAGTCTGCCGAAACCATCTTGGCCATATTATACAAATGTTGGCAGAGATTAATCCCCCTTGTAGTCCAAATCTTGGTGAAACTATTGCTGCTAGGCTAGCTTTTCATCTAGCTTCATCTCTAAAGCTTAATAGAGTTATAATTGAAGGTGACTCCCAAATAGTTATCTCTGGCCTTTGTCACCATGTTCTAACTCAAGACTGGCGTATCCACTCCCTTATTACCAACATTATTGATTCCATCCCGACTGGCCTCCTCTGGAAAGCTCGAAAAATCAATAGAAGTGTAAACTTCTGTGCTCACTCTGTGGCACATTGGGCCGCAGCTAGATCTTTTTCTAGCAGTATTCCCACTCTCTCTCTTTCCCCCTCTATTGTAAATGGAAAGAACCCTTCCCATTCTTATTTTAATTTGCTTGAGGCTTGTTTAGTTGTTATTCAGCCGTGAGATACAAAAATCTTCCCATTCATATAGGTCAAGATACAAAAATCTTCCTTGACTCGAAGTTTAGGGCAACAGTAACAGAAAACAAAAAAAACAAACAGCACTAAGCAGATTTACCAACTGACGACGTACGGAGGGAGGCACTTTGCGAGAGGAGGCTGGCTGGCTATTTGTGCACATTTTGAGACATCTTTTGATGGTTGTTGTGTCACATTTGTTTATTTTTTTGCTTATTATATCTTGATGGTATGATAATATATTTTATAGCAGAAAGTTTGACCAACGAGTGGATTTTATGAGAAATCCATTCATAAAGAAGAATTAACCCATAAAGATTTGATTATTAGAGTTTGGTGATATTGTGATCATGGAAGGGTTTATGCCATTCACAAGTATATTTCCACCATGGTTCATATTATCATTCTTAGGTAATCAAATATAGAGTTTGGTCGAAAATTATATCAGGATAGTTTTGATAAATGCACGCATATGGTTATATTTCTATTTTACCAAGTTCAAGTGTTTTATTGTTATATATATAGTTTTTTTTTAATACATTATTTTCCTTGTCAATATGGTCCAAGTGGGAGAATGTTAGAGCCTAATATTTAATTGGGCCATATGTAAACCACATTTGACAAGGATGAACTTGGACTTAGGCTAAAGAGATCCTGATATATATAAAGTCTAATTAAATGTGTCTTAATGAGAGTTTTAATTGAAAGGGTATCAATGAAAGGATGTCTTTTATGAGAAGTAACCTTTCATGAAAAGTTATAACAGTTGGTCTATAAAGAAAATAGTTTATATATATATATGCTTGAGAGACTCAATTTCTTACTCATGCTTACATAATTCTCTCTCTAAAAGAATTATCTGTTATTTTTTGTTTAAATTTTTTCCTGCAGATTTCTTTGTCAAGAGTTATAAATTCCATGAATCAATGTAATTACACTATCTTCTATCAATTTGTGATTGTTAATTCTAACAAAAGTACCTTCCTCCTGAACACATATATACAATCATGAGTCAAATCAGTGGAGTAAAAACTCTAAAATGGTGAACAATAAAATTCATTTTCAAAATTCAAGGCACGACTGAGAGCAAACATATAACTTGTTACTGAACTTATTACCCAGAGCACAAACATTTTGCAAGGCAATACCAAACAAATCCTAGATCAAAGTAAACAAAAACAATTGACTCACCCACAAATCACCATTGAAAATCCCACTAATCCGAAACAAACCCACATGAACAAACAAGAGGAACGCCCACATTACACTAAATTTAGCTTGAACAAAAAAAACCCAGATGAGTTATTAGGGAAAGATCCCACTTTATCCGATCATTTCATATAATTGATTTAAGATTTCATATTCAGATAATAAATGTGGCACGAGCTCCAAGATCTCTTTCTTCAAGTTTAATTCTCAAAATTTGTACAATTTTTTGCGCCAATGAGTTTCCATCAAAATTTGGCACTTTTTTCCCACTCTTGCCCCGACCGGTATCGCAATAAATTTGGAACTCTGCAGTAAATTATTGGCTATTTGCAAATATCACCGTCAGTTTTGTTCCTTTGCCAAATAGGAAAAAATATAGCAAAATGTTGGCACAGTGAGTATGCCACTATTGAATACGTGATTTCATTGTCAAATGGCAGTTGCACAGCATTTGTGAATACTACAATGATCGGTTAAAGATAGGTAGAGGGTGCTAGAAGCGAACCTAATTTTTGAGAGAAATTAGACTTTTGGTGTTGGAAACAAAGGAGGTAGAGAGTTGGGTATTATATTATAATTAAGTGGATTGAAGTGCTGCACAAATTTTAAAAGTCATATCAGTTTTAATATGAGATAAAAGTTAAAACACCCATAATACAAGGAGATGCAAAATCTATCAACTCTTTTCACTGCCTGCTCCATGGTACATCTTGGCAATGAAAGGGTAACAAATACCCTCCAGCTCTTTCGTCCTATTCTCAAACTCATGTGCCTCCACGAGCTGGTTCCTTTCAAGCCAGTGGATGGTCTGCTCAATTGCATCTTCACTCTTTGCCAAAGCATTCTTCACTTCTTTGATTCTGTACCTCATGTAGTAAGCACAATTTTCCAATACTTTCTTTGCCTCAACCTTCTTCTGATGCTCCCTATCCTCGGGGATGACCTTCTCAGCCTTCTTCACCTTCTTATGCTTTTCATCCGGGGCCACGTACTGCTGATCAGCCTCCTGTGCCTGGTTCTTAATGAACGGTTTGCATATGCTCTCCAACTCGCTCATCTTGAATTCAAATTCATCTGCCTCAGCAAGTTGGTTCCTTTCGACCCAATCAATAACCTTCTCAATTGCATCTTCAATCTTCTTCCTATTAGAAGATGGAACCTTGGATGAATACTTCTCATCTTTAAATGTTTTCCTCATGTTATAAGCGTACTTCTCCAGTGCATTCTTTTTCTCAACCTTCATGTTATGCTCCTCATCGTCAGCCTTGTAATTCTTAGCCTCCTCCACTAACTTCTCGATCTTTTCCTTGGAGAGCCAGCCCGTATTGCTGATTGTAATTTTGTTCTTATTTCCAGTGGTTTTATCCTCGGCAGAGACATTCAAAATACCGTTGGCCTCAATGTCAAAGCACACATGGATTTGAGGAACTCCCTCAGGAGCAAGAGGAATGCTAGATAAGTCAAACTTTCCCAGCAAGTTGTTGTCACAGGTTCTTCTACGTTCACCCTCATACACCTGAATCAGCATAGAATACTGGTTATCTGTATAGGTCGAGAAAACCTGCTCCTTCTTGGTGGGAAGGGTGGTGTTTCTTGGAATCAACACACTCATGACATCTCCAGCAGTCTCCAAACCAAGCGACAGAGGAGTGACGTCCAGCAACAACAAGTGCTGCACCTTCTCATTACCCTCGCCGCTAAGGATTGCAGCCAGAACAGCAGCACCATAGGCAACCGCCTCATCAGGGTTAATCCTTTTGCAGAGCTCCTTCCCACCGAAGAATTCCTGCAACAATTTCTGAACCTTGGGGATCCTGGTAGACCCTCCAACCAGAACCACATCATGGACACTGTTTTTATCCATCTTAGCATCCCTCAAACACTTCTCAACAGGCTCCATACACTTGGAGAATAAGTCCATGTTAAGCTCCTCAAACTCGGCTCGAGTGATGTTTGAGTAGAAGTCAATACCCTCGTACAAAGAATCAATCTCGATTGGTGTTTGATTAATAGATGACAGAATCCTCTTAGCCCTTTCACAAGCAGTCGACAACTTCCTAAGAGCCTTAACTCCAGTAATATTCTTGTTATGCTTTTTGTTGAACTCTTGAAGGAAATGCTTCACCATTCTACGGTCAAAATCTTCACCTCCCAAGTGGGTATTACCAGCTGTAGCTTTCACTTCAAAGATACCCTCTTCAATGGTGAGAAGCGAGACATCCAACGTGCCACCACCAAGATCAAAGATGAGCACATTCTTCTCACCAGTACCGTACTCCTTCTCAAGCCAATATGCAATAGCAGCAGCACTTGGCTCATTGATAATACGCATCACGTTTAGGCCTGCAATGACACCAGCATCCTTTGTGGCTTGACGTTGTGAGTGATTGAAACAAGCAGGGACAGAGATAACAGCATTCTTGATCTCTGAATTACAATAAGTCTCAGCAATCTCTTTCATCTTTATGAGAATCATTGAAGAGATTTCTTCGGCCAGAAACTGCTTTTCCTCGTACTTGTATGTAACAACAATAGTGGGCCTCCCATTATCAGGGTCAGCAATCACCTTGAATGGCCACAATTTCATGTCATGTTGCACTGAGGCATCATTGAATCGCCTTCCAATCAAACGTTTAGAGTCTTCATACAGCCGAAATGAACATCAACATGTAAACAAGTCATTAAATTAAATATTCACAGCTTCACAATTTCAGGTCAACTTTCTGTTAAGCTATCTCCTAGTTCAGCCAGTGCAGCAAATGCAGTAGCTGTCGAAAGTGCACCAGTTGATGAAGTCCATGTTCAAAACAGAGTAGCATATGTTCGAAATTCAAACCAATTGGTGATAATTCTGATGGTATTCAAACACAAACTCAAGCTACTCAAGCTGTATTATCAGATGACAATACACGATGGAATTCAAGTTCAAACACTGCATTACTGAATGGATGAACTCCAGCTGCTGAGACTAATTTTAATTTCAAATGTATTATTGTTATCCTCTTGTAAAGTGATAATTAGATTATTTGAATATGAAAACATATATTGTAACTTATCTTAAACTCAAGTTATAAATTTATCAATACAGAACACCGTTGAATCATGTTGATCAACCATTTCATCATTTATTCTTTCACTTTTTATGCTACTGAGGGATTTGCTCGGAACAAAAGAAAGACCCCAACGACTTCATTATCATGAAAGAAAACAAAACAACATTTTAAGAAAAAAATTCCAAATTTTCATTGACCAAGCAAGCTAACAGAACCCATATATACATCAAACAAATAACCAAATCAGAGAAGCAGGAACTCACCAAAAACAGTGTTGGTAGGATTCATGGCTACCCGGTCCATGGCCGCGAGACCGATCAAACGGTGAGTCTCATTGAAAGCTACATAAGAAGGTGTTTTTCGGTTCTCCAGATCATTGGGTATGATCTCCACCCGATTATGTCTCCAAACTGCCACGCAGGAGTAACATGTTCCCAAATCGATCCCAATCGCCGGACCCTGGCCTTTCCCTGCCATAGCTTACAAGAATTGACAGGAAAAAAGATAGTGAAAAACAAAGAGAACAACTTCTTATTTTAACACATTTTAACTATAAACAACTTCCCAGCAAATTGTTTGTCTGAGATTACGTGAGTTGCAACTTGCAATTGTTGCTTGGTTGTCCATAATAAATTTAATTATTTTAACAAAAAGTAACATTCTATTAAAATGCTTTTTATTAGTGTAAATGTGAATGTCCATGTGAGAGAGTTTTCAGTGGTTGGATTGGATTTATGACCCTCTGGAATCCTAATTAAAAAATTCTTTAAGGCTTATCTAAATCTATTCTATAAACTGAAATCAGTCGTTTTCCTTTAAATTAAGTCACAACTTTCGACTATGTACCTATTATTCTATTTAAATTGGTTGACTAGTTCGTACGATTATTGTGATTACATAATCACCTTAAGTTTATCTCAAAATACAACAAAAGTACAAAGGAGTCTAAACATGAAGGTAAAAAGTGTAACTGTAATTCGTACAAATGCTCTGTTTGTTTATATTTTTTTCGAGTTATCTTCCAAACCTTTGATTTAAAAAATTAAAAAAATCCTTTCATTGACTGGGTTATGAAAAGAGCAGTTAGCGAATAACTTCGAGTTTGGATAAGTTTGGTTCGAGATCGGTTCATTTATTAAAGGAATAGAACTTTAACAAACAATTAAATTTATTTGCTTCGATTCAAAAAAAAATTTATTTGCTAAACAAGTCAAACTTGTATAAATTCGGCTCGATTTGTATAAGTTTACATATTTCATTTTTATTATTTTTATAATATTATTATTTTTAATTTTGTAATGAGAACATGATAAGTATTTAAAAAAATAAAAAGAAATTATGCTTTATTATATAATAAATATAATTTGAATTATTGTAATTATGAGTTTTGATATAAATATGTATATTTGTGTGTTATAATAAATGATCTATATATGTACTATACTATAAGATAAACATATTAATAGGAATGTTTATAGACCAGATGTTCCTTGTTTGAATTTGGTCGTTCGATCAACTCCATCTTTACTTCCCCCACAAC
Organism: Betula pendula; assembly: GCA_900184695.1. NCBI lineage: Eukaryota > Viridiplantae > Streptophyta > Magnoliopsida > Fagales > Betulaceae > Betula > Betula pendula. Next base: position 275,663 of record FXXK01000031.1, on the reverse strand, counting down.
TTTTATGTGACAAAGAACAATGTACCATCCATCAACAGCAATGAACCCATATATAACATATTCCATAAAATATGTATCATATATAATTATTCACAAACCCAGAACAAGAATATAAATTAAGTATACAATAACCATATGAATCTCTTTTATTTCTCTCTATAACCTACAACAAATAAACCAATAACATATGCAATATCCTCAAATCCCATTTCTAGTGCTTCAACAGAGCGAGCATAGACAAAAACAGGGAGGCCAAAATGGTAGCCCCAGAGACAGCAGCAAAGCATGCAGCCCCTTTTTCCAAATCTGGCGCTGGTGCAGCTGGTGCTGGCGCAAAATCTTGAGCCAACACGCTTGGAGCAAATGTAGAGACCATCGCTACCACGGCGAAGACGATAGTTAAGGCAAGTGTGCTCCCTTGTGGCGCCATTGCTATCAGCTCAAGAATTTATTTCAAGCTCCAAATTTAGTAAAAGAATTGTATGAGATGGGTTGTGGCGTGAGTGAATGGTGGCTTCATGGTTTGGAGGGTACGTATATATAGGGGGCTTATGGCGGTGGGAAAGCGTGTGGGTTCCGAGGAAAACGTGGACAGGTGTATAGGGGGACTGGCCACGTTGAGGGAAGAGAGAGTTCATGTCCAGGAAGGAAGCATATTTGTCTACGGGCGGTGGGTGAAATTGTGGCCGCGTTTCTTTGACTGTTGACCTACAAAGCAAATTGCTCTTCTTAGCGTCCAAGTAAAACTACAAACTCGGTTTTATTTGATAAGGAATGCATGGCTGAATGCTATCCACCAAACTTCTATTCTATTTTGTTTTATGTGGAACTCTTGATCATTCTAACAAGATCATGTTAAATATTTAAAAAGATAAAAATAAATTAATTTCATAACGTAATAAATATAGTTTGAATTATTATAATCATAAATTTTAATATAGTTATATATATATATATATAAGATAAACATATAAATTATAGATTTGATTGTTTAAGGCTCAAGTTAATTTATTTAATTATTTAAATAATAAATCTATTATTATTATTATTCAACTACTTTAGATATTAAATCCTATTATGAATAATTATAAATATATTATCTAATTATTGATCAGACTAGACACAATAGTTTCAAAATCAGTCAACTCAGTTCTTGGGTCATCCAGTCTGGCCCACAATTCCTAGCCCAAATCAGCCCATTTCAATGGCGTAGTCCGTCGACCCAGCCTGCCACCTGTCGTTGCTGTAGACCTACTTCGACCACTACCAATCATCGCTAGCAATCTTTTCTGACAGCTTCTAGCGATGTTCAAGCAACCTCTTTCGGCGATCTTCCAGTCACCTTACTTTTCAACAGTCACCTCCGACCTTTTTCGACCATCTCTGGCAGCCTTTTTCAGCCATCATCTCTGGCAATTTTACAAGATCAATTCATTTTTTTTTTTTTCCTAAACTCAAACTTACAACTTGAGTTTGAGAAACATGTTATAATATTTTATATTGTACTATTCTATTTCTTTATATTTTGTTATGTTACTTGTTCATAATTCATAGCCTTTTTATACTATTGTAATACATATTAATATATTTTAATATACAAAATGTTACCCAAATGCTTCATTGTTTTCTTCTCCACTTTCGCTCGCTCTTCTCTCTTTCATATAGATTATCCAATCATATTTTTCTACAAATAAAATTGCAGGTCGCTAAAAAAGCAGCAGAGAATGCTATCACTCTTCCCCGAGTGGATGAATAGGTAAACAAGGCAGCCATGACTGCAAATAGAGCTTTTCGCCATTGCCGCTAGAGTTATTAAAAATTATAAAATAGTTAAAAAGTCTAAAACATTTTCCTTTATTTAAAGGCTAAAAACGAAAGTTAACGAACGAGATAGGCCACGTCAGCCACCAGTGAGTGACTCATCGCTCCCACCAACGAACATATCAGGGACATTTCAGTCATCACGCACTCTACATTCAACAAGATGACTAAAGAATCCCTCGCTTTTCTCACTTGGCATTCACCGATTGGCTCAAACGGTCTATTCCTTAATTCACACCGCCTTCTCACAAAAAATCACGAAAATACGGATAATTCGAAAAATCTTCATTCTCTACCTTCCGCTGCCAAGCCTTCCTCATCTCCAAACCGTTCTCTCATGAGAAGCTGAGCTCGCTATCATTCTCTTCACCCATGGCGAAAACCCTAATCTCATCTCCACCGTTCATCGGCGCTCCCCTCCCGTCCCTCTCTCGCCATGGCCTCCGCTCCCTCCCACAACGTAGCAGGCTCGTCACCACCAGAGTGAAGCTCAGCTTCCACGACCTCCCTCCCGTCCACTCCTTCCACTCTCCGGTCGATTTCCCTGCGGTCCTCACCAGAGTCGAAGGCCTTCTCTACACGCTCGCCGACGCCGCCGTCGCCGCTGACCCGGCCTCGAGCTCCGCCGACGCCGCCGTACAGAAAACCAACGGGTGGTTCGGGTTCATTTCCGACGCTATGGAGGTCGTTCTTAAGGTAAATATACTGATAGAATATTAATTAAATGAGTAAATATATAGCGGCTGATTTACGTGACTTAATATGATTTCTAAGTAGTGATCTTAAGTTTGAACCTCGACTCTGTATTGTATCTTTCATTTCATTTTTTATTAACTCATCGTTTCTTATTAGTTGAAAATTTTGAAATACAATTGATGATTTAAAGTAATTGGTAGTTGTGTAGTTTGCGAGAAATGGTGAGCGGAACGATTTAGTTTTTGTTATATGTAATTTGCTAGAAAGATAACTAGGGTTTTGATTTTATTAGGTATTGAAGGATGGGCTTGCGGCTGTGCACGTGCCGTATTCATACGGATTTGCCATTATATTGCTAACTGTTATTGTGAAAATTGCCACATTTCCTTTGACAAAGCAGCAGGTGAGTTTTTGCTGTGAATGCACCAAATTTCAGTGTGCCTGTAATGGTAGTTTGTGCTGGATTTCGGTAGTGTCAGTATTATTAGGTTGTGACATTCAGTAATATATGTAGGTTGAATCAACACTAGCTATGCAGAACCTTCAACCAAAGATTAAAGCCATTCAACAAAGATATGCTGGTAATCAGGTGAGACACATTCCGGGTATATGGATCTTCAATTTGGGCAACAAATTTAACTTTTATGTGTTATTTTTGGCCCCCAAGTAGTAAGTATGGTTCTTTCTGATAACTCTGACCTGTTTTTCTCTTTTAAGGAAAGAATACAACTTGAGACATCAAGGCTATATAAACAAGCCGGGGTTAATCCGTTGGCAGGTATTTTTTTTAATAAATCTCTAAACCATTGCATTCTATTCTCAAATTCAACATGTTGATAGTTTGCTTCGTATATAAGTTGTCTTACTATATGGAGCTGGTGGTTTATTAAATCTAGTATATTCCTAATCCCTAGTATATGTTTATGTGGCATTTGGTGTTGGAATATGAGTTATAGTATTTCAAATATATACTTTTTGGAGGTTGGTTTTGGGATATGAGTTATAGTAGTCGAATCATTTTCATCTTTATCTTGATGAAAGTCCAAAATTCTTAATTTGTCCTGGGCGACCTAGTTGTTGTGTCTTCTATTTTCTATAAATGTATATTGCCATTCCGAGAGCCTGTTTATGCCTGATTCTTAGTTCTTTTTTTTTTTTTTCATGGTCATGCTATTGTAATCTTCTTCTTCTCAAATATATTGCATCTACTGAATGCACACATTGCCTTATGTTATAACATTAATTAAATGATTAGATTCACTAATTGATATCAACTTAAATTTTTGGAATGACTGATGATTTAACATAGTATCAGAATAGAGATTCTGAGGTCAAACTTTGTCTTCGTAATTCCACGTATTGAACCTCACTTATTAAGGGGGAGTTTGAGCTTACACGTGAAAGAGAGTGTTAGAATATTAATTAAATAAGTAAATTCACAATTTTCTAACAGCTTAAGCTTTGTAGATAACTTATGATTTAAAATCTTATAGTGCTGATTAGGTGATGCATATTAATATCTTATTCATTTTTCTGCAAAGGTTGTTTCCCAACTTTGGCTACTATTCCGGTCTGGATAGGGCTATATCAAGCTCTTTCAAATGTGGCGAATGAGGTAATTAAGGGGTTAATTGCCCATCATCTTTTGAGTGATGTTATTGGACAGAAATTTTATACCTTCACACAAGATCATCATCGCTAATTTTTGTGAAAATTGTACTCAAAAGGGACTGTTGACAGAAGGTTTCTTTTGGATTCCCTCTCTGGCTGGCCCAACTTCAATCGCTGCTCGACAAAGTGGATCTGGCGTTTCCTGGCTTTTTCCATTTGTGGTAATAGCCCTTTACGTCCCCATGGCTGTGAAGCAAAAAAATTGTTCTGCTGCTTCTTTTATTTATGTTAAAGATTTAATTTGTTTGCATCAACTCTTAATTTAAACTCTTTCATTGTCACGGAAGTTTTATTTGAGTCATTGATCATGGAAGTGTTAGCTTGACCTCTCAATTTGAAGCAGATATCTACAACATTTAGTGATGCAGAGAGTTTTGGTCAGTAGTCAGGATCTGTTCAGTATTGTGGTTTGTTTGTTACACTGTTCTGCCTTCCAAGCCACCCTTAATCTCCTCCTGCCAAAGTAAATTGTATTAATTATTGATGGGTGATTTATTGGGGATTGGGTTAGTTGGATGTTGCTGACTGGCACAAAAATCTTTGCAAGTCCATCTTGTTTACCTCCCAAAGCAAGCAAGACTCGTAGAATATATTTGGGGCTGAACTCCTTGCCTTGTGGGATCTTAGGGACTCCAAATTTGGAATTTTTTCAGGTCTTGTGGCAGATGGTTCATATGATAACATGTGACGTAGCAAGTGGAGAAGTTTCTAACAGCCTATGTAGATAACTTTAAAACGTCTGGGGAAATAGATGACCTTTCTTAAATATGTTTTTCTGATTTTTCTCCTTGCTTTGAGGAAAATTGCCCCTAATAAATTAATAATGGGTCATTTCTGAAGTTTTGAAGGTTAAGTTTGCCTTAGTAGGTTGACGTTTCTGCTTCTCCATTTAGTTGGATAGATGCATGTTGTGGGTGGTAAGCATGTCCTAGGATATGGGTGAGCTATGTTCCATGTGAACCTTCAATGATCTACATAATTAGCTTTACACTTTACAATAAGCGGTTAGGCAAACCTGCTTTAGCTCGTTGGTTGTATTTTCTACATGTGTGGCACTTAATGGCCAAGGTTTTTTTTTTGTTTTTTTTTCTCCCTGCAAGCATGTGCATCTGATATGGCTTTTACAATGTAGAATTCTTCGTGCAGGATGGCCATCCACCTTTGGGCTGGTATGACACTGCAGCATACCTTGTTTTACCTGTCCTCCTTGTTGCTTCGCAGTATTTTTCAATGGAGCTCATGAAGCCCCCCCAGGTAAAGCATAAGCCTCTTCACTGACCATTTTCACTTCCCTCTTCTCATTTTTCTTTCTAAGCATTGTGAAGCTGTGATTGTCTTCTTTTGGCAGACTGATGATCCAGCCCAAAAGAATACACTTCTTGTTTTCAAGTTTCTTCCACTCATGATTGGTTACTTCTCCTTATCTGTCCCATCGGGATTATCAATTTACTGGTTGGTTTCTCTTTTACAATTTTGCTTTTCCTTGTCTGTCCCGTCGAAATTGTCTGTAACTATTTACATTCTTTAGGTGATAACTGGTTCGTAGATTTATCTCTTTTGATATATCCAGAGTAGTTTATATGTCCATAAGAATAGGTATTGGAACTAGTTTAACACTTTGGGCTAGCCCAATCAATTTATGGTTTTGCTGCATCTAATGATTCTGCCCCATAATTTTGTGATTTGTTCTACTATGCTGATTATGCTTTGCATAATTTACCATGTGGCTTTTAGGTTCACAAACAATGTGCTCAGCACAGCCCAACAAGTATGGTTACGCAAATTAGGTGGTGCGAAACCTGCTGTGAGTGAGAATGCTAGTGGAATCATTACAGCAGGACGTGCAAAACGAGCAGCTTCTCAGCCAGTACAGCCTGGTGAGAGGTCAGTTTTACATGACAGAATGCATATTAGTATCATCAGCTTCTTAAAAAATTTGCCTTACTGACAAAAATGGCAATCAACAGGTTTAGGCAGTTAAAGCAAGAAGAAAAGAAAACGTTGAGCAAGGCACTACCTGCAGAAGATGTTGAGACTCTGGCTTCCACATCTGATTCTGATGATGATTCAGAAGAAGAAACTAAGGACAAGGTGAAATTCATCTTTTTTTTTTTACTGTCCATTTGGTTGGAATATCGTTGGTCATGTCCTCCCAAATCAATTTATCATGAAATTATATTATTTTGTTTTCCTTTTGTGAATAATTTTTTACCCAAAAATAAAAAAATGAAAAAAAAAGGAGCTCCATATATTCGGTGGTAATGAAACTCACGCACATGGGAGGGGCTCCCAAATCAATTCACTATATTTTCTTCCTTTAAAGCAAAAGAGAGTACCAGTTGAATGGTTAGGCTCATCAGGTTGGTTTGATTTGAAAAGGAGTACAGTTAGTGGGACCAAGGAATCGAAGGTTCAGAATTATCTTGTTTGTTGCAAATTTGAAGTGCTAGAGCCACTGTAGCACTTCTTTCTTATATTCATCCTTTGTGACTTAAAACTGATGATGTTAAAGAAGCAAACAAGAGACACGGTAGTCATCTTTGACAGAGTTGAAATTGAATCCATATGGCAGCATGATCATGAGATTGTCTCGACTCTGTGGAGGCAGTAGGTGGTTCCACTGCCTCAAGTTTGTCATTTCAGCTATAGTTGGGAAGACATTGATTGGACCTTGGCTTAACATCAAACAGTTGAGGAATAGTGAATAATATTGTTTTGCCACCCTACCACCCAATGACAGTTATAGTGGAATACGGCATAATATTGGTAGGCATATGTCAGAGACATGGAAGTGGAAAGCAGATCATACTTGTCTTATGTTCATAAAAATGACAAATTTGTAGCAAGTAACTGGAGATAAGTTAATTTGGGCAGGATGATTCCCTTTAGCTCAATACTAAAGTCAATGTGTGCGTGAACATAGTGCTAAACAAATGAAGACACGTATTTTAAAAGAGATTTAGCAACTGCTTTATTTACTTTTTATCTGAAATGGAGAATCATTATCAATCTTGACAGCCCCCACCTTAATTAGGATCTGAGATTTGGGTGCCTAGTTTTATTTTATGAACAATTTTTTTGCCTGATGCTTTTGTTTTAAATTAGCTTTTTAGAAAGTAACATAGAAGTTTCTGACAGGGCGATGAGGTTTTAGAAGAAGCATATGCTTCTAGTGTTGGCAAAGAGGTCCCAGATTCTCCACGCCCAAGAAGAAGCAAGCGATCAAAGCGGAAGCGTGCTGTATAAAATGCCGGTATACTGTATGTTTGTAGTTTATGGTGAGTCCTGTATATCTCAACAATTTGTATTTTGGTTAATGTAGTGGCCATTTTTATGTTGGCTTTGTCATTTTAAAAATAAAATTCATTCCCCACATTCCTCATTTCTAGCCACGATTGTTTCACATGTTTTGAATAATAACTTCCTTATGAAATTGGATACCATAAAAACCTTACTGTAAAATGTAACGCAGCATTTCAACCTCTGTATGACAACAATTCTCATTCTTGGAAGATCTTGTGAAGCAATGTTTAGAGTTTGTGTAAACAGCTTAAACTTACAGATTACTGAAAGAAAAAAAAACTTATTTTTTAGTAGACATTGTGTTGTTTCTGGCGGCGATTGGTTATTCTGGATTTGGAAACTTTACTCAGCAAGCCAGAAGATGTTCGCATGGGTTCCTTCATCAGTTTGTCCCAACTTACCTTAGGCTTAGAGTTGGGCCTATGATGTTTTTTATGCTTTTAGTAAAAATGTTTGAGAAAAATGCCCATTTTGCATACAGGGGATCCGCTGATAAAGTGAAACATTTTTATTTCCATGGCTTTATAGGCTGGAGTTTAAATCATATGTTGAAAGATTTTGCAGGAGATATAGCTTATGGAAATTCTAGGATAAACACTAGGCTCTAGCAATTGATCAGTAATAAAAAAAAAAAGGCTTTTAAAATACAAATCTCCCAACTAATTTCCATTTTTGTACAAGCACAACACCCTAAAGAACAGCTTTTCCAAGCTACATGGATACATCTGACCTTGTTTTTCTCAAAATATGCAGAAAATATGCATCCATCTATTCATTGTTTAGACGGTGGGCGGTGATTCCCCACGGGGTTGGGGCCTGATGGGCTTTTATGAATCTTCTTCCTTCCACCCTGTTTTTCACCATTCAGATAGATCAAAGAGTTATTATTATTATTATGGTATTTACATTAACATACTCGAAACTCGAAAGACTAATAATAATTATGAAAATAAATAAAAAAATAAAAAATTGTACTCCTTATACTTACCCAACTAGGCAAGGCATTTCTATTGTGCGACCTTAAGCTTGGTTGTCCACGTCTGAGCCTGAAATGAGCTGCGGCGACATAGAAGGGCAGGATACAATTATACATTAGTGATTGTAAGAATAAATGCAGACTCTGCTCAGTTGTTATTACATAAAGTAAAGAACCTAATATATCAGTAAAATTAACCACAACGAAGAGTTGGCCTCTATGGTAGAATGGGGACAGGGGAGGCGGCAGTTTATCATGTGGCGGATGTTAGTGGTTCGAGTCCGCTTATCTCCAACTCGTGGTGAACTTACCCGATATGAAGCTATTTTACGTACTGAACAGGGGAAGAAAGGGTTGTGCCTTGGCCGTTACCTGATTCTAGAGCTCGGACGTTGACAGTGAAATAAGGTTGTTGAGAAGCTGCAAGCAGGAGGCATGCTAGGAGAAGATGGATTATAGTCTGTCTTCTCATTTTGCACATTAGCTGGTGCATGCTTCTTCTAGTGGTTGTGAATGGGGGGGTTTTTGTAGAAGCACGAAGAAATCATAACAAAACTAGAAAAATAGGTGGGAATGTTTGTTAAAAGTGCTTGGGAATCCTATGCCATTGCATTGCATACTGAATTGATAAGATTAGGAAGGAGTCTGGATTTCTCCTCATTGTGAGTTGAATTCTTCTCTTGTTATCATTGCGTCCATGATAAATTTGTAAGGACTTATTATTTTGTTCTCAGTGCTTCAGCCATGCTGTCGGCACGGTATGTAGGGACCCGCTCTCTCAATGTTTGAGTTCCTGACATAATAAAAGGTCTTGGTTGTTCTTAGTTTGTCGTTTATGCAGACAACATTGTCATTAATTTCCACTAATCACTTGTAAACTGAGTAAATTCTCACATTAAAATATTTCACTTGCCATCCTCACCGTCTGATTGCCAATTGTATTCTCTGATTTTTTTTTTTTTCTTTTCCTTTTGTCTTTTCAGAAATCAAATGGAGCTTTTTTTACTTTTTTTTTTTTGTTATCAACATGATATACATGAAATTTGGATTAGAGCCGAGCTTATTCTCTTGGAAGTCTGCATTTCTTGTTGGTAAATAGTCTTTTTTTTTTTTTACTCCTAAATCTTAGTTTGATGGCTTCCCTTTCTCTTATATAGTAGTTGGTCAGATCCCTCTAGGTCGTTAGTTGTAGCCTGGGGTACGACCCGGTATTCGTAAACACAAATGTTAGATCTACAATTCTTTTATAACTGACACGTGTTAATATTGATGAAAGTGTGTGTTAACAAAAAAATTTTAGTGAATAACGTAGTTCCAATTATATATTGACATGTGTCAACAAGTTATAAAAGAGCTGTACGTCTAGCATTTTTGTAAAAGAGTTGTAAATCACCCGAGCCAATTATGGTTTAATTTTCTTTGTCACAACAATTTTGAAGCTTTTGAGTGAGAATGAGAAACTCTGTAGCAAGGCAAGTAGATGGTCGACGGCAGTAATAGCGTAGAGGAAAAAACTTGATTCTAAAGTCAAATCACACATGATAGTTACTTCTTCCTTTGTTTTTTTTAATTAGGTGCTGGGCGATAGTGACATGTTTGGCTTACATTGATTGCTACCGAATCAGATTAATCACTAATCCACTATTGAGTTTATAATAAAATTTCGACCGAAGAGTTTGGCTTTTGGCGGGGGAGACAGATTTGAAAAGAAAGTAAACAAAAGTATAACCAAAGGTCACTAATGCCATAATTAGTATCTTGTAATCAATTATTTTTTCTTTTCTTTTCTTTTTTTTAAAGGAAATGGGCGACTCTTATTGATGTATAAATCTAATTAAGTACAACGCTTTATAAATATAATATCAGAGATACAATGTAGAACATCCACAATATGTATCAGGTTTTCAGTAAGAGTCGGGACTTATTTGGCAAAGCGATGGACTGCACCATTAAAGTGTTTACAAACATGGTTGATCCGTCAAGGGTGTAGACCATTTAAATGGCCTCGGGCTTCCTCAATAAGGTGCCCATAACTGCTCAAATTACATACTGAGAATTTACAATCAACTACTTGAGATAAATATGTTGTGCATGTTATAATTAATCAACAAAGTTATGCTCTTCCTTCATAACATGTGTAATTTGTAAATTAAGTTTGAGAGAATAACACACCTCTATTATTATTTGAGGATAAGCTTTTAATTTTCTGAGTGATGTCTCTCTGGTGCGTGCCCTAAGTGCAAAAAGACATTGTTTTGTGTGTGAAGAGGAGATTAATACTTAAATTCTAAAATTTCATTGATCAACATAATGAAGTCTAATGGACTAACTCTATTTATATATATAAGGGGTGAAAGTACAAGCTTCCTCAAGTATCCACAAAATAACTCAGCCCATTATAGACCCAAAAGTAAAATAACTAAATCAATCCACTCAAAAGAAAATATTGAACAGAAAGAGTGAGAGTAATAGAGAACTTTTTGGGTTTAAGCCAATCTAAGCACTCTTAATTTGCTTTCAACTTTGAGCATGTTCAGAACTTGCACAAGTTAAACATTGGCAGCATTACTCCAGTAAGACCCGAAATTATTTTGACAAGTGCATAGCTTAGATGAGAAAGGCTAGTCTCCATTTGAAATGAATTTTGCATTTCATGTTGTTTGTTTTTTATGGTATTTACCCATTTATCGAGGGCCCATTGGGCTTGGTAGGCAAAGAAGTGAGGCCCAGAGCCAATAATCTACGGAGGACCATGTCCCAGCCCATTGACCATTTGAAGGCTCAAGTTGGGTGCAATGCAGAGAATTTATACCACTGCCACGTCATTGTAACTGCCTGCTAAAAGATAAAATTGACAACTACCAAAAAAGGGAATATTTGTTGCTCTCTCATAATCACATCCCGCTGCCATCTAATGTATTAGGAGTGTACAAGTGGGGCGGTTATTAACCGGATGATCGAAAATAATCGAATAACCGGACAAACCGAAAAACAAAAAATAACCACAACTGGATAACTGGTTAGGCCGTTGCGGTTGCGGTTGCGGTTGTTAATTTTAGAAAACCAGTTATGAACCGGGTAACCAGATAACCGGTTATTATATATATATAATATATATATATATATTATATTAGACAAAGTTTATATACACTTTTTTTCTCTTCTTTTTTTTTTGTTTTTTGTTTTGTTTTTTTTTGTTTTGTTTGCCGAGAGAAGAAAAGAAAGAAAAGAGAAAAAAAGAAAGAAAAAAATATATATATAAACTTGTCACACATTAAATATGAACAACTTTTTCACTTCTTACTTTAAAAATAAATTTTTGATGAAAAATCATTAAAAATAATATATATAATATATATATTATATATATATATATATATATATATATATTATATATATATATAAATTATATATTTTGTGATCCATAACATTAAAACCGGTTACCGGTTATTACACCGCAACCGGGGTCCCAGTTGCGGTTACGGTTGTTAAAAGTTGAATAACCGAGGACCCCGATTGCGATTGTGGTTATTGCCCAGTAACTGCAACCGCAACCGGTTGTACACCCCTACGATGTATGCTGGAAGACCGCACTACAAGACACAAGTGAGATGCTTCGTACAGCTATGGCATCCCCAACCAAAGGGCACCACCGCCACATGTTTGAAAAGGTACACCAAAAAGGAATCCACGATCAATATAAGGAGGAAGCCACCATAGCGAGTATTATCCTTTTAACAATTTTTGCTTTGTCAATTTTTCTTTGTCTATTGTTTCCTCCAAACAACTCCACTGACTTAAGCATTGGAGGCATCTCCTTCAGCACACTCGACAGACTTCCTTGCTTACCTCTCATCTCATTTGCTGGCATCCTCGGCCAAATCATCAATGTGCACTCAACTATGTTAGCTTTTTTTTTTTGTTCCTTGGTGTTCTTCTAGGATGACTTACTAATATCAAGTTTTCATAACTTGGATAGTAAAAAATTCAATGGACATCTTTGTCCATTAGTAAACTTTACCCATATATAAAAATCAAATTTGTACCAAATCACCTTAGAACTTCCTTCTTTTGGGTCAAAACATTCTCATGGTATTAAATGATTGATCATCTGATTCATCTGTTATGTTCTTGGGCCCAATGTGGCCCAGAAACATCACTCAAATTGGCCCTCCAAATGCTTGACAACCTAAAATAAGAGCATTCAAAATGATGTTTTAAAGAGCTATTTTCTTCAAATTTTAAAGGATTGGAACTTAAATTCATCCTCCATCCATGTGTTTTTTTTTTTTCCATGAATGATTATTGTTCAACTTTTATCTCCTATTTTATTTCTTTCTCTCTCCTTTAATCTAATAAAAAACTAAACTTCATCTCATCACTTTTATGATTACCTTGGAACCCATTCTCTATTTTTTTATTTTTTATTTTTAAAAAAAAAGTGATTCTTCAAAGTGAAAAAATAAGATGTAGAGTGTTTTTTAAAGTGATTCTTTAAAATAGAAATTTGGATTTTATTCTTCAAAATTTGAAGAAATAAGATTCAATGCGATCCTTTCACTCTCATCAAGACCCAAGAAATCACTGGAAAATGGAAAAAAGAAAAAAGAAAAAGAGAGAGTAAAGTCTTGGGTTTTAAATTCCAACCACATAAGTGTCTCTTCTTTCTAGCTTTCTAGAGAAAAAAAAAAACTTCCCGTTTTATCGTTGTGAGGCCTTCTAATACTCCCATCTACCTTCGTTGTGAGTGTCTCCCAACCCCCCCCCCCCAACTCTTTTTTCTGTACTTTTACTTTTTCTTTTTTTCTTTTTTGTTGTTGTTTTGCTTTTAAAATCTACAACTCCATTGCCTCCTTCGCCACCTACTTGATTTGTCTCTGCCCTCTCCGATATCCTCACCACCCATGACCCAACTGTTCCCCTCCCCTGTTGAGTGAGACCCACGTGCCCCCCATAAATGGTAGATCGAGATTTCTTCAAACCAAATCTATCATCCACCTTCAACCTCCAACCGCCACGTGCTCCCCTCTCGCCATTCCTAACATCCCTCCCTTACCTCTCACTCCTCTCCGCAAGGGCCGCACATGGGTCTCACGTGTCTCCTTACTATTCTTCATAACCATTGGAACTGTAGATAAGCTTCTTCATTTTTTTTCTTTTTCTTTGTTTTTGTGTGGGGGTTACAGTCTCCCTTACTTTATTTGTCCAACTTTGGGCTATATGGAGACAAAATAAATTGTGGTCCTTTAAGCTTCAGTCGGGCACTCTCTTGCAGGACTTTGGAAAGGAACTCCTCGTCATTTGGTATTTAAAGTGCTTATTATGACAAGTCAAGAAGTAGAACAAACCAAATCAAGCACTCCTACTATTTTGGATAGAATAGAATCAAAAATATAGCACTCAATCTCTTTGACCCAGTAATCGTGTGAACTCACGTATGACTAGTGGGTGGTTATCCTTTTGCTGTAATTAAGACTTTATTGTTAGCTATTCTTTTGTTCTCACTTATAAAGTTGAGAGATTGTTATGTAAGTGTCTATAAATAGATTTATACCCAATGAGTTTAATTGGGCTGTTTTACCAAATATAGTGTGTGTTCTTATATGGTGTCAAAGCTAATCAAGACTCACGTCAAATTTTTTTTTTTTCCCAATGGCCTCATCCACTGCTGTTTCAGCCTCCAATACCACCCCACTAACTTATCTCAATCACTATATCACACTCAAACTCTCACGTGATAATTACATGTTTTGGCAACATCTAATGTCCTCCAATCTTGATGGACAACAACTATTTGGATTCATTGATGATTCTATTTCATGTCCCCCAAAATTCATCACATCATCCAGCACATCTACGACTTCCACTCCTATTTTAATTCCTAATCCTAAATACCAAATTTGGTACCATCAAAACAAACTCATTTTGAGTTCTATTATTTCCACTTTAACTGAGGCTATTCTTGCTCATGTTGTTTGACTCTCGACATCTCATGATGTATAGATTACCTTGGAGAAAATGTTTTCTTCTCAAGCCAAAGCTCATGTCATGCAGTTTCGCTTACAGCTTGCCACCCTCAAGAAGAGTGCCTCCTCAATGGCTGATTATTTTCAAAAGGCCCAAACTATAGCAAATAGTCTCGCCGCCATTGGCAAGCTTCTCAAGGAGTCTGAAATTGTCTTATACATCCTTATTGGGTTAAGCACGGATTATGATCCTTTGGTCACTTCAGTTACTACACGTATTGATCCAATCTCTATGGATGGTCTTTATTGATATAGGACGGAATTTACCAATATTTTCGATAAATTTTGAAATAAAAAAACAAACAAATAACATATTGGAAAAGCGTCGTTTAAGAATATTTTTCTTCAGATTCAGACAGTAAAAGTATAGAAGGAAAGATTTGGTCATGATCACTGCTGATTGTCAATTGAATTCGGTTGATAGAAAAATCAATTTATTGATTTTCTATTTTAGGTTAGGATTTTACCGTTTATTTTATTTTTTCATCTTTAATTTATTTTTATTGCTTTTAAGATTTCAGATTTTGTAATTGTTGTTCTTACTAGGATTAGGTTTACTTTTTCTACTAGGATTTGTATTTATTTTATTGCCTTACTAGAACTAGGTTTACTTCTTCTATAAAACTAGGATTACTTTCTCTTCAAGTTTTTTACTAATATTTATAGATGAGTTTACATTGTAAATAGACACACAATTGATTATTTATTAATCGGAGATTTTTCTCCTATACTCTGTAGAGTTTTGTTACTTCTAAGTTTGCAGGCTTTTTTTATTTTTTTAATCAGAAGACCTGCTTCTGATTTGTTTATCAAGTCTTCTGTTACGTCAGTTGGTATCAGAGAAGGCGTTATCATGTTCGATGGCTACCTGAGCAACGGTAACAACCTCTTCAACAATGCTGCTTGTAGGGGAGGGGCTCGTTCAATAGTTGAATCCATGAGGTATCCGAACCGACGTTATCTGGATTTGATAGCCAATTCATACTACAGTAACAACTACTCTAACGAATTCATTCGTGAGAGAGATTTTGTTTCAAGAGCTGACTACCAGCGATATGTCAAGCGATCAAAGACTCGATCACAATAAGCACACTTTCAAGAACAAGTACTGCAATCAATGCACAAATTCTTGGACGATATCAAGCGACATACTAACACGATTGTGAACAAATATGGAGGTTGTGTCGAAGCTGTCCCTAACTGTAATCTTGAATCTTCGAATAAGTACCCCGCCCATGAAGAGAATATTCGTTATTGTGAAAAGGATGTGGAGGTTGTTCGAGTGGTTAAAAAAGTGGAGATGCCGTTAGAGAAACAATTTGTGCGGCCACAACCATTTGTTCCAACAATTGCACTAGTGGAAGAACATCCACCACCTCCTACCATAGGCATAATTCATCACGATCACCATGGAAGAAAAGAGCAACATCGATTCCTTTGAAGAAAATAGTAAAATTGAAGATGATATCCAAAAGAAATTGTTGAGGGAATTTTTATGGAAGTACACAATAGGGAAAAGACATGTCTTAGTGCTATCTACGTAGATTTTTCTAAGTACCTTTCACTAGAGAATTCGCGCGTGCCATATCACAAAGAAAACTTAAGGACGAGTTTTTTTCAAGTGGGGGTGTTTGATGTAAAAACGGAATTTATCAATATTTTCGATAAATTTTGAAATAAGAAAACAAACAAATAACATATTAGGAAAGCATCATTTAAAAAGATTTTTCTTCAGATTTAGAAAGTGGAAGTATAAAATAAAAGATTTGATCATGATCACTGATGATTGTCAACCGTATTCAGTTGACAAAAAAATCAATTTATTAATTTTCTATTTTATGTTAGGATTTTACCGTTTATTTTTATTGCTTTTAAGATTTCAGATTTTGTAATTGTTTTCTTTACTAAGATTATGTTTAATTTCTCTACTAGGATTTGTATTTATTTTCTTGCATTATTAGGACTAGGTTTACTTATTCTACTAGGACTATGATTACTTTCTCTTCAAGTTTTCTATTAGTATTTATAAGTGAGTTTGCATTGTAAATAGACACACAATTGAATATTATCAATCAGAGAATTTTCTCTCATACTCTGCGGAGTTTTGTTACTTCTAAGCCTGCAGACTTGTTTGATTTTTTTTAGTCAAAAGATGCAGACGCTTCTGATTTGTTTACCAAGTATTCCGCTACGTTATTTATGGGCACTCGTTGACTCATGACTAATGACTTAAACATAAGATTTCAATTCCTGATCTTTTCACATCTACTATTAATGTGGCTCAAATGAATACTTTCAGTTCCAACAAGACCTCTCGCCCACAAGCATTAAACTACTCTCAAAATAGTAGTTGTGAGAGGGGACATGGCTTTGCTTCCCAAGGAAATTTTTCAAATTTTTCCAACAATCGACCTATTTGTCAAATCTGCCAACGAGTTGGACACACCACTAGAAAGTGTTATAATTAGTTTTACCAAGCCTATCCCAGTGACTCTCCCACCGCTGCAACCTACTTCACTTCTCCTCACATGACATCGGATCCCTCTTAGTATCATGACATGGGTTCAACTAATTATGTGACCAATGATTTCTCTAATCTTAATATGCGAGCAGACGAATATACAGGCCCTGATCAAATCAAAGTTGGTAATGGGCAAGGTTTGCAAATTTCTTATATTGGCATTGCTTCTATTCCTTCTTAAACACATAATTTTTCACTAAAATCTCTCCTTCATGTCCCATAAATTCAAAAAAAAAATTGTTGTCTGTTAACAAATTCACATGTGATAATCAAGTTTTTATAGAGTTTCACCCTACATCTTTTCTTGTCAAGGATCTCAAAACTCGAAAGTTGCTACTCCAAGGCCCGAGTAGGAATGGACTCTACCCTTGGCCCTCTTGTCTTCCTCCATCTAATCCTCCCAGTGCTCTTGTTGGTGAACATGTCTCCTTGGATCACTAGCACTCTCAATTGGGTCATCTCGCTCTTAGAATTGTTCGTCGCGTGCTCACTACTCATCATCTTCCAGCTACATCACAACAATCTTCTACCATTCGCACTTCTTGTCAACTTGACAAGCTTCATCGACTTCACTTTCCAATAAATTCTTCTGTTTCTAAAAATTCTTTGGACCTTTTATTTCTTGATGTATGGGTTCCTGCACATCTTTATTTGAGCAATAATAAAAGATATATTTTTTTTGTTTTGTTGATTACTTTTCAACGATTTAAACTCTTGATGGAAAAATATTTTTCCTCTCTCATTAAATATATTCAAACAGATGGAGAAGGGGAATTTATTCTCGTACAAATTTTTTTTTCCACCAATGATATCTTCTACTGCCAAACATGTCCTCACACCCAATGATCAAAATGGGAGTGTGGAAAGAAAACTTTGCCATATCGTTGACACTAGCTTAGCTCTTCTTGCCCATTCTCATATTCCTCTAAAATTTTGGAATGATGCGTTTGATACAGCATCCTACTTAATTAACAAATTACCATATGCTGTAAATTGTTCAAAATCACCTTTTGAAATTTCATTTTACAAATCCCCAGATTTTCAGCTTCTAAAAATTTTTGGTTGTGAGTGTTGGCCATATCTTAGACCTTATAATTCACATAAAATGTCATTTCAGTATCTTTCTTGTGTTTTCTTAGATTATAGCAAACCACATGTGCGATACAAATGTCTTCATGTTCCTACGGGTCATATGTATATTGCTTGACATGTCATATTTAACGAAGCAAAATTCCCATTTTTTAAATCCATTGCCCCTCGTGCAAGTCAAATTTTGGTACCTTCAAAGTTGTGTGTCACCATTCAACTTCCTCCTTTCCCCAATACTCACATGAACTTCCCCCCATATTCGGTTGGCCTAGCTCAATCTTCTACTGCAGTAGCAACTCCTCACCATTCGATCTCATCCTCTCCCCACTCGGTCTTGCCTCAAGATTTTCCTCCCAATTCGGTCTCCTCTCCACAAATCACGAATCAAGCTCCCCATTCGGTCTCCTCTCCACAACTAACGAACCCAGCACTCCATTCGGTCTTCTCTCCACAAATAACAAATCCAGCTTCCAATTCAGTCTCCTCTCCTTAAGTCTCACTTCCAGCTCCAATTTTAGCCTCTCCTCCACACGTGGTTCCCTCTCTTGCATTCGACACTTCTCCATCATGTGTACATCAAATGATCACACGTTCTAAATATTAGATTCATAAGCCAAAGAATTACTTAGATGGCACTTCTCCACCATGTGCCCTAAGCCTATACTACATCCTTGATTTGTGATGAAAAAGAGCCTACATCATATACACATGCTGCTCAAAATATTAAGTGAAAAGATGTTATGGTTGAGGAATTTAATGCTCTAATCAAAACTGGAACATGGACGTTAGTTTCCAAAACTAAATCCATGAATATTATTGGAGCTAAATGGGTGTTTCGCATCAAACGGAAAGCCGATGGTAGTATTGAGCGTTACAAAACTTGTCTTGTGGCAAGAGGATTTAATCAACATGAAGGTATTGATTTCTTTGAAACATATAGCCCGGTTGTTAAACCAATTACTATTCATGTTGTACTTTCTTTGGTTGTCTCTGCAGGTTGGTGTACCAGCCAAGTGGATATTAGCAATGTTTTTCTCTATGGTCATGTCATTTGGAAGAGACTATGAATATGAGTCAACCGCCTGGATTTACTTGTCCTCTGTATCCGAATTTTGTGTGTCTTCTTAAGAAAGCACTGTACAGTCTCAAGCATGCTCCCCAGGCTTGGTTTGATCGGTTGAACTCTTGCCTTTTGGAATTGGGTTTTGATGGTTCAAAATCAGACAGTTCTTTATTTATTTTAAAGACTGCTTTTGTTACCATCTATGCCTTGGTTTATGTTGATGATATAATTCTCACTAGGTTAAGCCCAACTGCCATCTCAAACCTCATTCAGTCATTATCTACATCATTTCCAATGAAAGACCTTGGTGATCTCCCATTTTTCCTTGGTATTTCGATGACTCATATCTCTATAGGAATTTTACTTTTACAAGGCCAATACATATTTGATAGATTGGCCAGGACCAATATGACAAATGCAAAACATATTTCTTCACTGATGACAGCAAACTTGAGTCTCAGTAAATCTTTAGGTACTCAATTTTTGGATATTACTCTTTATCGTAGCACTGTGGGGGCTTTACAATACCTATCTCTTACATGTCCGGATATCGCATTTGGTATCAGTAAAGTTTCTCAATTTATGCATGACCCGAGATATGTGCATTGGTCTGCTGTTAAAAGGATCTTGCGATATTTAAAAACCATAATTGATCACGGTTTATTCATTAAATAGTGTTCTTTCACCCAACTCTCTGCATATTCAGATGTTGACTGAGCTGGTTGTCCTAATGATCATAAGTCTACATCAGGATATTGTGTTTTTACAGGTTCTAATATCCTATCTTGGAGTTCTAAGAAGCAACCTACGGTTTCACGGTCTTCCACTGAAGCTGAGTATAAAGCTTTTGCCAATGCAGCAACTGAATTACTATGGATTCAATCACTATTTAAGGAACTTGGTTTATTTTTCTCACTAGCACCAATTTTGTTTTATGATAATATTAGGGCTACATATCTCTACTCAAATCCAGCCTATCATGCTTGCACCAAGCATATTGAGATTGACTATCACTTTGTTCGGAATTGTGTTGCAAAAAGGACTCTTTCAATAAAATTTTTGTCAAGTAAAGATAAGATTGCTAATATCCTAACAAAACCCTTAGTCTCCTATCGATTCAATCAGCTGAAGACCAATCTCAACATCTGGTCTCCAACGTTGAGATTTCAGGGGAATATTATGACAAGTCAAGAAATGGAACAAACCAAATCAAGAACTCTTACCATTTTGGATAGAATAAAAATAAAAAAGATAGCATTTAATCTCTTTGACCCAGTAATCACGTGAAATCACGTATGACTAGTGGGTGGTTATCCTTTTGCTGTAATTATGACTTTATTGTTAGCAATTCTTTTGTTCTCACTTGTAAAGCTAAGAGATTGTTATGTAGGTGTCTATAAATAGATTTAGACCCAATGAGTTTAATTGGGTTGTTTTATCAAATATAGTGTGTTCGTATAGTGCTTCCCCTCCTGCTATGCTCTCCATCTTCGCTGGTTGCAGTTGCAAAAGACTTCTCAAGCAAGCTCTTTTTGGTCTGCATCACAAACCACTAGTGCAACCCTTTTCTTGCCTTTCGGCCCAAGCCCAAGAATCATTGGATTGGGTCAAATTTTGACCAATTTCCAGTTATTTGGTTGTATTTAATCTAAGCATAAAGCATGGAATTTACTGTTTGAGCTTTGTTCATGAACTTTTGTGTTTCTTATAACCCTTTTTACCATATTAAAAAAAAAAAAAAAAAAAAAAAAAAATCACCACACAATAGATCGAGTTAGTGATTCCCACGTTCCTCGTAAAAAGAAAGGTTCCACGAATCCACGTCTTCCTGCTGTTTCCTTCTTGGGTTGTCATGGGTTCCAAAAACAAATGAGAAATATAAAAAAACAAAAGGATCCAAGAAGGCTTTCTTGAGGTGTAACCTCGCCAAAAGAAAGGTTCCACCTCAAGTTCCACTAACTTTACTACGTGCATCTTCCATCCCCCATAGACTTCAATCTGGCGTAGGTGTCTTAGCAATTAGCCCACAACAATTTGCCTTCACAGCCCCAAATGACGTCAACAAACACTTCCTGCAGCATCCATATTCATCTATTTCTGGCTGCTTTGAAGACCATCGTAGCAACTAAATAAATGATGTCAACCAATAAACAGTGCCAAATTACAATTATCTAATATTTTTGGTCAGTAACCAAGCTGATATCTATTATATTATAAAGCAAGACTTATCTCGTATATCAGAGTTGATCATAAAAAAATCCAAAACCTCTGCGATTCGGCAGGAACCAAAAAACAAATTACCGACATGAACCTCGGAGACGGTGCAGCTTAATGCTTATCCTCTTTTGCCAACGTATTTGTCGTGAGCCCACCTCGAGATGAACGTTTGCTTTTCCTCTCTCACACGCACCACGTCTTCGCGAACGCCACCGGTTGGATGATTCTACAGGCTCCAAACCATCCCAAGAAGCCACCAGACGTAAAGTTCCAATACCATGCCTTTTGAAAGAGGAAAAAACGTAAAATCGGTCCTTATATTTTGGCCCTAAATTATAAATAGCTCTATGTAATATAAAAGTAAAATTAGAGAGCTCAGTAGAATAAAAAAATAATTTAATTTTTTGAATCAAATTTTATTAAAATATTTGACAGATTTCGTTAAATGTTTTTTATATTTATATATTTAGTATTTTATATATTTATATATTTTTTAATAAGAATAACACATGTCCGCATTTTATTGATGCTAACGTGATACCTAACAGAATTGGTCAAATATTTTAATGAAATTTGACTCCAAAAACNAAATTATTTTTTTGGCATACTACATAAATCTCTAATTTCATTTTTAAATCACATGGTACGATTTGTAATTTAGATCAATCATAAGGGGTAGAACTAGATGTCCGCTTCAAGTGGACGTCTAGTGTTTTTTGTGAGGGTATACGGATTTAAAAAAAAATGCATACCCTCACAAAAGTGAGGGTATTCGGACGCTACGTGTAGCATTACCCCAATCATAAGAACTAATTTTATATTTTTTCCTTTGAAATATGACTTTTTTTACTTGAAAAAAAAAATCAAAATAAAAGACTCTTTTATGGTGCAAAAATGTGTAGGCAAATACTTGGGACACCTAATATTTTAGCTTATTTCATATGGTTGTGTTTTGATGCTCAATGGACAATCACTTTATTTAAAAAATAATAATAATAAATAAATAAAAAAGTAGGAAGAATGTATATATTTCGGAAGAAATTGTTCCTAAAATCCCTGAGAAAGGGGATGCTGCCCCTTCGGCTCTGCAATGTGGAACCTCTCAAAATTGGATTCGACTTTCGAGTTGTGTACTCTTAAAACTATTTGTATTGAAGTTTTAGAATGAACGCAAAAAGTTAATTTACATCCTCCTAATATATTTTTTCTGTTTATGATAATTGTATCTTTTATTTTCTAAGCATATTTACAATATTAGAGCATTCTTAGTGAAATCTTTAAAGTTTCTCTACATTTAACTTTAAATAAATACTATTTTTTCAAACCACTAAACAACAAATTATTTAAATATCTGTCTATTTTAAATAAATACTATTTTTTATTGATAACATTAACTACCACGAGAGAAAAACAAAGTAGAGAGAAACAAGTTTATGAGACCAAAGCTGAAAAGTAATATTAAAAAAAATTTAACATGTAGATTTTAGCTATTTAAATTTTTAAAGAGAAAATCTAACAAAGTTAAAATTTAACTTTAAATAGAGAATTAGTTAAATAAAGGCTTTTGGGTATTTTGTTAAAAATTTAAAGAAAAATAACATCTAAAAAGCTCACTAGAAATGCTCTTATATCGTTTGAGTAGTTTTTCCAAACTCACATTGTAATTACGTACTCAACTTAGAATTTGGAAAATTTTTGGTAAACACTGCCAATTCACCTCCTATTTGCGCAGTATGGTTTGTTTAATTCCCACTTTTATAACAAATATCGAGTGTGCCTCTCCCTCAGCCGATGTTGCTGTTTTTTAAGAACTTTTTGTATTATTATTATTATTATTATTATTATTATTATTATTATTTGTATTTATGTTATTATTGTCTTGTTTGGCCTTTAGCTTTAGCCTTTAGTCTTCGTGCTCTTGTGCTGTTTTATTGTATTGTAAGGTGGACACTTTTACTTTTGGCTATGATCCAGCCTCCTTTTGGTTAAGTTTATATTGTTGTGCTTTTTGTGAAGATTCGTGAAGGTTTGAGGAATTTTTTTAGGTTTATGCACTTGTTGAAAGGTTGAGGGCCTATTGAGGTTTGTGCCTTTCTTTTGGAATCATCTTCGGGTCATGTATTTGACCAATTACGATTGTTACTTGTTTTTGCACCGTTTTTTAGTTGTTTAAGAGTTGTTGTTTGGGTTGTCCACCATTTTCATGTTTTATTAGTTGTAATTTCTTTTTTCTTGCTCTCCCTATTGAATATGAAAAAAATAAAATAAATTCTTTAGTATTTGAAAAATATATATTTTTTTAAGGAAAGAATGTAAAATCAGTCTCTATAGTTGGCCTAAATTATAATTACTCCATGTGCTATCAAAGTAAACTCAAAGTTTCTTGTGATATGCAAAAAAAAAAAAATTAATCCCTAAAATCAAATTCTGTTAAAATATTTGACAGATTTCATTAAGTGCCACATCAGCACCAATAAAATCATAACGCGTATCCTTTTTAATAAAAAATATAAATATATAAAATAAAAATAATTTTTTTAAAAATAAAAAAATAAAAACAAAACAAAAGGGTGGGGGCTGCCCGACAACCAGCTTGCGAGCCACCCTCGCCCATGGGGGTGGCGCCGGGCCACATTTAGGTGGCTTTCGGGCCACCCCACTTTCAGGGTGGCTGCCACCCTTGTTTTTTTTAAAAAAATATTATATATATTTTTAGTTTTTAGATTTATATTATTGCTACTTATGTTCTTTTTATTAAGAATGACACGATGTTATTGGTATTAACGTGACACTAATGAAATTTGTCAAATATTTTAAAGAAATTTGACTTTAGAGACTAAATTATTTTTTTGATATATTATATGAATATTTAAATTAACTTTAATACCACATAAAATAATTTATAATTTAAACTAACAATCAAGACTGATTTTACATTTTTTAATAACATATAAAAATGCACATACCTTTTAAATAAAATTTCTTCGATCCTTCCTATTAAAAAAGAAAATAAAAAAAAACACATACCATTTTATAGAAACACGGAAAACTTTGTCGTCTAGATAATCTTACATGCTTGGTGGCCAAAAGGACGTTTAAGTCCTTAAGAACCCTACGTTTGTCTCAGGTGCTTGCTTCGATTAAAAAAAAAAAAGAAACTGCAATCAACTTTACCTTTACTGTAGAGAAATGCTTGGCTATATTTCTCCAAATCATTTATGAACAATTTTTGTAGTTTAAATTTTTTATTTTTTTATTAAAAAAAAAAAAATGAAAGAAGACAGTAGATAAATGGTGTGGAGGAATATGCCATACCATTCCCTTTTGCTGTAGCCTTCGCTTGTAGAGGGTTACTTTATTCATACCTTTCTTTTTCGCAGCAATGAAAGACCAGGGAGTACTGCAACAGCCACAAACAGACAAAATAGTACACTGCAAACAAAAAAAAACAGAAGCAAAACTTTTGCAGACTACTCACAATAATACAACAGAGTGAATGACTGAACAGAAGGGCAGATTAGTCTTTCCAGCTCACCGAAAAAACCCAGTTCAAATTATACGCCCTCAAGGCTCAAACACATCTCAAGCTCCTTCAGGCCTATAAAACCACAACCAAACCCTTCATTTGCTCTCACACTCCAACAAGTCTCCCAAAAATGGCTTCCAGTCTCTTTTTCACCGTCACATTTCTTGTCCTGTGCACCCTCTCCACAGCTACGCAGCCTCAGTTTATCCTGACCCTGGTCAACAACTGCCCCTTCACGGTCTGGCCGGCCATCCAGCCAAACTCGGGCCACGCCGTCCTCGAGCGCGGCGGCTTCGCGCTCAACACCCTGACCCACCGCTCCTTCCCCGCTCCGACCCAACACTGGTCTGGCCGGATCTGGGCACGCACCGGTTGCACCTACGCCCACAACCAGTTCTCCTGCGTCACTGGCGACTGCGGCGGCCGGCTCGAGTGCGGCGGCCTAGGCGGCGCTACCCCCGCCACGCTGGCTCAGTTCAGCCTTCACCACGGCCAGAACGACCTCTCCTCCTACGGCGTCAGCCTCGTCGATGGCTTTAACGTTCCCATGACTGTGACCCCTCACGAGGGCAAGGGCCACTGCCCCGTGGTTGGCTGTCGCGAAAGCCTACTCGCCACGTGTCCCGACAGGTTGCAGGTCCGGTCACCGCCGGGTCACGGGCCGGTTGTGGCATGCAAGAGTGGGTGCGAGGCTTTTGGTACGGACGAGCTGTGCTGTAGGAACCACTATAATAGTCCTCAGACGTGCAGGGCTTCGAGCTTCTCTGAGTTCTTCAAGCACGCGTGCCCTGCCACGTTTACGTATGCGCATGATAGTCCATCTATGCACGAATGCTCGTCGCCACGTGAGCTGAAGATCATCTTCTGCCACTAAGAGACCCAAGATATTCCACGTATGCATTAGTCTCGTCTTTACGGTGTTTGTTTGGAAACTGGGAAAAAAAAAATAAGTTAGTTTGGGTTCTTTTTCCCTGGTCTTTTTTGACACTTTGCTGTGTCTTATTATGTTGTACGTGGGCGTACGTAGCTTTAAGGATTGAAGTGTGAATGCATGTAACATTTGGATTTTGGGGTTTCAGGGTTTGTTTAACGTATGCATGTTAATCGCTTGCAGTCTTTTTAAATTTTCTTTTAGTAATAAATCGTCTCCTCACTTCTTATTTAATCTACTTTAATAAAACTTTTTCCTCAGTTCATGGATTATTACCATATTTTCTTATTCCTCAAAATGTTATAAATTGTAGACCCAAAAATTGACCTATAAAATAGGCCTTCATAATCTTGCCACTCTATTCCTGCAGCCCCAAAAAAAACACACCATCCCAGGAAATAGGCGAATTCAGCACACAACAAAGCTCCATAATTAATCTGCAATCTCTTTTTTATATGATGTAAAATTACGCAGACCCTTGTATTCACAAACTTTAAATCCAAAATCCATCCATCTAAAAAGAATCCTTGTTCAAACAGACTGGGATTGCCCTGTGCGTACTGAAACTGCTTTACACAAAGGAGCGAATCTCTGAGGAATATCTCATGGAGAACGTACGGTCAGCGAAGGCCAATCCTGTCTCTTTTCTCGAAAATTTCCATCTTTTACTGCTTCAAAAGCATCGCTGCAAGTTGTCTGCAACTTACAAAAAACAAAAAATAAAAAGCATCACTGCAACTGTCACGTGTAGTTTTGCTTTATTTTGGGCACGCCGACTTGCACCCTACTTTTGGTTTGAAGCACCCTTCCCTTCAACGGATTTGGATTGCACCGGCCCGGTGAATTTTTTTTTTTTTTTTTTTTTTTTTTTTTACAGGTCCAAATCTTGACAACAATACAAAATAAATAAATAAATTTTTTTGATATTTGTTGGGGTGATCCAATTATCTAAGATCATCTCACAGAGCCTTTAAAAGGTTTATTTTAGTTAAATTTAATTATTATGGGCATTTTTTGAGCTCTATCAGCTACTTTAAAGTAGAAGCTTTATTAAAATTTGTTACAATAAATTTTTATATTTGAAAGTTACTGTAGCAATTTTTAGACTTTTTTTTCCTTTTTTCTTTTTTATTTTTTATTTCATGACTCTCCCTCTCTTTCTCCCCCCTTCACCCTCACCAGCACCTTTACCGTACCCACTAAGCCATGGGTATGGCACCCACCCAACACACCTACCGCTGTTGTGCTCACTCACCACACGCACCCACCATCGCCGCCGCACCACCTCCACCACCAAACCCATTCTACGGCAGCCCCTTCTCAATCTCCACCACAAAAAATGCCCAATCGTTCAAAAAACAACAATCACATAATTAGCCTCTAGCCTAGCAACGGAAGAGGGAGAGGACATTGCAAAGTGAGAAGAAAATCACCCAACAATGCGTACAGTGTAAGAAATCAAAGAGCATGTTTCATATAGAGATTGACCATGTATGCTATACAAAGGTTTCAACATGTTTCATTTAGAGAGGAGACGAGAGAGAGGAAGAAGGTTGCGATGGGGTTTCAGAGAGAGACCGAAGAGAGAGAGAAAGAACAGAAAATAATAAAAAAGTATTAAAAATTAATATTTAAATAAATAGAGGGCGTAATAAAAAATATTCGTTAGAGTATGTATAAAAAAATGAGTAATTAAAATAAAAATTTACACTTTTTCAATAATTATTTTAGATACTTTTGCTCGAGATGTGCTAAAGAGTGACTCAAACGGTGATTTTGGGGTGATGCAACAACTCTTAATTCCGCCACCCTAACAAACTCAAAAAATCACCCCTTTTTTTTTTTTTTTTACCATGTCTTTAATGTTTCTCTTTTTTGGACAACTTTTGAAATGTGTTATCTCTGGTTGGTAAGATTGTATCATACAATTTTCAATTTCTCAAATTAAGTAGTAGGGTCTTTCATGGGCTTGAGGTCCATTCCGCAGGAGATAGAGGGGGCTCAAGCCCAAGTCCATTTATCCTCGTTGTCTCATTCCTTCCTTTTTCCCCTTTCCTATATTGAATTAAAAATAAAATAAAATAAAAAATCTCATTCCATTTACGGTCATCCTCCAAAATGAGATCCACAATGTGAAGCTAGAACCCATAAAGTTGCAATTCAAATTTTTATAAAATTTAGTCTCATTTAATAAAAAAAAATTAATGTAAAACTTAGTATTCATCATTTTTTTTTTTTTTTATATTTCACTCACTTGTGACTTGTGAGATTTCACATGTTATGTGTAAAATAGTTTTGTGAATGCCAAACTCTGAAAAGATTATGAAAAAAACAAAACAGTTCATTAACAAAAGGAGCCTTAACTGTTCAAGATTATTCTCGAAGGTTTATGGACAAGTAATTACTTTTTCTATTAACGCATGAAAAGTAGTTCAAATAAATATAAATAATTACTTTTCGATCTTAATGGCTAAACATAATTGAATTGATCACGCTTATGGAAATTGTAACATGATGGGTGCACATTCCGTGTTTGAGCGCTAATAGAGGTATTATAACTTTTATTGTAAATTGGCGTCGTAGTTTATGTGACATATTATATATTAGTCACTTAATAATTAAATTTATTTGTCAAATTTTATTATTATTAAAATTCTAAAGGTGAATTTATAAAAATAAAAAACTATAGTAAAAGTTTTAATATCTTGGAGGGCGACAGGCCCTAGAAAAAGCCTACTAACAAACTCAAGACACTCATATCAAATTTTTATGGATGATTGGCACACCAAGAATACGAGAGAATTTGGGAGCTACTAGAGGGCTGAGGTACCGATGGGCCCTGGGAGGGCTCATCCATCAAAAGACCTAGCTGAACACGAAGGATTGACAGCCCTTGAGGATCCAACAGCCTAACAGTCCAACGGCCCATAAGTTCAATCAACTATCAGAATTTGAGTGCACTTCCACCAAAGGAATGCTATTAAGTAGACGATCCTCCCTCTGCCAACTTAACTAACCAAACGTCCACGCTATTCTGCCCCTCCTAAAAGATTGAGTGAGAGAATATCCAAGTCAAATAACAAACTTTTGGTGGGAGTTCCACAAACCTTAAGTAGGCATCGGCCTATATAAAAGCCTATATGAATCTCATAGGTATGTCAAAATACCTATTCACCATACGCTTATTGGCTTAGCTAAACTTTAACAAAATACCTATTCGCAATACACTTATTGACTTGGGCGTCAGCGATGCTTCCCCAAATCCCACCTGTGAGCTCTTCTACCCCTTTATTTCTATTGCAAAACTCCTCTACAAAAGATAGTCTTGATGTAACCGACGAACCGTAGGTCCTTGCACTAAAATACCTCAAATATTTTACTTCCATACTTTGGTAGAAGTTGTCTTCTTCATTTAGAAGGGAGTATGATTTTTTCAATTTCATGCTACAGGTTAAATTTTATAGTATTTAACAGTGTATATATTATCATATTATTTTAAATTTTTAAATAATATGACATTATATATACTATTAAATATTATAAAACTTTAATCTAAATCATAAAATATTTTTTCTCAATTTCCCTTAAAAAGCGAGAGGATCATAAATTTTTTTTTTTCCCAAATGATGGCCGCATACACTTAACTTAAGTATTGATTATTGAGCAAATCTTTCGGTTATCTAATTTGTACGAAAAACTTTGCCAACAAAAAGTGATTAGCACCTTTATTTTGCTTTCATATAAAAAAATCTGTCTTTTGTTCCCTCTTTATGACTAACGCACGTATCCACTTATCCAAAAAAAAAAAAATCACATTTCATCATTGGATTTCAGCTCGTTACAGCACTAACTCCGCAACACTAAGACAGAATGGCCATAGACAAATGAGTAATCCTAAGGACATGTTTTATAGGCAAAATAATTATTTTAAGAAATAATTTTTATTAAGAATATAATGAGTAGAATGAATTAGTCTTGAAATAATTATTCTCTCATGGCCATGTGAATGACTATTACAAGGCTAATATATTTTACTCCTTCTATTATTAATAAGGAATATTTTACAGAATAGTCATTTCGCGTACTAAATATAATTTACAAGTTTATTTTGTATTTTTTTATTTTTTTATCTTTTAAAAATAATGTGACTTTTAAAATTATCATTAGACTTGTGAATTCACCATTAAGTACTATTAAATTTTAATCAAATAATAATTTTAAACGAAGTATGTAAGAGAGACTTTTAGAATTACTCTGGACAAATGGCCTTCGGTGAAAGTGAAAGCCTGGCCCACATAATTTAAATGATTGGATCTAATCACAACAAAGAGGATCTCATAATATTTTGGTTCTGATTATTAATGTCTTTTAGAAGATTTTTTTTTAAAAAAAAAAAATTAATATGAATTGTTAGTTTATATTTTTAAAAGTATTTTGTGTTTAAATTGTTTTTTTTTATTAAAAAAAAAATAACTGTTATTATAATCACATGTATAAATATTTTCTAAAAGCATGTTCGTAATAAGGATAATAATTTTTATACTTACTGAGACTGTGGACTCAACAATTACATAGATTATGATGCAGATAGGTATACCTGGTAACAAGATGAGATGTCTTCCTTTAAAGATCTCCAAAGTATTTAGTTGGTGGAGTACTGACCTGTGATAAGTTAATCATGCCGTTCCGTTTAATTTTTATATGCCTCATGTGGCATATTTTGGTAAATATGTACAAACATTATAATTTTATCTTGTAATGATTTTTATTATGTAATATTAGAAGTTATGGTATATTTTATCAGTGGTTTTTAATGTTATTGTAAAACAAAATTTTATAGGAAAAATATAAAAAAGCTCCTCATACTGACAGCCTAATTGAAACAAGCCCCCCTAAATGACAAGTGTACTGTGTCGACCCAATAAACTATCAAAATAGTATAAAGAAGCCCATTTTCAAAACTTTTTCCTAAAATACTCTTAGCTTTCAATAAAATAATAATAAACTTTTAATTTTTTTTCAATAAAAAAAAAAAAAAAAAGAATTTGGGGTGGCCGATCCACCCCATAGGGTGGGGTGGATCGGCCACCCCAAAACACCACAAAAAAATAGAAAAAAATGGCCTGGGGTGGCCGATCCACCACATGGGGTGGTGATCGGCCACCCCCAAAGCCATAGAGGGGTGGCTCGCGCCACCCCCCATGGCCTGGGGGTGGTTTGCGAGCCACCCCCAGACTTTTTTCTCTCTCGACGAGAATTCCGGCGATAGGTGGTCAGGTACGGCAAGTTTATCCAAGCCCCCTACCATGCCATCCATTCCGATCTTGCCATGTCGACTCAGGAGTTCCCCAGCCGCGTCACGTGGTGCTGCCGGATCTTGGGTTGCCGAAGTGGGTCGACAACGCGCTGCCGCATCTTGGTGGATCGGGTACGTTGCGGTCTGCGATGACAAGAGGGAGATCAACTGGCCTGGGGTGGCCGATCCACCATATGTGGTGGATCGGCCACCCCCCATGTCTAAGCCACCCCTCTATGCTTTTGGGGTGGCGATCCACCCCCATGTGGTGGATCGGCACCCCCCATGTCTAAGCCACCCCTCTATGGCTTTGGGGTGGCCGATCCACCCCCATGTGGTGGATCGGCCACCCAGCCATTTTTTTCTTATTTTTTGTGGTGTTGGGTGGATCGGCTACCCCAAATTCTTCTTTTTTTTTAATTTTAGAAAAAAAAGTTTATTATTATTTTATTGAAAACTAAGGGTATTTTAGAAAAAAGTTTTGAAAATAAGCTTTTTTATATCATTTTTGGTAGTTTATTGGGTCGACATAGTACACTTATCATTTCGGAGGGCTTGTTTCAATTAGGCTGTCAGCATGGGGGGCTTTTTTATATTTTTTCCAAACTTTGTTTTTGCTACATTATTCGAGCTATTAATATTAGCGTCAAGTGAAAATTTAATTACTTTCACTTTCGTGCTTGTGATGAAGGGCATAAAATTACATGAGAAGGTAAAAGAAGTGAGAGAAAGAAAGAGAGACATGGGAGAGTAGGAAGGTGGCTAAGAGTATCTCCAGCAGCATTATGTAAAATACATAATGAAAAAGTACAATTCTTTATTTTATCTATTATTTTTTCACTTGCCACTCCAATAGATTATTTATCCTATTCTCTAAACTCATTTAAATATTATATATCTCTTTTTTTTAGAGGAACAAACACTCATGATTTGGCCATAGCTCCCAAAAAAAGTCAAAAACAAACAAAATTACCCAAGAATTTCAACCCATTCGGTTGAAGTTCAACCGAAACAATAAAGAAGGTGAAAGGGCTCTTCTCGATCTACCTTTGCCTTGTCCATCTGCCTCTTTCTCTCTCACAACACAGCAAATGTTAAAAGAAAAGAAAACAAAACAATTAAAGGTTCCCCACCACCATAGAAAAAAATCCAAACTTTTTCCCCCTTCTATATATTGCATTCTCTCCCTAACCCCCAATTTAATAGTCCCCTTTTGTGCTCTAATGGGATGTGTGAGCACAAGCTCTTCTTGGTGGTCTCTTGTCAATGGCTTTCAGATGCAGAAGTGAAAAGGCTGGTGGTGAAGATGATAAGGAAGTCTTTAGGTGACAGACAATAAACAAAGAAAAAGTAAGGTGGAGTAATAATAAAATATTCCAACATTTTGGTACAGTAATTTGCACCAGGTGACGAACTACTGTAGCAAAAGTCCATTTTGCATCACGGGAAGACAATCTACTGGATAGAAAAAAAATGTCCAAATTAGCTAAATATAACTAATATTGAACTTTTAAACAATCAGATA
This sequence comes from Betula pendula, assembly GCA_900184695.1. Lineage (NCBI taxonomy): Eukaryota > Viridiplantae > Streptophyta > Magnoliopsida > Fagales > Betulaceae > Betula > Betula pendula. The sequence continues at coordinate 243,002 of FXXK01000031.1, read as the reverse complement.
AAGATGCTCTAAGAAGTTGTGGAAAAAAGAGAAACAAATGAGGAGAAAGGCGACGCTAGATTCTAGAGAGAGACACAAAGATGGTGTTGATCTTCAAAATTCTATGCCTTTCAAGTTTGTTGGGCCTAGCAACCATGTTGGGCCAAGCAACCCAAATATCTAGCCCATTGAATGAATCCGGATACAACCACAAAGCGCCACACCGAATCTCATCTCTTAGTACATCATCATCGTTCCCCACAAACAGTACATCGCCCTCAAACATAATATTCCAGATAAGCAGCCACTGGATCATCATCCAGATCCTCAGTACCTGCATCAACAACAATGTCTAATCGTTTATATAGTTAACCACAATCGCCAAGCGAAAATATGATTCCATAGGCTCATAGAGTATAAAAATCAGTAATTTCTCACATTGAGCCAATCTTTTATTTTCTACTTAGTTTACAATAACAATTACATTTTATTTACAAAACATTTTTAATAAAATATGGCATGGTTGATAAAGTAAACACCATAGTCATGAAATCATTTGAAACATACTATTTAGTTGTGGACATATGTATGTGCTCCAAAATACGTAACAGTCGTACATACATATAAACGCATTTATACATAACTTTATGCACATATGTCTCAGCTATACAAATACACATATATTCCGTTCACCTTTGTCACGTACTATATACATATCGGTATAACTAAATCATACACATTAAATCATCATATGCAAACCAGTTGTAAACATATACATTTGTGATGTTTCATGCAACCTCATATGCATACTAATACATCTAACATAAAATTTCATAAAACATAACATATATAAATATACATCATCAAAACATAAACATGCAATGCATGCTTTCATATTCATATTTTTCATTCATTTATTTTCATCACTTTGGTGCATCAACTCCAACGGCTTTCTTATGGATCCATCGCATTACATACATACATACATACATACATACATACATACATTTATGAGAGCATCAACTCACCACACATAAGGGCATCAACCCATCCATACATAAGGGCATCAATCCAAACATCATCATATTACATCATTACAGCATCAATGACTCCAACCCTCCAATGACAAATATTGTATTGTGATGTTGGGGATATCAATCTCAATATCTTAAATCTTTTATGCATTTCCTCACATATTTATGATCATGCTATAAAATATTTCATCTTTATCTCAAACATGTCCATGCTACATTTAACATCATTTCATACTTTAATAAACATCATTCATCAAATATATATATATATCTCAACATAATTAAGGTATCAAATAATATCATAATCTCATCAACACAATATAAGAGATCGGCTTGATCTTGACATAAGCTTAATATATTTAGCATTTATAAACTTTAAAACATAAAACATGATATCCATTCAAAGTGAGTAAAATACTTACAAAATTTCGCTTTGCTGCATAACTCAATGACACCAACAACAAGTCTTAAACCACACAAAGCTGCAATACATCATTGCATGTAATCATAAGACATAATTCATAGCTCAAAATATAATCCTACATGCCCACAAGTGCTTATAACCTCATAAGCACATGGCCAATGAAAACCCATAACATACATGGGATCCAAAACACGTTCTAAAAGCTATCAAAGCTAACCCATAAAGAATCTTTAGGGTTAACATGCATCAAACTCAAGTAAAACCCAACTAACATAGCTAAACTTAGCACTTACCTCAAAGATACAAAGTCCTAGCTTACAAAACTTCGATCAAACACTCAAACTCCACAAATATGATAATTCCTAGACAAACAATCAAGATTAAGCAACATGCATGAAGTGTGTAGTTCAATCTTGAGAACATAGACATGGGCTTGAGAATTTACCTTGAACGAACGGTAGAAACAATGATCTAACACCAACGAATGTGTTGCTAATGTTAGAAATCACAACTAAAGCCTTAAAATATCACAATCTTAGGGTTTAGAGCAAATCCTAGGAGAGAAGAAAGAGCTCAAACCGTTGAAAGTGAGAAAATGAGGAAAAATGAGCTAAAAAATCGTGTTTTAACTATTTATAGCGTAGTATTGTACACTGTTGTCCAGACCAATAAGTGGGCCGTCCGGACCAACAGACAGCATTTTCGTCTAGACCGACTGCGAATGAGAGTTATTGACTGAATAGTAACAGGGTTCGTCTGGACCAATTGGGGACATGACTTACTATCTGGACACAAACAGCAACTAGATGAAGAACAGCAGCCTAGTTCAGCAACCTAAACCTATTTCCATTGTAAGCTTAAAGTAAATGAAATTCAAAATTTCATTTACTTTAAGTTTACATTGTAAATAAGAAAATACGGCCTATGTTTGGATTCAATAAAAAATACTAGAAAATCAAATTTCAATTAAATTGGAACGTGAAAATCTAATTTTAATACAAAATAATAATTTTACAACTTTGCTAAAAAACGATCCATTGAATAACTCAATGTAAACCTCATAATAAAATCTCATAAAGTCACATTAGGCTCTTCAATGCATAAGGGACAAAAAGTGGTAAATTGTTTTTAAGAATTCTCAATTTGGTGAAAAATCATTTTTTTTCATATTTAGCCAAATTTCCTGAAACCAAAGTCTAATGCGCCTTTGTACTTCAAAACTCAAGTATGAAATGTATGAAGGGCCCTCATAACTTCATACAAACCTATAATTACATCATGGATATAACACCATCGTCCCTCTAAGAATTCAAGGACAGAACATAAGAGTTTATGAACATGGAAGATACCATCAGGGCCTTAATAGAACCAAGCCAATGAGAAAACAAACGTGTAGATAATAAAAGAAAGGATGCCCTTCGTACTGACAAAGACAGGTTGAGAGGCACCTTTGACGGTAGGAAGAGTGCCAAGAATTTTTGCAGCAGAGACTGAGGCTATGTAATATCCCGAAAAATTAAATTCATTTTTAAATATAAATTCTTTTAAAATACAAATGGTTTTGAAACAAAAATATTTTGTTTAAAGTTTTGATCATCTTTTTTTTTAAAAAAAATAATAGGAGGAGGATCGATAGGGCAGGATCGATCCTGCCACCCATCAGAATTGATCCCGTCTTTTTAGGATCAATCCAAACTCATCTGAAACCCTACTTTGAACGCCCAAAACCCTAAAAATTCAACCATAAGCTATATTTATTAATTCTTAACCTCCTTGTAACCTATTTGCACAAAATTCCTTGTCCCCAAAGCCCTAGAATGGAGATGGAGCATAGAAGAAGCCCAAAATTGACGTTCTTGTCAATTCCTAAGCCATTGTTGAACCCTTTTTATCAATTTTCTTAAGGTAATTGTTTAACTTCATTATTCATTTCAATATTCTTTTCTTAATCCATAATCCTATGAGTTTTTATATTATTTTGTTTATAATCATCTTTTATAATTGTTTAGATTATGTTTTCTTAATAAGAATAAATGTTTTAAACAAAGTACGTGTTTTAAATGATTATTTTCAAAAGTAGTAAAATAATATTTTATATTATTTATTATTTCATGATTTTAAAATAAAGGTTTTGAATTTGGTTGACGTTATAACAACTCTATGTGTTCAAATATTGTTTTAAACCAACACAAACATATACACTTAACTATTTTATGTTTGTTTGGGTAATCGAAGTAAACTCTTGATAATCTCATATCAAGAACATAACTTTAAAATCTTAAAATTATTTCGAGACGTTTTTGGGTGTTGTAAAAACCCTAGGGACGTTCAAGATTATTTGGATGTATGTTTAAGGCTTAGAAAGGCTCAAAACTGGTGCTGAAAAGCACCAAGATTGATCCTGTCAATGACAGGATCAATCCTTGCTAAGTAGGATTGACCTTAGCTAGAGTAGGATCGATCCCAACAAGGTAGGAACGATCCTACACCCTTCAGGATCAATCCCAGATAGTCTGGATTGATCCCAAAACCCATAGAATTGATCCTAACTGCCTTAGAAACCCGTTTTAGGGTTTTCATTGTGTGTATTAGGTTTTTAAGTGTGGTTTAGGTGTGTGATTAACCTCTTGTCTAATTATAGGTTGATTTGCAGTGCAGGGTGTTAAGATGTCTAAGAATTCATCCAAGTGATCAAGATAAAGTGAATACTTACGGATATGGAAAAAGAAAACCATTTTGAAGCATGCTATGTTAATATAAACTCTCAAGAACTTTTATTCATATTTTTACTCTGTCATGAGCCTATAGATTTTCATTTCATAAATTCTTAAACCTGAATTATGTTTTATTTATCAAGCATGTTTTAACAATGAAAGATGATAGAATGTTATGTACATGCTAAAAGGTATGAGAATAAGATTTACGGCTACCCAATGAGGATGCCGGTATGAATATGACACTGACGGTTACCCAATGAAGGTACCAGTATGAGTTACGATTATCCCAAAGGAGAAATTGGTATACATTATGGATTACTCGATGGTAGATTTTTCCGATATGAATACGACTACCTTGTAATGGGGTGTCGGTAAGCGTTACATAGGCTTGATGATCACGGGTCTCCGATATGAGCTATGGTTACCTTGTAATGGGGTTTCGATATAATGGCATAGCCGGTATGTTTATAGGCCTTGTGGCGGGGGTGCAGGTATATTTCGAATTGCCTAGATAGGAATTTGGTATGTTATGCTAACCTCTAATGTACGAGGATTAATGTATAAGTACGATGACTTGGTCGGTATGTTACGGTACTTTGTGTATGTTACGGATTACCTATGAAACAGGTTTCCGGTATGGTAAGACAACCTCCATTGTATGACAGTTAATATACAGATATGATGATGTTATGGAATAAGACTATGGTTATGATACAAATAGAATGTGCAAATTAAAGAGCATATAATATGTATATTTATTGTGTTTCCATGTTTTATGATTTCAATTCTTGAAAACTGTTGTTTCTAAAATTATGCTTTATGATTCTCTCTTATACTAAACTTCTCTTTTTATTAGCATAATGATAGAGACAACATATTTTCTGAAATGTATTGTGAACTGCAAAAAGCTTTTATTTGAATCCTATTTCTATTGCATTAAAAAGTAGGCTCACAACATAAGCTCGGTTCCGAGGTATCTTACTTATTAAGTCATGGACTTACATAGTTGTTGTTTTTCCTTTCCATTTGTTTGACATTTATTTGTCCTCCAGTGTTAGCAGGTTTTCAGCAGAGTTGGCAGGTTAGAGTCGTTCATCAGATTCGCGGTCGAGCGAGGTCTTCTTGGAGTGTAGATTTTTTTCTTGTTGTTGTGAGGTTGTTTTGTTAGTAAAATTTTGTAGTAGCTATGCTCATAATTGTATAGGGGGATCAGCTTCATTAAAGACCAAGTCAACCTTCATATCACGAGGGAGGAAGAAAAGGCGGTTATTATGATCCTTTATGCCAAAAACACTACGCTTGAATTGGTGGGGTTAGATCACAATTCTTGAGAAGTTGTACTAACTTAGGCATCAAAGTTATCCGGCAAGCTCTTTTGCCTTACCTTACCATTTGTTGTCTTGCAAGTCTCATTATCTCAACGTTGGTTGCTTCACCTGTCTTGACACATCACCTACCGAAAATTGTACCAATGGTTTGGCGTCATCTCTGAGAAACAACTTTGTTTATAGCTTTGTTGTTGCCTCAAAATTAATCTGAAATGAACACTAGATCATAAAGTGTTTCAGGAGCAGGAAAAAGACTGGTAGGCTCCAGTGGATCCCTTAGGGCAAGGAACACTAGTGGAGGTAATATTAGACCTCCACCCACTCTAGTGCAGAAAAGGGTCCTAGTCATCCCTAGAAAACAAGAATCACCCAAGGAACCTCAGGGGCCCAGTTACGGGCACAATTGGAGGTCGTGCAGGTGCGAATAGAGACTCTTACCGGCCAGAACGCAATTTTGGCACACCGTGCCCTTGACCCAGTGTCACATCAGCAACCTTCTTGTAACGAGACCAATCAATAAATTCTTTGTCTATGTCAACATGAATAAGGCCACCAAGGCATAGGTGTCGAGCAAGTTCCTCTTCCTCTTCTTTATCGCGAAGTCTTTGAATTGGGTGACTAGTTCTTTTACCCTAAGCAAGTACTTCTTCATTCTTTCTTCTTTCGCCTCAAACTCCCTTTGGATGTGACCTACTACCACTAGGGAGTCACTTCTCATATATATATATATCACGGCTTGAATGTCATGTTCGTTCCGCCAAGTATGGTTCGACACCACCCCCTTAACTATGTTTCTAGCTATTTTTAACGGTCAAACCATCATGTGTTGACCACTAGAAATCATCACCTGAATTAATTAGCAAAAGCATGGCTGTCGAACTATTTGAGATCCCTTGCAATAGTTCTAATTTGGCTTGTTCATATTAAACGAACGACTAAAAACTGTCACATCATAAAAAAAAATTACAACCCATTTTCCACTAGTTGTTGCATCTCTCTGCCCACTGCCACTTCTCCCTCTTCTCCTCGACCATTGTCATCAAGCCCTTATCTTGTCACCTTCCCCATTGTCATCCCGTCGCATAAGGTGGCTGAACCACCCCTAATGTCTGAAGAGGATGGTTCGGCCACCATCAACTAGCCTTTTGGGGTGGCCAAATCACCCTTAGTGGCCAAAGGGGGTAGTTCGGTCACCTTATCCAATGGGAAGATGATGGGGATGTGGTGGGATAGGAGCTCAAAGGTGGTGGGGAGGTGGTAGAGGAGCAGAGGGATAGGCGACAGTGGGCAAAGAGATGAGGCAATTTGGCTAAAAGTTTCATGCAAAAATTGTAGATGACATGGCAATTTTTAGGTTGTTAATTTGAAATGAACGGTCTAGATTAGCACTATCTCACCTATGCAATACTCTAGGTATTGCATGGGATCTTGATGCCCATCAAACTAAGGTATTGTACTGGATCTCAATCCCTTTCAAACTACACTTATACTGAAGGGTTTCGGTTGATGTGACAATCAAAGATTGGTCGATGTCAATGTGTCGCTGGTGCTATATCGTATGGTGGAGAGTGAGGCAGTGGTAAATGAGTCATCAGTAGTCCCAAACTTGTTGAACATCATGACACATTGCACGGAGTGAGTATTTGAGCATGGTCGTGGAGAGTGTAGACAAAAGATGGTGCAAGAGGAATATTTATAAAAACATAATTGGCTGAATTAGGTATTGAATTAACTTAATCTGACGATGCAGTTGATTGCACAGTTGGATTCGGCCAACAAACACTTGCATGCCAGAGTTGCTAGGGGGGAGTAAATTATACATATATATATTACTCGGAGGGAGCGTTAGAGTGTTCTTTTGGAAAGTGTATGGAGTATAAGAATGGTTGTGCGATTGTACCTGAAATGCTCATATAGCCTTTCCTTATGTGGAGCTCAATTGATGGGGTGCAACCTTTATCATGTTGTGCCGACCACGTTGGGATGAAAACGTGGAGTGATTATTCTTTGTCACAATCATTTACCTATGCAATCACTACATTAACAAAGTTGATCGAGCTATCTAAATTTTCTCTCCTTGGTCGAGTCCTATTATCTATGGTTTATTTTTTTTCCTTGCGACGGCCTTCGTAGTCTAATCTAAACTTGCAATTTAGGGTTTGTAGGCTCTCGAGTCCGTATTCCCAACCTGGGTTGGTTTAGTGGGTTTAGTGTATAGCTCGTCTCTCACTATCAAATTTGTAAAGTTCTACCAAATCCTAATACGATAAGTATCAAGACCAACCAAGGTAAGTTTGACTAGGTGGGAATGGTCGGCGCGTTGGGATTTCGGGGTATTTTGGCCGACCCCACCGCCAAATCGTGTGTGAAGAAGCTCTCATACAGTAATACACCGCCAGAAACTTTAGAATAGTATGCGAGGGGGTAGGGGCGCGTACAGTCACTTTCCCTTTCCTCTAACGTGGTCCCCACAATCGCAATGGTAAATCCACAGTACAGCCAACAAAGTACTAGAAACTTTTCCAGTGCCAAGCCTCCCACTGCATCCTCCTACGTGGCAGAAAGCTATAGGCCGAGACACCGACTGCAACAAAGCAGCCCCGTAGAAATGTTAAAGACTCCCCCACGCATAGCTAGACTCCGCAAAGCCGAAACTTCTCTCTCTATCTATAAATACACAGCACGTCTCCACTGTACAATCTCTCTTTTTTTCTCTCTTTGCCTTCGCAATCGCTGAGCTCATCAGCTCCCCTCTTTCTCTCTCCTCGGAGCCGTCTCCCTCTCATGGCTTCCCAGGCGAGTCTCCTTCTTCAAAAGCAGCTCAAAGGTATGGGAATTTCAGTTATCTTTCTCTGTGTCTCGCGGAATTTGATATAGGTTTTCTTTTTGGAAGGGATTGATTATTGATCTTGTTTTGTGGTGCAGATCTTTGCAAGAACCCGGTCGACGGGTTCTCCGCGGGTCTGGTCGATGAGACTAATATCTTTGAATGGAGCGTAACGATTATTGGGCCGCCAGATACTCTTTAGTACGTTCTTTAAATTGTTCTTTGTAAGCATAAATCTTGTGCTTTTTGGATCACTAATTGGGCTTTCTGGTTGATTTTTAATGGGTGAGGGTGTGGATCAAGGGCTGGGATTGTGATTTTGGGCAAAGTTAATGTATTTGAATAGCTATTGGGGTTTTGGAATTGATTGAATTAATTGGGTCTTTAGTGATTGTGTAGTCTTTATGATTTGATGTGTTCTCTAAGGGTTATTGACTCATGGTTGAATTGAGATATTGTTTCAAATTAGTAATTCTTGGAAGAAGAAAGTTAATAGAAGGAAACTTAAGACAGCCAACTCTCAGCTTGTTACTAGACTATAAATTTCTGTTTCTGGCAATTTCTCATTGACGGTTTAGGTTGGAGTTGTTGAAAGTTTCATATTTTAAAAGGATATGTTACACATCAGTTCTTTAAAAAGATGAGGGAAGAGAAGGAAGAAACTGATTATCATTGTTCGGAAAACCCAAGGAACCAGACTTTTAATTTGTTTTCTCATAAAGGCTGATTCTTTGCCTATATTTGTTCCGTGGCTTTAAGTCCCGGGACGTATCTATTGCTACTTACTTGATTTGGTTGTCGAGTTCGTTGCTTTTGATCAAAGCATGCACAGGTGTTTAACATTGGTTGAGGGATTAGTTCCTAGAATGTGGCTTTCGATATATCTACCCTAATAGTCATCTTGTTGAGATTCAATCTAGGGCTTAAAGCCCTAGAATGTGGTTTCATTTTTTATGATTATAACACATTACGTGATTGCAGTGAGGGGGGTTTTTTCAATGCCATTATGAGCTTTCCATCCAACTACCCAAACAGCCCTCCAACAGTGAAGTTTACTTCGGACATATGGCATCCTAACGGTTGGTTACTTTTGATATTTTTGCTTGTGCTCATGTTAGTGGCATACTGCATGAAACTGATTTATTTGATGCATTAATTGTAGTTTATCCTGATGGCCGTGTTTGTATATCAATCCTTCATCCTCCTGGTGACGACCCAAATGGTTATGAGCTTGCAAGTGAGCGCTGGACACCGGTCCATACGGTATGCCATAAACACTTCAAACTAGTATTTCTCTCTTGCTTCCATTGTATGAAGTTGGTGATCCTGAACTTGGAAGTCTTCACTTTCCAACTTCAGGGTCGGGAAGATTGTGCGAAGTAAATATTCTGAAGTAAATGTTGAACATTTGGTTAAATATCAAAACTGTAAGAGTTCATTTTGAGATTTGGTGAAGATGTGAATATACTGGTCAGAATCCCCCTTTTTTTAGTGAGGGGAGAACACTATACAAAGAGTAACATTTGTAGTGCGTCAATAAATTAATGACTATTGAGTTAATTATTTTATTGCAGTGGCTTGGTTGTATACATATTATGGACTTTGACAGGAAAAGTGCAAGTGTTTTGGATTTACCCTGCAATTTGTGCAGTATTATTAAATGATAACAGTTGAAATCTTAATCTTAAATAAGCTATTCCGAATGTAGAGCTACATTAAAATGGAATGGACAGTGATCAAATCCTGTAACACCTTTGTCTAACTTCTGATGTTGTCAGCTACACAACTTACATTTCTTATTTGAAGTGGGGTTGAGCATCTGACTTGAAATCCAACCTCCACGATGCCACTAACCTAAAATCAACCAATGTCACTGGTTGGTTTCTGACAGTCCAGCAGAGTGATGCGGTTTCATACATTGAGAAATTGAAGGCTGTCAGATTGGTTGTTGGCAATCCAACAAAACCGACTTAACTGGTGTCTATTAAAAAAATAATGCTACTCTTCACACCAATTTATCACAATCATGTCACACTAGTTGACATGACATGTTTTAAGTAGATAGCTTACAGTGTCAACCACTTAAAAAATTAGAAGTGTAAGACACTTAAAACACATTATGTCAGCCGTGTGACATGGGTGTGATAAATAAGTGTGAAGTCCAGCATTACTCCTATTAAAATCCCAATATCCAAACACAATACTTTTTTTCGCCTTCTCTCGACCCAGTTCCTTAGTTTTCCACTTCTCCTTTTCATCACTCATCCACATCGATCCTAGATCTCGTCAAAACCCTCATCATTCATCAGCCCCTTCTCTTGTTCAATGACTCCATATGTATCCTCTTGGCCTATCCTCATCAGATTTTGTCAATGAGTATCAGTTTTCATTTTTTTTCTTTTACTTTTTCATGCTCTTATGCTGGTTGAGGACCAAGTGGCCTTGTTGCTTTGCTATTTTTGTGTTTTGTGGTTTATTGGTTGTAGGGTTTATGTGGTTGATGGTATTAGTTCCGGTGGGTGGCAGGTATGGGATTATTTCTTGAGGTCGGTTTGGTCCTTCTGCCATGGGGGTGTGGTTGTAGATGATCTGAGGCCATGGGAGTGGTTTGTGGGGGGTAGTGGGTCCTGATTGGTGGTGAGCTTGGGTGTGGTGGTTGTGGTTTTTGGGATTTTCTGTCCGTGAATGGCCGTAATTGATGGTAGTGGGTAGGCGGTTGGGGAAAACTTACCAGTCTAAACAATCCAACTCAAAAGGTGTAGAAAATCCAAAACAGACCAATCGAGTAATAGATTTGATGGCCCAAACAGTCAAGCAAAAACCAAAAGCCAAAAATCGGGCTCAACCAACAGTCGAACCGCATTGCACCAACATTCGTTACTGGCCATCAATTGGGTTTAGTGCCTAGTTTCTAGTGACCTGCACCATCGTGTTAATCATCAAAATCTAGTGAAGACTGACCAGTGGATCAATGCTCACCCCCTATCCAAAGTGGATTGCTAGAATTGAGATATCGTAATATTTCCATGGCTTGGTTTTAAAGGTCTTGAGGCTTATGCTTCGAGTCTCATGTTGAATGCCATAAAGCACAAGTTCAAGGCTCAACTATGCTTGTTTTACAGAAAGATTTTTTCATGGTGGACTTTTTTTGTTCTTTAAAAGTATGTATGTTAGTAAAATCTATTTTTCGGGTTATAGGAAATATATTCCCTGACAAAGTCACTGGTGACATTTTCTTATATTTTTCTGCCTTGTAGGACTTTTTTCTTCATTGAAGTTTACATCAAGCTGATAGTAGACAGCTGAGAATTTTGGGATTTATTTTTCTTACTTGATTTTTCTTTAAACAAACACAGCCTGAAAAGGCTTCTCTCCATGTTTTCATGTCATTTGGTTTCCTTTCTGTATATGATCTATTATTTTCCATTGTTGCATTAGTTGAGTCTTATCTTATAGCAATGGATTACTGATTAAGAGGTTTTCTCCAATGGTTCTATTGCTTCTAAATTTCCTAGAGTTTAATTTAGTAATGTCAAGGTGGAAACTGGTCCATAAAAAAAGGTGGCTAAAAGAAGATTGGAGAATCCCAATGTCATCAAACCAGTCTGACATTTCAACTAAGCAACTTTAGCCTGTTGGTTTTCTTTCAATTTTATTAGTTTTCTGTTATATGAATTCAAAGATTATGAGACTTGAGGCTTAAACCCTTGGCTCAACGGAGGGCTGAAGCTCTGTACCAGGTCTCACTCTAGAACTCTATGGTTAACCGTGAATGATTGATCTTTACTATAATCTGCATTAACAGGTATTATTATTGCTGTTGCAGGTTGAAAGTATAGTTTTGAGTATAATATCAATGCTTTCCGGTCCTAATGACGAATCCCCTGCAAACGTTGAAGCTGCAGTAAGTGATCATTGGCTACTGATTTTTCTCTTTATTTTGGTAAATTAAAGAACTTATAATGTGTCATATGTGAATGAGCAAATGTTAAAAGTTATTGCAACAGTAAATTATGTTGACAGATTATAAGATTGGTTGCAAATTGTTCAGCTGTAGTTTTTGGTTAGATAACTCTCTTTATTGTTCTAGTTCCATAATGTTGTTAGCCTTGTGATAGATTCCTTTAACCAGAAAAACTGTTGAACCAAATGAAGAAAATGCTAAAGCTTGTCATACATAAGGCGAAAAATGGATTTTGTTGAAATTCAACTGCGTAGGGGATTAATCTAGTTGGTTGCAAGCATCCACGGAGGGAACTTACTTCCCATGAGTAGATTTTACCCAACATTTGATGAATTTCATTTAGTGAAGGAAGGAAATAAATGGGTTGATCTCATGATTTTAGCCATTCAGATGGTGTGCTTGTGTAGGTGGGTAGTAGAACTCATCAAAGAATGCTGTGCTCGTTTAGAGGATCTTGGAAGTAGAGTTGACATTTACTTCTATGACTTTGATGAGTAAAATGTTGTATCTGACTGGGATCTGAGCGAGTTTGTGCAAGGCAAGAGAGTATATATATACTAAGGATGTACAGAGAAGTACCTGCTTATGTGGATATTATTTAGTGAATGAAGGAGAAAAAAGTCTCAACCAATTTCTTTAGTCATTTTGATGATGTCAGAAAACTTAAAGATTTCCAAGAAAGCAAGTCCATGTAATCAGATGGAAGACCTATAAAAGAATGCTCTACAATTGCGCAAGATCCAGAAATGGGGTGCCCAAGTAGTGGGTGTGATGTAGGTGAGTGTCAAAATGTTTATGTACGGATTGCAGGTAAACTAATCATGTGAAAATAGTATTTACAAATTTAGGTATACAAGATGTCCTCAATGACTGCTTCTTGTGTTCTTGCAAGTCTAGGAAACCATGGTCTTTATGCATTTTATTCTGTAAAATTTCATGATAATCATTTTTCCTTTTTCTCTTTCCCGGTTGATTATTAGCAAATTGTTGCTGCTCTTTTCATCTGCCCAAAGGATTTACTTATTAATATTCCATATGTATTGTCTGGTATCATAAAGTTCAATTTAATATCCATGTTTGCAATCTCTTATTGCAGAAAGAATGGAGAGACAGGAGAGATGATTTCAAGAAAAAGGTGAGCCGATGTGTGAGAAAATCACAAGAAATGCTATGATCTACCAGACCACCAATGCTTCTTCGTGCTTGTGGGTGCCAGGGAGGCCTTAAAAGTTATTTTGTGGTGGGAGGGGGGGACTGGTTCGCCAGGCAATTTGTTGGTCCTTGTAACATGCTGTTGAAGTTCTCACACCCATCTCTTCATTTAGTTATTTTGCTTTTATCAGCATGTTCAATTGTATGACTTGGAATTTCTGTATTCAAAATGGTTTTTTTAGTGTTTGATGACAAGCGCTCTTAATGGGTACTTTAAATGTCATCTGTATTGCGTAACTTGGGGTAAAGCCTAGGTATATAGACTTCGTTTCTAATCAAATCTGGGTTGGGTTTTTTTTTTTTTGTTTAGTTGTGGGTATCCTCAACATGGCAAAACGTGTAGACAACCTAAAAGAAGCGAGTCGGATTCCTCCCTAATATTATATTTGGTGTCTTGAAATGCAATGGCCCCGTTCTGTTGATTCTTTCTTTTCCCCTTGCGCCTTCTGCTTTGACTCTTGTTTTCAAATCTTAAAATATCATAAATTAGAGATATTAAAACGTAGCTGTCGATGCCATTTCCGTGTACATCCATTAAATATATAAAGATCAACGACTTGTGTTAAATTCAAAAGTGAAATAAGAATCCAGAGAAGCAGAAGAATTTAAAAATAAATAAAATCAAAGCCTATAGCTGGTGGACGCCGGCTGTGGCTTGTTTCTTTGAATATAACTTGCAAATATATCGACAGATGGGAATTGTGGCGCACTAGGGGAAGTGACAATTACACGAGTCCCTTCCATTAACATTGCTATCTTGAGCACTAGGACATGGGGTGATGATTTCAGGATGGAATTAAGGGTCCGTAAAATAATGAGTTTGTCCGATAAAATTTTTTAGACGGTATTTTTTTAATTTATTTATTTTTTTTTTTTTAAAAAAAAAGAATATTTTGATTTGACATAAAGATAAAAATAATTTTTAGTGTTCTAAATGTTTAATATTTTAAATTGTTTGTTAATACTTTATTTTTTTAATAGAAAACAAAAAATTTGGACAAAAAGCATTGTCAAACAGATATTTTGTTAAATTTAAATGATAGTATTTAGGTTTGAACTCAATACGCTTTGAACAGATAAATTTGATCATTTAATCAATTCTTTAACATTTTATAATTTTAAAATGTACTTTTTAAAAATATATTTAAACATTTGATAAAATCATAAATTTTAAAATCACGTTAAAATCCTACGTTTTTTTTTAAAAAAAACACTCCCCTTCGCTTCACGTTTTCAAAGGGGACAGTCACTTTCCGCGACTCCCTTAGCAAACCCATCAAGTTTCGTTGCTTCATTGCTTGCTACTAGTAATCTAGTATTATTGCTAGGATACAACTACTACGCTAGCTATTCTGTTCTTCCTTTCCCCACGTTAATGAGTGCTTCGTGAGTTACGTTCTTGGAATGCTTACAGATTTCTTAGGCTCAAAGAGGAAGCTATTCCACCAGTTTCTTACTATATATAATATTTGTTTAATTAGTTTATACTGTATTATTGGTAACTGCAACTTCTGAACTCTTTTTTCTGCTTTTTTGCGAATTAAACAAAAAAAAAAAAAAAAATCATAAATGACCTTTGACATTTGTTTATATAGCTAGCGTACACACTACTCTACCAGGTGTCTCAAATAAATTTCTTGTCATTTTCTTTCTGGGTCTGATTATTCAGATAATCGAAGTACAAGGCCACCAATTTAGAAATCCAAAATTAACGTACGTGTTCATTACAACTCTTATAGATGCACGAAAAGTACAACTTATATTGTTTTTGGTTCTACTCTGACTCAGTCTCGTTTCGGTGGGTTCACGTAGCTCCCCATCCTCACCACAATCCCGTCAATATCACGTACATAACCAACTTTCTGGCCCCATTCTTTCGTCTCTGGCTCGCTCACCGCCACTGCGCCGCTCTCCACCGCCCTCTGACCCAACCCACCAAAACACTTGTTAAAAATACATTAATCAATCACAGATTCACAATATATTACTTTCATGCAAATCACGTACCTTGTAGGCAGCATCAACATCCGCGTACGCAAAGCAAACCTCAATTGCCTGTCTCACGCTGCCGGACCCAGGGGTCTGGACCGGACCGGTTAGGTCGTCAGTCTCGTGTTGGTGCAGCGGAGTAAACGCTATCGTGGTCTGCCCGCTTTCCAGCTCTCCCCATCTGCCATCAACCAAAAGGTCCAAAACCCATTAAACATTTTGGATCGATCTCATTGTATACATGATCAGCGGTTTAGATATCATATGGGTCCTACTCATACCTGTGGGATTCGTCTAAGCGACGAACATTGTAGCCAAATGCTTTGGCATAGAAAGCCACTGATTTGGCCACGTCCTTCACGTACACAACCGTGTAGGCAAACGCTGGGCTGAGAGAAGACGCCATTGTTGTTCGACTGGCTCGTTGCGTGAGCGTTTTATTCTGGTCTTTCTGGTTGCTTTTTACACGTTGCGAGTGTACAAGGTCAAAGTTACACGTGGATCTCATGCATGTTAGGCAGATCCATTGCCGACGCCGTCCACCTGGCATCTATGCTTCACTCGGTCCAAATCTAGTTATTTTGCACATTCTAATTCTATTAGTAGGAATGATATACACTCTCATACCATTCTCATCTCTATTTTTTAAAAAGAAAATAGGAAGTAAAAATTAATTTTTTCTATTTTAAAGAGTTACTTTTTTTAAATATCTATGTAGGAAGCCGGATGTGAGTAATAAAATGGTCAAAAATCTATTTTGGCTCCCTATTATAGAAAAATTCCTATAGTAAAGAGCCGGATGAGAATGCTCTCACTTCTTTTACGGATTTGGCTTTAGGTGTTGTAAAAAAATTATAGTATGTGATTATTTTAATGGCTAAAATTTAATTCTAATTTATTTATTTTTTTTATAAAAATTTTAAATTAAATCTCAGCCATTTAAAGAAAGGATTTAGATTAAATGCTGTAAAAAAATTATAACATGTGATTTTTTTAATGGCTGAAATTTAATTTTATCTTTCTTTTTTATTAAAAAAATTTTTTAAGCATCTAAGCCAAATCCCTTTTTCACACCTTTAAATGACTTTTAAAATTATAATTGGATTGTGATAAATTTTGATTGGATTTTAATCTAATAATTATTATAAAAGTCACTTATGAATATAAAAAAAAATAGGTGTCGAGAAGTGTAACTGTATGTGTAACATTCCTCTTCAATTAATACATATTTGGGAAGTACATTTTTTTTTTTGAAAAAAAAAATTTGGAAAGTACATTAATCAATCTGTATGGAACAACATTGTTATATTAATTCTAAGATAAAGTATAAATAATGTCTTAAAAAATTTATTCTAGTAAAAACTAAAAAGTAATTAAAATATTTATATTATACGAATACTAATAAAAGAAATGTTTGTTTTCGTTGTCCAATATATTTTTGTCCATCTTCATATATTATTGAATCTATCTCACATATTCAATATTAAAATTTTCTTTTAATAAAAAAGATGATACAAAAACATGAAATCAAACTCATCTCTATTAATAATATGAGAGCTTAGCATATAGAATAAGATGTTAATTAAGGACGTGGACTTAGCTTTTGATAACGTATCAAACATTGGAATTTAAAATTTTTAGTGCTCGATTTGAAATAAAATCATAGGGCGGTAAGTGAATCTCATCAATCGTGTGGTTGATAAACGGGGTAGCCGATGCACAAATCTAGAGGAAGTCTAGAGATCGAGCATTCATAGAATATTAATTTCATAATCTATTTAATACTTGTGTGCCTGTTGGCATATATGAGTGCTTAGTTGGTTGGGTGACCACGTGGGCATCCTTAACCTTTTGTGGCGGCTGCGTGCAGTGGCCACCTTCAACCAAGATTAAGGTGGTTCACGTGGTCTAAATCTAGTTATTTTAAACATTATATTAAAAGCAATGATATACACTCTCACTTGGGTCACTTCTTTCAATCTATGGGGGGAAAAAAAAAAACTACTACATATGTTGTATAGTTTTTTCAATAGTTAATATTTAGTTTTAGTTTTTATCTCTTTTTTATAAAAATTCAAATTAAATTTCAGCTCATTTCCTTACATTTTTTGGTGACTTTTAAAATTATTAATGAATTTGTGATAAATCTTTATTGAATTTTAATCGAATATGATTTTAAAAGGCACTTATTGATGTAGCATGTAAGAAAATGAGAGCAGAGAAATAGAAGTGTGTGCAACATTATTCTTCTATTTATACGTGTTTGGGAAGTACATTAACCAATCTATGGAACTACATGTTATATTAATTCTAAGATAAAGTATAAATAATGTCTTAAAATTTATTATAGTAAAAATAATAAAATATTTATTATACGTATACAAAGAAATGATTGTTTTTCATTCTTTTACATATTTTTTGTCTATTCATATAAAATATATGTAAATTTATCATTGAATCTGTGAGACTCATATTCACACACTATCTTTTCTTAAGGGTAATTATATGGTTTTTTTTTTTTTTAAAGTAATAAATTATTCTTTATCTCCAAAAGTTAAATATTTATTTGACAAAATATTTTATATAAGAATGTGTAAAAAAAAACAAAAAATTCGTATTAAGTGTTTTTTTTTTTAAAGTAAGTATTAAGTTTTTTTGAGTTATTATAAAAGTTCTGGAACAATTGGGTATCAGACAGACATTACCAAACATAGTGGTTCGCTTGGTAACCATCTCTTCTCTCATTTTAATTTTTCTTACAAAAAAAAATTAACTTCTTTTCAAAATTATTACTAAATAACTTTATTTAATTTTTTCCTTTCAAAAAAATTCAAAACTCATTTTTACTTATATTACATTACCTACTTCTTATTACTATTTAATTTTCTCGTGCAACAAAGCTAATTACCAAACTACTCCTGGCTTAATTTCGCGGTCAAGTTTCCAGCCAATACGTATCAGGTCAGGCGAGCTGTCGATTTCGGGGGGTCACGTGCTGGGTCCCGCCGTTTCCTACGCCAGTTCGTTTCGCTTCTCATTTTCTACATTACCGACTGTGGTCGAACTAAAGAATATGAAGAAGAACGAAGACTCTTAATTCAAAAGCTTCTCGGTAACTCCCACAACATAAATCTACCGAACCAATTCGTCGAAAACTCTAGAACCAGAAAAGCCTAGCTCTCTTCCTCAGACTTTCCAGATTTTACGTGAAGATTTTCAGGTCTGTGATTTCATTTTAATTTTTAAATTCTAATTTCTGGTCTGTTCGTACGAATTTGAGGAATTTGCTCCATTCATTTTTTTTTTTCTAATTTTTTTTTTGGTGAATTATGCTTAGTAATTGTTAGACCGTGAATATTGTAGAAAATTCTATATCGCAAATTAGCATCGCGATTGGAACTTTGGTGAATCGAGCTTGCTGATATTACAAACGAAAATAGAGAAAGATTGTGACCTCTTTTCTTTTTCTTTTATCGCGATGTTGTATGGATCAGTGTATAAGTTTCGAGTTCTTCGATTAAATGCCTATAATTTTTGTGACGTGATTGTAACTTTGAATCGCTATTTAGTTCATTTTTGATTAGCTGTGCGATGGTTTAAGGGTTTTTTTTTTTTTAATTACCAAAAAGTATAGGAACACTGCTTCTGCATTTCTGAAGTATTTCATAGGAGTAATATATTGGAGCGAAAATAAAACGATTTTTGCTCTTTCAAAACAAGAAAATTCCTCCTATGATGTTTTCTGATAAATTAGGTAATCGATGACAGTTTTTTACCCTAATTTTTTGTTGCTAAGTTGAAATCCAATGAGGACACTGCCAAGTCGATAATTGATTTTTACTTATATATCGAGTTCTTTCGTATTATCTGCAAATTTAATATGTTTTAGAAGATTGCCTGCAACAATAACCGACCAAATCGTTAGATTTTTTAACATTTTAGTCAATGATGTTTCTCATGTACGCTCCTCATTTTCCAGTTGGAAGCGTACAATCACTGAATTGTTAGGATTGTATGTCTACTTAGTTCTTATTTAGATGTGTTGTGAATGCACTTATGAGGTTTGTGTCCTACATTTTTAGGATGTAAGAAGAGTGAGTGGTTTATTTAGCATAGTTAGGCCCAAACCAAGAGGCTTAAGCTTTTGGGTTAAGTGGTATCTCAACATGCTATATTAAAAGCTCACTAAAAGACTTTCCTAGGTGATTTTTTTCTTAACAATTGGTATCAGAGCCAAGTTAATCTTACGTGTTTGATTTGACTCCGATAAAAGAGTGTAAATCATGCTCTTGGAGTATGCGTGATACTCTTGGTTTGTAAATACTCACACACGAGAGAGAGTTTGAGTCAATGTGGAAGAGACTCACAAGTGAGGGAAAAATTGTTGTGAGTGCACTTGTGAGGTTTGTGTCCCATATTGTTATGATATAAGAAGAGTAAGTAGTTTATGTAGCATAGTTGGGCTAAACTCAGAAGCTTAAGCTTTTGGGTTAAGTGGTGTCTCAACATGCTATATTATAGGCTCACTAAAAGACTTTCCTAGGTGATTCTCTCCTTAACAAGATGCCTTTTTTATTTTTTTAATTGGCAAGTCTCACACGCACCCGATAAGGCTTAAACCCATGACCTCACCCTCCACCTTGCCACAAAGAGAGGAAGTGCCCTTTGAGCTAAAGCTCATTGGAATCTTATTTAGATGATAATAAGGTAGTAGTTTCATATTAGATGGCAGCATGATTTTTGAGGGCTTTGAAGATGATATTTACTATTGCTACTATTACTTCAAGATATTCTGCCAACTCTGATTATTTGTTCTCTCTCAGTAAATGAAAATGATCAAGCCTATTCCTTAGCTTCTGGCTTTTAAGGTAAACATTATAAATAAGGATTCTCATTGAATGGAGTGTTGTACTTTCATTGCCAGCGGGTACTTTTCTGTGTGTGTTATTATTTTTTGGTCTTTTAGAATGTTCTTTCTTTTAATTTGTTAAGTGTAGGACTCCTTTTTTATTTTAATTTTCAGTTTTAGTTCTATTATATTGCAAATAAAATAATTTATAGGTTGCAAACATGTATTAGGGATGGTCAATGTATGGTAAACTATATCTTTTCGAAATGGAAAGTGATGTTCTTTGATATGAATATATGCTTCTACCTTACTTGAAGATGATTCACGGCCTATTGTATATGTAAACAATTATTTCATTATGCATTTCCTGATTTTGTCATTGCTTCTTCTTTCTAGTTGATATGCATGTGCTTCACTAATTAAGATTAATGGCTAGGGAGTTACCATTGGAGATGTGCTTTGCTTAGGTAACTCTTTTTTATGTATCCAGGGGTTCCGCTGCTTAAGTAAATTTATGGGTTAACCATTCCTGTCTTTCTGAGTACTCTGTAGAGTACTAGTGGACTGCAAACGTGAGCTCTTATCGAATCTTCTCAATGGGCGACTCATTGCGAAGTTCTAGGTTAAGCAGAAGCTCTGAAGCGACCAATGTCACAACTGCAAAAAAGGTGTCTAAAGGGAGTTTAGTTGCTTCTCATCCTAGAGCTTCTTTACAGAATCCTTTTAGGCACACAGCATTGGTAAGCCATGGTTTATTTGGAAGTGGTGCAGTTGGTAACACAGCATTGTTTTTACTCAAAGTTGCTGCATTGGAGGCAGTACGGAGGTTTTCAATGGCCAAATGTCCATTTGCATGGCATGGTCTTCAGACGCTACAAGTTCTTTGCTATCCACCATTTAAGTGGATTCAGAGATGGGCTCCCTTCAAGAGTTTGGTGGAAGGCATGCAGGTTTGGTTTTACAAATTTATGAAGGTTTAATCATATACGGGTCACCCTTTATATAGACATACAGAAATATGAGAGCATAAATATCATCCATATCCTACATATCATAGAGAGTTTAACATATCAAAGCAACCTTTCTTTGATCACAAATTTTGGGTTTTTGCTTTTACATGAATTGCACAAGTAGTTTCTGCCTTATGTCCAACTGATGTGTGTGGCATAAATTTGCACATGGTATTGATTGTATCATTTCATTTTGTTTTTTAACTTATTTCAAATTATTGTAAATTAATCATTATCTTGTTAGTCGGGTTTCAAATATACATGTGCATCAGTATATTTGTTTGCTTTACATTTTTCAGTGTATTTGTCATTTACAAGTTGGTTTAGTTTTTGGCCACCAATGAGCTCTAGCTTAAATGGCACTTCCTCCCCAAGCAAACGTGATGTAGGGTAGAGGTTTTGGGTTCCAGATCCATTGGATATGTGTCACCAATTAATAAATAAATACACGTTAGTTTGATTTTTTTGTTAATTTAAAAGCAGCTGAGAACGTATGTCTTGCATATGGAAATCTCAATCATATGCTTCATCATTTTGTTTTTTTGTGTATAAGAGCACTCTCAGCAGTTTTCCTTAGGTTTTCCTTAATTTAGGGAACTAATCTACTTTTTGCTTCCCTATTCAAATACACTCCACAATAGCTTCCCTTATCCTTTCTCTATACCAATTAAATATTCTTTCAAATCAATGCTAGGAGAAAGAGAAGAAAGAAAAAATGTTTTTTTTTTTTTTAACAAAATAAGGATAAGGGAAGCTAAAGTGCTTCGCTAAATATCGGGTAGCACTGTAGCTTTCCCTTGGTTTAGGGAAGGGAAGGGAAATCTGCTGTATGTGGATTTTTGGGAATTTTCCTACATTTAGGGAAAGGAAGAAGATTTAGGGAGTCTGCCAATGGTGCTCTAAGGTAATTTAATATTCTGACAATAGTGTAGACTATAAAGTAAAATAAAAAGGTGCAGTACAATTGCGTACTGTTAAAACAATACATATTGGAACTCACTCCAATTGATAATGCAAAATGCTCAGTCAATTCATTCAAAACGTAAGTCTTGCATATATGGACATTTTATTTGGATAGTTCAGATAAAATTTTATTACTGATACTGTGGTCCTCATGGACAGCAGTAGCACTTTTTAAAACAATTATGATTTTGCATAATTCATGAATGTGAAATTAAGTGCACTGGTAAAGTTTGTTCTCTTCTCTTTGGAGTAGTTGAAACCATTATAGTTGCTTTTTTATTACAAGACCTATAAATATCGGAAGGCATATCCTGCTATTATAAATATGACCTGCATTACCATATTCCTGTGCTTCAGGCAGTCAAGGGCAATTATATGTTCTCTCTTTTATGAATGTTAAATTTCTTTCTATTTCTTCTTTTCCAAGTTTTTTAAATTGGCTGTTCTTAGGGTTGTTTAGTATTTAAAATATTTCCATGCTTGCAGATACTGTCAAGGCCTATTCTAGTCCTTTCAATTGCAACAGCTTTCTCTGATAATGCAGAGTGTAAAAGTGGAACCTCAGATGGTGTCAATGATTCTCATACATATTCAGAACCATCTTCAGAGCTATCCTCTGTACAGTCTAATATGGATACAAGGTATATAATTGAGCAGGATGATGCTTGCAAGTTTGATATTTCATTTGTTATTTGACACCTTATTTATTTTTGGAGAAAGCTAAAAGATGAATGTTAGACAATCAGATTTAGTTCAGTTGCTGTAAAACTCTAAAGATTATAAGTATCAGGTTAATTTGATTGTCTCAAATTGCAGAATTCTAATGATGCTTCTAAAGGTAACTTAGAGTGACAAAACACTATATATATTATTGTTGAGGGAAATTGTCCTATAAGGGCTTAAGTTTTACCTTGTGACAAAAAAGAGACTGAATTCTAATTTTGACAATTAAAGGCATGAGTTTTTGCCTTGTGACAATTAAGGATCTAATTTTCTGTCAATTTCTTAAGGGAGAACCTGCCAGCTCTCATTATACACGTCAAACCAATTAAAACATGACACGTGGAGATGTAACTGAAGTCTCATCAGCCCCGCATAAGCGCAATGTCCGCCCAGCCATGCGTTGTCCAGCCACAGTTGCTAGGTCCTCTCTAAGCGACAGCAGTGGCTGGGAATGAACCAGCCATGGTTGGACTGCCTAGCCACTACTTTGGCTGGGAGAGACCCAACCATGGCTGGGTCGTGCCCAGCCACGGCAATGGCTGGTTCATGCCCAGCCACTGCTGTGGTTGGGGTGGTTGGGCATGACCCAGCCACGGCAATGGTTTGGGCAGCCCAGCCACTGCTGTGGTTGGGGTGGTTGGTCATGACCCAGCCACGGCAGTGGCTGGGGCAGCCCAGCCATGATTGGGTTCACGTGGCACTGCTGTGGGGCTGATGAGATGCTAACGTGGCTTAAGTTGCTTACATGTCCACGTATCGTATTTTAATTGGTTTGAAGTAGGTATATTGACAGCTGGAAAATTCTCTATTAAGAGATTGACCGAAAATTAGACGGTTGTCCTTATTTATTACAAGGCAATAATTTAGGCCTTTAATTATCAAACTTAGAAACTCGGGCCTTATTTGTCACATGGGTAAAACTCATGCCCTTATGGTACAATTTCCTTATTGTTAATTATGAAATTTTCTTGTTCACATGGAGAATGGTTAGTCAATTGTCAAATCTGGACAATTAATGGAATCTCTTATTCTTGGGAAGTAAGATTTCAATTTTGAATTCACTAGATTTTCAGAACATATTGATATGTATGGTAGGAGTCAAATATTGGAGTTAGAGTTGGCTGAACTTCATTAGACTTCACGTACTTACTTGGTTCTAAGTGTTTGGTTGGACTTGGTAAAACATTACTTGGTATATGGTTAGACACATAAATCATTGAACCCTTTTTAGCATTCTTTCTTTTTTGGGGAAACTTCACTTTAACCCCTCTAAACTTTCATTACTTTTGCAATCACCCCCATAACGTTCAAAATTCTCAATTTAGTGTATCCAACTATAAAAAATTTGCAAAAAAATAAAAAATAAAATAAAATAAAAAAATTGCTTTACGGGAGGGGTGATATTACAAACTGTAAAGTTTGATATACTAAATTGAGAATTTTTGAACTTTAAGAGGATAATTGTAAAAACAATGAAAGTTCAGGGGGTTAAGTGAAGTTTCTCCTTATTTTTTATATAAAAATTCTCTAAACATATTTTAAAGATAGAAGAATTCACTAATTAAAAAGATAAATGAATTAGTTATCATCATTTTTTTTTCCCTTCTAGCCAAATGTTTTCTCTTTTATACTTCCTGTGTACTTAGGGGTGCCTTAAGCTTTTAATAATATCTCGATTACTTATCAATAAAAATAAATAAATAAATAAATAAGTATTCAGCAGCTTCAGATTTAGTGGTTATGGTTTCTGGTAAGATATATAACCATTCAGTTTGAGCTTGCTGACCCTAGGTTCTGGGACCAAGCAAAACAATCTTATCAGGTCATTTAGATAGGCTGTCTGTTCGTGTTCAGACCATGAGACAAGTATTTCATATAGATTTCAATTTTGGAAGTCAATTTTATTTTTCTTGTGAGATTGTGTAAGTGATTGTTTTGGAAATATTAGTGACGTGAAACTTTACATGAATGTTTGTGTTGCAGCAGTTTTATTCAGAGTTGTATGTCTTACTCCTTTTGTCAGGTATTTCAGGGTGTCTTGATAGTTACTTACGTTTATAGCTTTCATGTGATACCCAGGACTTCTGACGGATCACCTCAAAGTCTGGCATCTGAAAATTGGATGATACAACTGCATAAAGAACTGAAAAACCAAGGGATTTGTTTGCCAGAAAGGTAATTGGATGAGTTTTAGGTACAAACAATTGTCAAGTGATGCACTTAATACCTTTTTGTTTTTAAACAAACATGAAGCAAAAGTATATGATTTTTTTTTCTCTAAACATGTTGCTCTATATTTGTTGCAATCTCTTATTACACTCTTATTCCTGTTATTATATAAGACTAAATTATTGTTTAAAATTTTTGACATCTTGCATAGCATTGTGGTTTTTCTATTTTGTATTGCTTTCCCCTGATCTCTATGATCTTGTTGAACAGCTGAGATGCTTTAGTACGACCAGAATACAAGTTAACTCAATACATAGTCTTTTACTTATAGGTGTGGTTTTCTTCCATACTTGATCCCCCAACTCTATTTTCCTGTTGGCATCATTTTTGGGATTTTAAATCCTTAATTCCCACTTATCCCTAATTCCATTAGAGGAATTACCAAATTCTCATATGCATGTATTCTATCCACATCCCACCATCTTGTTTTCAATTATTATATAAAGATAATTCAATGGAGAATTAATTGTTTTAGATGACCTTATAATGCTATTTTCATTTGCTTAACATGGCATTTTACTCAAAAAGTCTCTTGCGCATCACCACTTCAATGTGACATAACCTTTTAGTACTGATCTGGAGAAATAGCTTTATTTTTAAATAAAAAAATAAAAAAATAAGTATCGTATTTATATTTGAATACCTTGGCTTCTCTTGTTGCAGTGGACCATGACATAATAGTGTTTATGCAGAATTAATGAAGAAGAGCTCCATAGATTTTACACTGCCGCTAATGGTGACTTTACGTGCTTGCTCTCATCAATTAAGAAGACAATCCGCTGGAGGGAGACTTACAGGATTCTTTCAGCACAAGAACTTGAAGTGTGGTCAGATATGGTTTTCTGGCATGGATTTGATGTGAAGCACCAACCATGCCTCATAGTACGACTTGGACTTGCTTGTGTCACCTTGCCATCTCATGACAAACCTCGCTTTGCTCAAGCAATCAGTATGTTTCTTTTCCCTGTCTGGTAAATTTCTGGGTTACCATATACCCCTAGGTTTGCTCCCAATTGAAAAGTAATGATTTGAGCACATGAAATTACGTAGTTATTAACAAGCTTTGCTGGATATAAACATATATGTTCTCTCTCTCTCTGTCTTACTTATTAATGATCATTGTCTTCAAGCATCTTGCTGTGCATAGTCCACATCTATGATCTGTCATTGAAGGAAATATGTTTTGTATTGGGCAGCACCAGCCCAGCAATCAGCTTCCTTCAGAACGACTTTAGATAGTGGGAGAAATATGGTCTGTAAATTCGAGTGAATAACTCTAGTTTTGGTGGTTAATTTTGTGCCATCATCAAAGGCGTCATTTGCTCAGTATGTCGAGCTTAAAAACATAATTAGCTGTAAATGTGGTAAATTGGTAATTTGTTGAACTATCTCTTTTTACTGCAATTTCCTGCTATTAATGTTGTTGAAATGAGGAACTCAAATTAAGACAGTAAATGTCTTAACCATCGATATGGTTTGAATCTTGGAATTAATTCATTTACTTTATAGTCTCATAGTGCACAAGTCATTTGTTTTTTCTTTTATCCTATTTTTCCCATCTGTATACCACGTGGTATTGTAACTCACTCAATTGTTGAAACTACAGTATCTCAGGTAGAGCATGGAGTCTTGCATTTAGTTGACGGAGAAAATTCACAAATTATAGTTTTGGTGGATTGTGAAGGGTTATCTCCTCTGAAAGTTCCAATGCAAATGCTGAGATGCTGTTCTTCCCTTTTGCAAGATCATTTCCCAAACCGTCTTGGCTGTTTGTTTGTTATACGGCTTCCTCCAGTTGTTCGCGTTATTGCTCAAACTTTTATTCAAGTAAGCTTGTATCTTTGATTGGTGTTTAGATGCTTGATATGCTTGCTTTTCAGTTTCTTTTTTCTTGTAGGATTTTTTGTTTTTATTTTAAATATGTTTTTGCTTTTCAGGTTCTGAAGCCCAACACTCGGAAAAAGTTGAAAATTGAAGGAGAGATGTACAAAAAGGTTCTTTCTGAGTACCTTGAAACACTACCATCCTATATTGGTGGTAAATGCACATGCACAAAATGTTCAACCATGAGCATCGCTTATATGCAGCAGCCTCCTACAAATAGGATGAACAGGTTTGACCCTATGGCAGTAGTGGCCGACGGTGAGGATCCACCTGCACGCCATCTAGTGGATGAGATTGATATGAACCTGAATGGTAACTGTGACCAGGTGTTGAGAACTGCCATAATAAGCATCCTGATGGTGTGGGTTCTCATAGCAGTTGTTGCTGGACTATTTGATCCTGAAAGCCGTCCTTTCCGGCCTTCCTTGAAATAAGACTAGCAGTGGACCGCTCATCATTTCTCTTTTCTCTTTATTATTCCTGAAGATAGCAGGGTATGTGTGTCTTATACATCCTCCTTCTGCAATATTTTGACTGCTAGCATAAGTTAATAATTAATTTCTGTCTGAGTCTGGTGTAGTAGTAAGGTGTACGTAGTAGCTTTGTAATCTTGTGTGTAAATTTTTTGCAATTAGCTTTCGTTTTTTTCAATTGTCAAATTTTGTAATAATCGATTTTGTGCGAGTCCGCATTGTTATTGCTCTAACTATATGTATGTGTGTGACTGTGTCTGTGTCTGTGTCTATGTGTAGTAACTTTATATGTCTACTATTATATATAGATGCAATAAACTATGATTAGGTGTACCCCATTAATACACCTATTTTCATATACAACAAATCTATAAACAATATAGTCGGCTGCAAATAAATAAGGCTACTCACTAATAGGCTCTGACTTGTTTCAATGGTTAAGCTCGACTCGAGTTCAGTTTGTTTATTTCAAATTTCCCTTTGAAATGCTTCACAACCTCAAAGCCAAATTACACCTTCCTCAAGGTCTTTGGTTGCCTCTAATGGCATTTCCTTCGACCTAACAATGCCGCTCATAAAATTGATTTTCATTCTCTTCCATGTGTGTTCGTCGGTTATAGTCCGTCCGATAATGGTTATCGATGTATCTATCTTCCAACTGCTTGCATTTATATTTCCCGTCACGTTCTCTCAACATCCACCCAATGCCTCTCATGCAAACACAACACACAGTAGACCAACCCCACATGTTTCACCCAGTGAACCATTGCCCCCACGTAACCATGACGTCCGGTGAAACAAATTCTCACAATTCACTCACTGCCTTATTCGACACCACATCACCTCTTACCAACAATCCGTCTATTACATCCCCCACTCACCGAGACACTGCTCCTTCTACTAGACCCCGTGTCACGTCTCCTCCAACCATCGAACCTGAGGGTCCCGTCCCCTCCACTCCTTCGCACTCATCCCATGGTTACCCGGTCACAAAATAACATTGTCAAGCATAATCCTCTACCAGCAGGTACAATTAAATACCCCCCACCCCGATCTCTTGTTGCTCAAATCTCGAAAGATAATGATGTTAAGCCTACCTCAGTATCCACAGCTATCAAATCTCCATAGTTGCGTCAAGCTATTAATGCAGAATTTGATGCCCTTCTTCATGATGGCACTTGAAATTGAGCAATGCTATATATTATTTTCATACCCATCTTTTACTAATTTCTTTCTATCCAATTTTCAAATCTTCCATTAAATTGGTGGGATTTACACGTGGGTCACACCAATTCAATGATGGATTCGAAAAGTCACTGAAAGGAGATGTATAAGAAAATGATGTGTATCATTTCTCTTTGAAATTTGGTTCCTTATAAGTCTATAATGAATGTCATTGGCTGCAAGTGGATCTCCCATATTAAAAGACATGTTGATGGGTCAATTGAAAGACACAAGGCAAGATTAGTTGCAAAGGGATTTCATCAGCAACATGGGGTGGATTTCGGTAACACTTTTTACAGTCCCGTTGTAAAACCCATCACAAAACGTACTGTATTATCGTTTGCCATTTCTGAAAGTTGGGACTTTCCGCCAAATTGATGTCCAAAAAGCATTCCTTTATGGTGTGCTCAATGAAGAGGCCAGTATATATGTCTCAATCCCCTAGGTTTGTTCATCCACAATTTTCGAATCATGTATGCAAATTGCACAAGGCTTTCTATGGGCTTAAACAAGCCCCTCGGGCATGGTATTCACGTACGGCTGAGCTCCAAATTACTTGAGATGGATTTTCATGGCTCCCAACTCCAAGTTTGACTCTTCATTATTTATATTACGGAACTCATCCACAACACTAATTGTGTAAATTTATGTCCACGACATTTTAATTACCAGCTCCCATCCACAAGCCATGGATCGCTTATTGAAGCAACTGAGCGTGACTTTACTGCTGAAGACTTGGGCAACCTCAATCATTTATTGAGAGTCGAAGTTGTGTTTCTGGATGGTTCATTTTGTCAAAGCAAATAAATTTCTGCAATATATACTCAATTAATTCATCACACCAACCACCTGAAGAAGTCATTCAATTCCACTCGTTTCCGTAGACCAAACTCTCATTCACTCCCCCCCACCCGACACTTCTCCTACATAAGACAACCATTCCCTTATCCTTTACTAGTTCCTTTTACTAGCTTCTCTCCTCTGAGAATGGCATTCACGGACCTCCTTATCCTCTTCTTAGCTCTTCTCTTTCTTCGTTTCTGGTGGCGTTACTGGTCCGTCACCGGCGGTGGGTCCAAAAACCTTCCGCCGGGGCCGCCGGGCTGGCCTATTTTGGGTAATCTCGGCCAAGTCATTCTCCAACGCCGTCATTTCGTCTTTATAGTACGCGATCATTTACGTGCAAAATACGGCCCAATCTTCACCATGCAAATGGGGCAACGCACGCTCGTGATAGTCACCAGCTCCGAGCTCATCCACGAAGCCCTGGTCCAGAGAGGCCCGGTATTCGCGAGCCGGCCGGAGGACTCGCCGATCCGGCTCGTGTTTAGCGTCGGAAAATGCGCCATCAACTCTGCCGAGTACGGCCCGCTCTGGAGGACTCTACGCCGCAACTTCGTGACCGAGCTGATAAACCCGGCGAGAGTAAAGCAATGCAGTTGGATACGGAAATGGGCGCTCGAAAACCACATGAAGAGGCTCCAGAGAGATTCCTCCGAGAAAGGGTTCGTCGAGGTGATGAGCAACTGTAGGCTAACCATATGCAGCATCCTCATCTGCATTTGCTTCGGCGCAAAGATCTCCGAAGATGAGATCAAAGAGATCGAAAGCGTTCTAAAGGACGTGATGTTGATCACATTACCGAAGCTCCCGGATTTCTTGCCAGCCCTCACTCCCTTGTTCCGCAAGCAACACAAAGAAGCTAAGGCGCTTAGAAACAAACAGCTGGAGTGCTTGGTCCCACTCGTGAGAAAGAGAAGGGCTTTCGTGGAGAGCGGTGGAAATGGTGGGCCGGAGATGGCGAGCCCCATTGGCGCCGCCTATATAGACTCGCTTTTCGGGCTGGAAGCGCCGGGTCGGGGCAAGTTGGGAGAAGAGGAGCTCGTGACGCTGTGCTCGGAGGCGATCAACGCCGGGACGGACACGAGCGCCACTACTTTGGAGTGGGCTTTGCTTCACTTGGTGCTGGCCCAAGAGATTCAAGAAAAGCTGTACGAGGAGATATTAGAGCACGTGGGCAAAGATGGGGTCGTCACTGAGAGTGACGTGGAGAAAATGAGCTACCTTGGTGCGGTGGTCAAAGAGACTTTCCGGCGACACCCACCGGGCCATTTCGTGCTCTCGCACGCGGTCACGAAGGAGACGGAGCTCGGAGGGTACACCATTCCCGAAAACGCGAGCGTGGAGTTCTACACTGCGTGGGTGTCCGAGGACCCGGATCTGTGGGAGGACCCGGGTGAGTTCCGACCCGAGAGGTTCTTGAACGGTGATGGGGTCGACGTGGACGTGACGGGGACGAGGGCGGTGAAGATGATGCCGTTTGGAGCCGGGCGGAGGATTTGTCCGGCAATGACGCTGGGGACTCTGCATGTGCTCCTGTCGCTGGCGAGGATGGTGCATGCTTTCAAGTGGTTGCCGGTTCCCGGAGCCCCACCCAACCCGACTGAGACTTTTGCTTTCACTATTGTGATGAAGGACCCTCTCAAGGCTGTGATCTTGCCAAGGGTGTGATTTTGCTCTAATTAAGCTAGTGGGCTAGTATTTTGCTTGGTTGATTTAATCCTTATTTTGAAACTCTATTTTTGTGAGGGGAATGTATTGTTCTTTAAAATTTAATAGATAACTTTATTTTTGTTATATATTTGTGTTACGTTTGCTCTTCTTAAAATAAATAATTCAAAATACAAAATACTCCTAAAAACTCTAACAAATATAAAAATAATTTTTACATTCATGTCACATTAAAACACTCTTTTTAAATAAAAATAAAAAACATCTCAAAACACCAACAATTAGAGTAGTTATTTTTATGAGTAATATTACAAATCATTCTCCATTTATCTCTTATTTATTTATTTTGAAATTTAATAGATTTACCTGCCCAATAAAATAGGTTAAAAATAAAATAGAAAATAATTTTTATCATTTTTCTATTTTAAATATTGAATCTATAATAGGCTTAGCTATTTTGTTAGCACTTGAAAAAGGTTCTACTCTTAAGCATAAATATAAGAAAAAAAAATTAGTTTTCATCTTAAAAAGAGATGAACAAATTCACTTTTCTGTGACCCCCTGGTCCCCCCATGAGCGTGAACAAGGACGCGAGTATCGGGGAGACGTGAAAAATGAAAGGCCTGAGTCGCCTGACAGATCCGCGAAAGGCCTGTGGCCCTGAGGCTGTAGCGTGTCGACGTCGTCGGCGGTGAATCCTGTTTTGGTTCTTCTTTGGCTGTTTGGAAGAAGACAGAAATTAGCTACAAACTGGTTGTAGTAATTAGCTATAAATCAGTCTAATAAAATGACATGTGTCCCTTAGCATGTGAGAAGCCACATGTTTTTTAAATAAAATGTGCTTCTCACATGTTTTTTTAATAAAAAACACGTGCTTCTCACAAGCTAAGGGACACATGTCATTTTATTAGACTGGTTTGTAGCTAATTGCTACAAACCAGTTTGTAGCTAATTTTTGTCCGTTTGAAAAACAACAAAAGAACAAAATAGGAAAATAGTACCAGACGACGGCCTATTAAATGTAAAGGCTAGAGCTGTATTCAGTCTAGCCGACGATTCAATGTTAAAGTGGTCGATGCATTAAAATCTTCAACTTGCAACTGAAGCAGTTATGGCCATCTAATCGAGGAGGCACGTAGCATGCTACAGGCCAGTCACACCTGGCGAGTTCATCATGTTCGTAGACATCTGAATGAGGCGGCCCATTGTCTTGCCAAAGAAGCCTTGAAGCTCCCTGAGGAATTGATCCATGAGACAGAAGTTCACCACTGTATCTCGAACATTATCTCTATAGAGCGTTTGTAATCCATTAGATTTATATACTTTAATGAATTGCGCCCATTTTCCCTCAAAAAAAAAAGTATGGGTTTTTTAATTTTATTTCGAATATAGTCAAGTTTGAGATTTTTATTTAGCTAAATATTTTTGTCAAGTTTAACTTATTTATTTTTTAAATGAATTCAAATTTGTTCATAAGTGGTTCAATTAACTTACTTATTTCTTATATAAAGTAAATATCATGATTGTTTATATTTTTATAAATCTATACTAATAATTAACTATTTATTTATTTTAAAAATTTTATCGACTGAGTTAATTAAATAAATTAACTTGAATCTTAAATAATCTAATCTTAAATTTATATGTATGTTTTATAATATGTATATAAATTTATTATGCTCATATATAAACACACATATCAATACATACTAACAAACACATTCGTGTACACATAAATCTCTAAAAATTATACAAAAACAATAATTCAAATTATATCAATCATATTATGATAAAAATTTATTTTTACTTAAGATATTTTTATTATAAAATTAAAATAATATTAAAAAAATTTATAAAAATAAAATTATGGGAGTTTATTCGAACTAAATTTATACAAATATATCTTATTTAATATTTGAATATGTTATTATATTTTTTGACAACTTATTTATCATGCAATAATAAATTGAGTTTAACCAAATTGAATAGAGTCAAATTAACGAGCAATTAGACCCATCTCACACCTTAGCAAAGGCTGATGTGCGTCTTTTGTTCTTTGTAAAGCAAACATCCTATCAATTCTACTTTGGGAAAAGAGTTGAGCACTGTTGGCTGTCAGCGAGTATAGATAGGGCCCATAGGCTACGAGTAGAGCACTGTTGCTCTCTAACAAGCTGTGAAACATACAGCACAGAGCTTTTATTATTATTATTTGATTTATATCGAAGCAAAAGTTATTTTAATGGTGCAAACATGCAGCTTTTTTAATAGATAATATTTTTTAAACCGTTTAATATATAAAAAAAATTACCTAAATTCTCATGATTTAGGCAATTACAATTTTAAAGAATCTTATCCGAATTTAGGTATAAAAAAGTTGGAATATGGGTAGCATTATTGGGACTTTAGACCTCTTAGCTTACGACATGAAAAACATTACCAAACTAATGCTGTCATAATTAATTAAGGTGATAGATGCCGTTTCCTTAAAGAGAAAGCTTCAAATCTATGTCCTATATATATTTATTGGTTAGCACATGAACGTATAATTGGGGAGTTGGTAGGTCCATACCATATATATTAATGGCCATTAATGCCCCAACCATTGCTAGTTGCTGTTATTTAAGTTCCTTACCAACCCGAGCTTGATTAGTTGGTCAAATCCTAGCCAATGGGCTAGGTCACGATGGACATTTAAACTCGGGCTTGATTTAGGTTCAATTTTAATTAGACCTGAATAAGTTAAAATTAGGATACATGTCTCTTATATTTTGTTGTGAGCAGAGGCAGTGGCAGAATTAAAATATTAGGAGCAAGGAGACAAAACTAAAAAAATTTTAAAAAATAATTTAGAAGTAAAAATTAGTTTTTGAGGGTCCAATTCATAAAAATACATAAAATTTAAAAGAAATTTTCAATTGTTTATAGCAGTGTCTAAAATTTTGTAGGAACATGAGACCCCACAATGACAAGGGATTTCATCGCTAATTATAAGATACATATCACAATTTTAACGAGTCTAATTTTAATTAAAACTGAACCAAAGCCGAACTCTATAAACTTGTTGCGGCATTGTAATTGACATATATGTTTCCAAAAAACTGATCACAAAGTGGCCTTTATTACATGACAAAAGGCATTGCACAAGCGAAAACCATTTTTTTTAAATAAAAAAAAAAAAGTAAAAAAAGACCATCCACATTCATTTGCTACCTATTCTGGGTTTAACCGGCCATTACACAAAAAAAGGATAGGATTTTGATCTTTATTATAAATGAAATTAAGATGATTTACTTTATGATCAAATTTTATTTTGTCATTTAACGATATTTATAATGTTACATCATTTAAACATGCCACCACATTTAAAATTTTAAGACGTTACATTATTATATATGTGAAATATAATATAAACCGTAAAATAAATTCTCTTAATTTTACTTTGTAAAAAAAATTCATTTATTGCATTGGCAATATTGAGCAGAAGGTGTTGGGGGCAAATGTGGTTAGAGTATCTATGGAAAAAAGTATTTAAATTATTTATTATTTATCATTTTGTTATCTCTTTTATAAGAATCCTTAATCTATTAAATATCATGAATTGTTATAAAGTTTCTCCGATATAGTACATATATATAGGTGAGTCTTATCATGATTTTTTTCTTTTTTCTTTTTTTCTATTGGGTGAGTCTTTATTCTTAATGACAATATCATTTGATTCCAAAAAAATAAAATAAAATAAGTTTATGAGTGATACAGACGGATTTCTGAGAACAAAATTAGCAGAAATGAAATTATCGTGTTCGTCTTCCATAAGAATATGAATATTGCGAGATTATATCTGTGATTAACATGTACGCTTGATGGGCGTTGATTGAGCGAAGATGCAGTAAAACAAGGACAACTGATTCTTGAAGGTGATATCAAAGTAGTGACTGCAAGCATTGTAGTGATTCTGTACGCCATTGAAAATCGCTAATCTCATTTTATGGGTGTCATTAGGAAATCATCCATGGAAATGCTAATTTGAGGTTGATATGTATTTTTTATTTATGGGTGAGGCTGATATGTATATTTATGTACGGAAACAGTATCAATTGTGATTTGCTTTTAGGGCTGTAAATGATCGGGGTCACTCGCAAATAAGTTTGAGCTCAGCTCAAAATCGATTCATTTATTAAACAAATAAAGTTTGAATAAATTTTTAAGTTCGTTTATTAAATAAACCGAACTCGGCTAAACTCGGCTTCACTCGCATAACTTTACTTTTATTATTTTTTAGTATTATTTTTAACTTTATAATGAAAACATCTTAAATATTTAAAAAGATAAAAATGAATTATTTTCGTTATATAATAGATATAGTTTGAATTATTGTAATTGTGAGTGGTAATATAGATATACGTGTATGTGTGTGTATATAAGTGAGCTTGTGTGTATGTATATGTGTGTGTAAATTTGTAAAATATATGTATACATAGTATAAGGCAAACATATAGACTCAATATTAGATTGTTTAAGATTCGAGTTAATTTATCTAATTAACTTAGGAGTAGTGCTAGACGTCCGTCTATAACATATAAACTCGAGATTAGATTGTTTAAAATTTGAGTTAATTTATCTAATTAACTTAAGAGTAGTGCTAGACATCTGTCAAGTGTTCGTTTTTTAATTAAAATCAAAAATCAAAAATTAAAAAAAAATAAATAAATAAATTTTTTTATAAAAAAAAAAAAGGTTCAAACGTGTTCAATCTTCCAATTTCATTATTCCCCCAAGCTATAAAATGAGAATTGAAATAAGTCTGAAGCTGTTTTTTGTTTTTTTAAAAAAAAAAAAAAATCTCCTTAAAAAAAATAATATCTTTTTTTTTTTTTTTTATAAACAAAAAACAGGTTTAAACTTCTTCATCCTCATTCCAGTAGTCTTGAAAATAAATAAAAAGGGGTTTGACACGTTTGAACTTTTTTTTATCAAAAAAAATTATTTTTTATTTAATTAAAAAACGGACGATAGATGTAGACGGACGTCTAGCACTACTCTTAACTTAAATATAAAATCTTAACAATAATTAAATAACTAATAATTAGTATGAATATAAGAAAAAAATTAAAACAATCACAACATTTATTTTATATATACAACGAGTAAGTTAATTTGATAGCTCTTTAACAAGCCCAAATTTATTTAAAAAATAAATAAACAGATTATATAGTTCGATAATAAGCTAGAACTTAACTAATATGTCAAAAACAATTAAACTAAACGAACTTTTTTTTTTTTCTATTCGAAACTAAACTAAACTAAACGAACTTAATATTCAATACTCAACTCGTCGACTTGAGTATTGAATATTAAGGAGGGCATGAGGTTGTACAGTTTTGTTATTTATCTAAGAATATTCAATGATCGACCCACTACGTAATTTGTGGTTGAAATTGAGAATCACTTTTTGCCTTTTGAATTAGGGTTTTTTTTTATTGAACCTTTTTTTACGCTTTTATATGTTAAAACGCGTATCAGTGACCTTTCAGATTCTAAGCAGCTGGGGCAGTTCACATCGGAAAATAAAGAGGGGTTAATATTTATATTTTGGTCACGTTTCGTCTTTGGATTAAGTTACGTTCTTTTCTTTTTTTTTTAATGAACTTTTGTAAAAGGTTTAAACCTAGAGTACTCCTTTCATCTGGATGCGCCGTAAAACTATATTTTTATAGTTACTAATAAAATATTGACATATTATTTAAACAAAATAAATATAATAGACATGAAAATACTAGATTTTGATGAAAAAATAAAATAAAATCAGACAAAGACACTTTTCAATAGGGGTGAGCACGGATCGGTTTGGGTCGGGTTTCGCGGGTATTCGAAACCCGATCCGCGGGGTGCGGGTTTGAAAAAATTCAACCCGCAACCCGCATGTTTCCATTGCAACCCGACGGATTTCGGGTTTGCGGGCGGGTCGGGTTTGCGTGCGTGTCGGATTTAAACCCGA
>FXXK01000031.1:172813-204882 GCA_900184695.1 Betula pendula | reverse complement strand
TTTTTTTTTTTTATTTTTTTTTTTTTTTCGGTGGTTGATTTTTGTTTTTAATATCTATGTAGTTTTTTTTTTTTGTTACTATTTTTGGCATTTCAATAATCCTATCATTTTGCTCTTCTCCGCTACTCGTCTCAACATAATGTATCCATTCCATGACTCATCACACAAATCTGCTCAATTCTTAAAAGCTTATCAAACCCCCAACAACTCACTCTAAAATACAAACTATGAATTTGGAAAAAGTAGATGTTGAATAAAAATTTTGTGTGCTTCAATAAAATTATGTAAGCTGGTTGGTGGTGGTCGGAGCTATTTAGGGGTGGTGGTGGTGGTAGTTGGTGGGAGAGGCGAAAAAGACCGGACAGTGGTGGTCTGAGTTATTTGGTAGTGGGTGAGTGGGAGATGGAGGAGGGAAAAGTTTTTGCGGAGAGAGGGGAGAGGGAAAAATGCAAATGAGAATCC
The DNA here is from genome assembly GCA_900184695.1 of Betula pendula. Taxonomy (NCBI): domain Eukaryota; kingdom Viridiplantae; phylum Streptophyta; class Magnoliopsida; order Fagales; family Betulaceae; genus Betula; species Betula pendula. Next base: position 204,420 of record FXXK01000031.1, on the reverse strand, counting down.
CTAAACGATTGGAGTTTCCTTTTTTTTTTAGGTTGATTAATAGATGAGGTTCCGATACTTTTCATTTTTGCTGCATTGGGTATTTTTAGCTTACGTGACAAATTATTATTGGACACTGTAAAAATAGTATTGTACATCACAGCCTGATTGAAAGTTTTCTCTTAAAGCTAACTTATGAAATGGCTGAAGATAATGAAGTTTGATGGAAAACCCCAAACAAAACTTACCAGTAGTTGATTAAATATTTTTCACATGTCAAAACTTCATAAAGCTTAAAATTTCATGTTATTGCGTTTTTAAGGAATAAAAGTAATATTAAAAATCACATTTTTGTTTCACCACTATCCACTAATGTGTCAGTGCTAATCACTCTAACATTGGATAAAAAACCCTCTCTTCTATTCCAGCAATAAGAGTTATTTTAGCTATTAAAAAACAATGTCTTTTATTTTATTTACTCCTTTTTCAATACAAATTCTAGTAAATTGTTTATTTCATTTTTTACTTTTTTTAAATATTATTTTTCAATCATTTTTTTAATATATTTTTTTCACCTTTCTCTCACTCTCTCTCTCTCTTTTGAGCTTCTCTCTCTCATTCTCGCTCACCACTTTTCTCTCTTTGGAGTGCAAGATTGAGCGCAAACCAGAGAGCGGCAGAGAAGGCAAAGGCGAAGAGGAAGTCCAAAAGGAAAGAACGGCCCGGGTTGTTGAGTGTCAAAGGTTTGGTGAGATAAGAGTGGCTTTGGGTCAAAAGGGTCCTCTTGTATAGCGTTGGAGAAGAGGAAGATGAAGGGGATGGAATCATGGAGGGTCAATTGGGTCATTGTGTTATAGTGGCAATGCGAACTAATTAGTACAAAACACAAGAACATGATAATTGATTGTTTCAAGTGAGCTAAGAACTCTCAAATATAAATAAATATATTATACCAAACAATAATCTTCAACTTATTATTTATTCATCTACTAACTTTCTCAAATAATAAAACAATTGAAATTGATGAGGAGTCTATGGCAGTAGACTTATTCCCTTCCTTAGCTCTCACTGAAGTTTATCGCAACAAACTAACTCTCTTAAGAGTTGTTTATTACTTACTCTAATATATATCTTATTAGCAAAAAGCGATTTATTCTACTACTAATATTATCCTACTACAAATATGATAGGATGTCTAAATATTAGGATCATATCATTCTCTTCCCCTAACAATTTTATTGTCCTAAAACATAATTCTGAAACTAAATTACTAGACAATAAAAAAATTACCAATAATAAATATAAAAAAAAAAACGGTCTTCCTATTGTATAAAGCAGTGGTGAGAAGTTAACATAAGCTTCTCAATTTTTGTTTTTCTTTCGTTTGAACCAAACAAATACTTGTTTGCTTGCGTCTCTGGCATGAAATCTTAGCCAAACAAAAGCTCGGCTCTTTATGTCTTCGCACCACAGTAACTAGAGCAAAACCCAAAGGTGAGGAGGCAGTTGGGGCGCGATGCAGACTGCTCGGCGTAACAAGGCTGATGGTGGCACGGTTTGAGAGCGACTCTTCAAACGTCGACAGTGACTAGGTGGATGAAAGCTGGGTTGTGAGTCTTCAACTGGCGCGGTGGTGCTTTGGATTTGTGAGCAGAGGCACGGTGGTTCTTGTTGGACGTTGGTGTGGATTGATTTTTTTTGCTTGTCAATTGAGGTGGTAGTTTTGTTTATAGCGTTGCTTGATGTGTTGCAGTTTGGGTGTCGTGATTGGGATAGGTGTTATGGGCGAAGATTCGCTCGCTGGAGAGGAGCGTGCTCAGCGTGGTGGAGAAAAACTTTCAATTTTTCTCATATGCTCCTTCATCTTCTTGGGAAATTTTTCATCCCACGCGAAAAATTCTAACCGCATCTTTTCTAAGCTTGTGTGTTGATTTGGAAAGACATGATGATGGTGGATTAGTGATTAATATAGAAAACAATCAATTTGACTCTGATACCAATTGATGCGAACTAACTAATACAAAACATAGGAAAATGATAATTGACTGTTTTGAATAAGTTAAGAACTCTCAAATACAAATAACTATATTATACCAAACAATAATCTTCAACTTATTCTTTATTCATCTACTAGCTTTCTTAAATAATACAGCAATTGATATGGATGTGAAGTCTATCACAGATAGACTTATTTTCTCCCTTAGTTCTCACTGAAGTTTATCGCAACAGACTAACTTTCTTGATAGTTGTTTATTACTCAAGAGTGGGAGAGAAGAAAGAGAAATAATAATAAAAAAAAAGTTTGGAGACTGCATAGCCTCCAAATTAGATGACAAAGCTTTATTTTGAAGTGTCTGCTGAAGGAATAAAGTGTTAGAACACATGCTCCAGCTGTGCTGCCAGCAGTATCCTTGGCAATCTCCACTGATCAAGCAGCAACCTTAGCATCATCTAATTGCACAGATATTGATCAAGCAACAAAGGAAAGTGCCGTTGATCACCATAAAGACACGGCAGCAAAGGAAAGTGCAGCTGCTGGTTTAGGAGAAAAGGAAAGTGGAGCTGCTCCTCATAAAGGCAAAGGAAATGTAGCAGCCAAGACCTCATGTAATCCCTGTGTGATCACAGCCTTTGGTACTGAGAAGGAAAGCAGAATATCCTTCTCAGCTCAACATGGAAATCCTCATATTGTGTAATTGAAAATCCCACATATCAAGGGATTGCTAAATTAAATGCTTCATTCTTTTAGTCTCTCATTCCATCTTAGCTTCAATGTACAGATGGTATATATATAGTCTGCTGTAACATCATTATAATCATCGAATACAAAAGCCTTTTTTCCTTCTCTCTATTGTGTTCAAATTTTTTTATAAAGTGGGTTAAAATAGTTAAATATAGCTACTATGACCAATATAGTTGAAGATGCTCTAAAGAGCTCGCAATTCAGATAGAAAAATAAAGAGAGATTAATATTATATTCATTCAAAATATATATATTTTGGTCACGTTTTGTCTTTGGACTGAGTTATGTTTTTTTTTTTTTAAATGTACTTTTGTAAAAGGTTTAAACCTAACTTTTGAAATGGCTGGAGATAATAAAGTTTGATGGAAGGACGCCAAATAAGACTTTTAAAATTTTATGTTACTGCGTTTCTAAGGAATAAAAGTAATGGTAAAAGTCCTACGTTTATTTCATCACTATCCACTGACATGTCAGTGTACCAAGAATACAGTTCATTTCAGCTATGCGGAGTCCTCAATAATGTAAGAGCCGTGATATACAATAGTATATGTTGAAATAAACAGTATTTCAGTCTGGGCTGGATGAGATTAAAATATATATATATATATATATATATATATATATAAATACATGAAGTTCACAAATACTATTTATGTGTCTGGGCTGAAATACTGTTCATTTCAGCCCAGACTTATATTTATATTTACCGATAATGTTATGAATACAATTCATTTTCAGTTTTGTCCTCATAAAATAGTGTTGCTTATTGAAAACACAAAGGTCATATTTGGTAATGTATTCACAAAGTATTTTCCACTTTCTAACAAAAATGAAACCTTTTTTCAAAATTATTAACAAGTGACTTATTTAAATATACATATTTTTAAAAAACATTTTACACTTTATAAAAATATTTTGACAAAAAATGTGTTAACTTTTACATATGCTGGCACGGGTTAACTTATAATTTAAAAAGAAATTTTTTTTTTTTTTTAAAAAAAAAGTAGAACTAGACAAAAAAAGAGGAATTAACTTATATCACATTAAACACCTTTTCCCACTAAAACCAAACACACTTCTCGAAACCCTTACCTTTTATAAATTGTGTAATTATAAGTTCAATCATGAACCGTACAAGGGAGGTATAATGAATACAAAACAAATGATCCTAATCATCTCCGGACATTTGGGATTCGAAAAGAGTCTTGATTGGCATAAGCTCAAGTTGAATGAATAGTTATTTATTTTGGGCATAAATTAGGGTAAAAAAAAAAATTACTGTTTACGAGCCATAAACAGTAAAAATTGCTGTTCATGTGCCTGGGCTAAAATACTATTCATTTCAGCCCAGGCTGTCTTCTATAATTACCGTTGCAAAAATACAGATAATAAATATAAACAGTTTTTATAAAATTTATATGTTATAATAAATGACAGGCTATTCAAAATTTGCACGAATAGATATTTTTATAAAAAATACACATATTTTTATCTAAATTTTTAAGGGAAAATTTCACAGAAGTTTCTTGAACTTCCACGCAATTTAAAGAACCTCTCTCAAACTTTGATTTCTCTCATTTTACCACTCGAACTTTCAATTTCTATTAAGGCTCCTTCCGTCTGTTTTCACCGTTAAATTTTTTGAAATTTTCAAAATATCCCTCCATTTTAGGGTTTAGAATTTTTTTATAATTTTTTTTTGTTTAAAATACATGGGTATTTTAAGAATTTTAAAAAATTTTAACGATGAAAACAGACGGAAGGTGATCTTATGATAGAAATTAAAAGTTCGAAGGGTCATAATAAAAGAAGTCAAAATTTAAGAAAAATTCTTCAAATCACATAAAACTTCAAGTGATTTCTGTAAAATTTTTTCAATTTTTAACGATCCAAACAATAAAATTGTTGAAAGTCGCTATCTCAAAATAAATATATATATAAGCAGCGGAGGCACTATGTCCACCAGATGCCTAGTGTCCACTGTCCAGACAAATGGGTGCCACTTTCTTACGTAGGATCCCACCATAATAGGTGGTAAAAGGGCTGCTACTATTTTACTTCCGATTAAGCCTTTTCCCTTCTTTTGATGCAAGCCCTCGTACAAATGGATGTCGTCACCTTCACTTGGAATTCCACAGCATGAGCTTTGAGCTTTCTGCACAGTTGATTACATAAGCAAATTCGTTCATTGAAATATAAGTCGATAATGGCATGCTTCTTACTTTAACTAACTTGGCCCTTGCATCTCAAAAAAACAAAAAATAAATTAAAAAAAAAAAAAAACTAACTTGGCCCTTGCAGCTCCTCAAGGAACGCGGATTAGTGAAATTGGGTTGAGTGGAAATCTACATAAACCCCACTTTTTAAATACACTTTTTATTGCCTTGAATGTTTAAAAATTTGTTGAAACATGAGACAAACTTCCCTTTTTTTTTCACCACCCCCACCAATTGTGGGATTGAATTTGAAATTTGCGCTGATCAGCTTCTCAGCTCGGCTCAAGTGTACGTTAAGTCCGTTAATTAACATGATGATTTACCAAAACGCAGTTCTTCATATCTTATCTAATTGATAAGAAATTTGGTTCCTGTTCCACAGGACTTAGCTTGAGAGACTAACGCAAGTGCGGATGAGCCATCCTCGGCACCAAATGCTTGCACAAAGAGCTTTAGCCTCTCTGATGCGTTCTCTGCGAGTAGCTTGCGCTGCTGTTTCATCTGCACAATAAGAAAAGTAATCCGCTGATCGAAATATATTGCCGATTGTACGTTCAAAATAATATGCCAACATTGATAGAGATAATGTTTGCGCGCTTCCCACACCGCTAGTCTCTCAAGCCTACCATGAGTCCATGATCCTGGCTAATTAACCTTGTGCCTCCCATACGCAAAATTGTTTGTTATTTTGTTTTTGTTTTTGGATGAATTAAAAAAGAATGTTTGTTAGAGTGATATATTTCCATTAAATTGTGATTACCATCAAATGTTTATCTAGCAGGCACCACGTACATAGAACATAAATGCATTCTCAAATTGTCACAACAGGGAAATAGAAAGACAGAAAGAAGACGACAATGGATGAGTGCAAATCACAACCCTTTCTAACCAGATGGAAGAGTGCTGCACATTTATTTTTACACTTCTTTAGGTGGTTTTTAAAACCATGTTATTGAATTTAAAATAGATCTTTATTGGATTTTAATCAAATAGTAATTTTAAAAAACTACCTAAAAAAGTGTAAAAATAAGTATGAAAAAGTCGTAGTATGTGTAACATTACTCCTGCTCTTCAAGCATCAAATCAGAGTACAAATGAAAATCCTTAGAACTTGGTATGCTTTGATACCATGTGAAAATCTTTAGGTTGAATGGATGTCTCTAGAAACAAGCATTAGTCATACTTCAATTCTTACTATTAGTTAAATACTTTGATGCCTCCCAAAGATTTATCCCAGTGATTATCTTGTGCATGGATTTGGATACGTATCTCGATCGACAGCATTTGATCAGCTACTCAAAGACACGTAGAATTGATTTAAAAAGAAAAAGGAGCATATGACCAATTTAGGCACACAGCAATTCCCCATTGCTTAGGGGAAAAAAACAAAGTAACACTTTGAAGTTAGAAGATAGTCTCTAGGAAAAAAAAAACTTAATTGGCAATCATCATTATAACAACAATGAAATTCAAGACAACAACATTCCATGAAATCCTCTAAAGAAAAGAGGGGGAAAAAGCAAGAATGGTAGTGCATGTTATAGTTTAACTAATAGCTGCTCCTAATTTCGTACCCTGCCCCATAAAAGAAAATTCCATGTGGAGCATAATAATGAAGGAATATCATAAAGACAAGTTAGATGCATTTTGACAAATTCGGAATTTGAACCGGAGAGGAGTTGGTTCCTTAAAATTGGAGGGCAAAATTGTTCAACAAAAAGTGAAAAGATAATTTTGCCCTCTAATTTTAAGGAACCGGCTCCTCTCTAGTTCGTTTTTTTTTTTAAAAAAAAAAAAAAAAATTATGAATGAGTAAGTTTCATTAACCAAAAGCAACTCTTTACAAAGAGGAAAACACAAGTACAACCGTAGCTACAAATATACTACAGCAATTAGGCTAAACACCATTTTAGGGAGGCCTCAAAGACTATATAAAAGAAGGTTTTTCCTACTCCTCAAGTATTTACACTTAGACAACAGTACTTAAGTGCAAACTTCTCAATAAATTTTGAATATGATCTTCTTTTCTGAGAGTAGATGCACCACATGTTGGATGCTATTCATTTCCCTCCAAATGGTATAGAATGAAGAACTCAAACACAATCTAGCCAAATCAAATTTCTCTCTAGTTCGTTTCAACCGGAGAGAAACCGGTTCCTTAATGAATGAAATGTACCGAAATTAATTGGTGTTGATTTTTTACTGCAAATCAAATAAATGAAAAACGCGCCATTTGTTTTAGCGATAACCACAAAAAAAATGCCAAAAACGACTTCGTGTTATGAAAAGGACGCTACATGATGGGCCCCAGCCCAAATCTCGAGTTTGGAATTGACACGGTTTTTGTTGAAACTCAAATTGTCCTCTTTATTCAACTTAATCAAAATGACTTACTTGAATATTTATAGACTACAAATCATCTTTCTAACTTTTCACATTAATTCCACTCATTTAAATCACATATAACTCTTAATTACATTATAAATTTTACGTAACTTCCATGTTTAATTAGAATAAATCCTATGTAAATCTCATATAATTCTTAGGTAACAACTCCCACGTGCTTCTCTTTAGGGTCCATTGTCTGGATTTTAACATCGAAGGCTCATTTTTCGAAAGACAGCTAGCGAGAAAAGGTAGAGAAATTAGGGAGTTAGAAAGAGAAAAGGTGTGGTGCATTTTTATTTCAGGAGAGTGGAGGAATTGGCTGTGTCGGTATTGGAGAGAAGGGCGTGGAATGGCTTGAGAGTGAGAAACAATAAAATAAACCCAACATTTTGCTAGAGTCCAAAGATAGACAACTATGGTAGGAAAATATGAATTTTAGATAAGCAAAAAACAAGTTGTTGGGCGTGACTTTTGGCTCATATTAGCTAAATTTATACGATTTAAGAGTTTTACACAATCAACTGGAGATTCTCTAAATAGGGAGCTATTTTCAGAAAAGTCTGATTATGATTTTTAGAAATTTAAGCAGTACATTGTAAAAATTAAGAACCTATATAATTAAAAGTTACTTGTTCAAACAAATTTTAGATTGTCTAATAACTTACTAAGACAGCTTCACATATAAGGGTCAAACTACTAGCATATGTGAAGGCCTACCTGATTACCTAGGGTAATTAACTACAGTTAATGATAGATAGTGATAAGTTAGTGGGGATGGCTTATAAGCTGAGCCACTGCTCACCGAGTGTATATCATCATTTACTAATTTACTAGTTGCACTGAAAACAACTACATTAGAGTCTTCCTCGTTTTTTCCCTATTATCTTTCCCCTCATTTGAATTAAGAAAAAAGAAAAAGAAAAAAAAGTAGTCTTCCACGTGGCTCCAAATGTCCATATATATCTGGAGTCCCCTTCCCGTACAAAACGCAGCACTCTTTGCCTCTCATCCTAGCTTGCTTATGAACATACTAAACCATTAATCCTTTTTTAAAAATAAAAAAAAAAAAAAAATTTTTTGCAATGCTAACCATTCCTAACCATTCCAATCAAGGGTGGCGTGGGTGCCTCGCCTCCGCGTTTCGGACGGCGTTAGCATGCACCATTGTGGGTTGCACCACCCTGTACGGCCCAGCCTTCCTCCAACGCCAAATACCCTTCCCAGCATTTTCCTACGTGACAGCAATCCTCATTGTCACCGACGCAACATTAGGTGACACAATCCGTGGCTGCTGGCTCGCTCTCTACGCCACGGTCCAGATCGTCGGTCCAGCTATCTTGTGCTTGTGGCTGGTTGGACCGGCCCGGCTCTCTAGCCTGACCACTGCTCTGGCGGTGGCGCTTAGCGCATTTGTGGTGGCCCTGCCGGCCGAGTCGACTCACTTGGTAGCTAAACGCATAGCGTTGGGTCAGGCTGTGATTTTGTATGTCATTGCTTTTATCGATGGCGCGCAAACTGAGGCTGTCATGCACCCTGTCCACGTTGCAGCAAGTACTGCTCTTGGAGCCTTGACCTGTGTTCTCGCCTTGTTGCTTCCTTTTCCACGGCTAGCCTATGTCGAGGTACATATTCTGGAAAGGGGAAAAAGTTATATTAATCTTAATTTTTGCACATTTGTTTTGTATATATAACTCCATCACAATCTTTCCATTTTTATACGAATAATTATACATATTTTTAAAATATTCTCTACATTTTTTTGTGCAAATAACTTCATTTGAAAAAAAAAATGACGTAAAATAAAGATAAAAATAATTTTGAGTGTTTTACAATGTTTTTAGTAGTTTTTTAATGTTTTGTTCTTATTTTAAAAAGAAAAAACAAAAAAGAGAAGAAAAAAATGTTATCAAATCTTTTTTAAAATAATAATAATAATAATTTTGAAGCCAAAGCTCATATTTTAGAGAGAAATTAAATGTTTACAGCTTTTATTACAAGCTGATGTGATAATCCATAATCACCTTATAAGTCATACACTTTTAATCATTTCATCATTATGAATTATCATTTTTTTTTTAAAATGTAATAATAAAGTGCTATAGTACTCTGCCGCCACTCTTTCCAGGTCTTTCTTTCGCACCGATGACCGAACTTTAATCCTTAGCCAACCAAAATCTTAAAACTTCGAAAAGTTTCCATTTTAGCTGGCGTGCAGTTTAAAAACTAATAAAAGAGACCAGCCCAACTGGGTGCAAAACATCTAATTGGCGGCCCGATGGCTCTATGCTAGTTTATATGAACTGCACCGACAGAGCAGAAAAGCTGTCTGGTTTAATACGTCAAAGAAACTTTAAAAAGTTTAAGCTAATGTTACGTACGTGTTAGCAAAAGTGGATAAGTGTTTGATATTAGTAATCAATATGTGTTTGATGACTAATGGCAGCTATTAAGTGATATTATCATGTGTTTGATGACCAAGCCTTATCATGCTGAATGTATATATGCACACCCCTATATTAACAAGTATGCGTAGATCTTAGTTCATTATCAGAAATGGGTGAAAAGGATGGGTGCATGATTTAAATAAGAAGCCAAGAAAAATTTGGTGAAAATATTATGGTTGTAGGCGGTGTTATATATATTTTTTTTTCATATAATTGTGATTACAATCAAATCCTTGTGATTGATAATCAAATATCCTTGTGATTTAATAACTTTATATTTATTTTATGTTTACCTGTCACATTTTTTCTATAAATAGAAATCATTTGTATCGTAAAGATCATTAAGTAAATAAAAGAAAAATGTAGCCTCTAAGACTTTAACATGTGAATGTAAATCAATCATACCAAACAACGTTAATTGTTGTGTCTCTCTCTTCTTTCTTCTCCTAATTTTATCTAATTACAAATTTCTTTTTGGTATTAGAGTTATTGGCCGCTAACACCAGTTCTCGATCCTTAATGATCTTGTGGATTTCAATTTTTATTCCTTTCTTTTCTCCTCTCAACATTTTGTTTCTGATTTTCACATGGTATCAAAGCATAGAAGCAAGTCTTAAGGATCTTCGCTGTTTGCTTAAAAAACAGAAAAGTACTAAGGATTTTCATTTGTACTCTGTTTTGATACTTGAAGAACAAAAGTAATGCGACACACTTTCACTTTTTCTCTATACCTATTTTTATACTCTCTTAGGTGACTTTTTAAAACCACAATTAAACTAAAAAATAATAAAGATCCATCCCAAATTTAGGTGTCTTCTTACTGTCTTTCTAGTTCCCTGTTGCGGCAATTTGAGAACGCATTTATGTTCTATGTGGTGCCTGCCCGATAAGGATTTGATTGTAATCACAATTAAATGGAACTTTATCACTAACAAATTTTTTATTTTTTAATTCATCCAAAAAAATATTAATAATAACAAAAAAATTTGCGCGTGGGAGGCACAAGGTTAGCCAGGATCATGGACTCATGGTAGGCTTGAGAGACTAGCGGTGTGGGAAGCAAACAATATCTGTATCAATATTGGCATATTATTTTGAACGTAAAATCGGCTATATATTTCGATCAGCGGATTTCTTTTCTTATTGTGCAGATGAAACAGCAGCGCAAGCTACTCGCTGAGAATGCATCAGAGAGGCTAAAGCTCTTTGTGCAAGCATTTTGTGCTAAGGATGGCTCATCCGCACTTGCATTAGTCTCTCAAGCTAAATCCTGTGGAACAGGAACCAAATTTCTTCAAAGTATCAAAAGGCACCAAGTAAGCAACTTTGAAGCGTTATTTATAATATCCTAATATTTATGCATTCATATGTTAATTATTACTTACCCTAAAAACTTAAGCTGATAAGTAAAAATAAATTTAATTAATACTCTAACACTCCTCCTTACGTGTTATTACTTATCTCAAAAGTTTAAGCTACTCTAACAATTCATGTATATAGATTGGCTAATTTTCCTTTATATATCTTGTTTGTAACAGGAAAGCATGCAGTGGGAGAGAATTCCGTTCAAAATTTTCCAACCCTGCAGGCACAAAAACGCAGGAGACAGATTGCAAGACAGAGAGATCATCTTTAGGGGGATGGAAATGGCTTTAACAAGCACCTCTTCATATCCAGTTAAAATGCTGGATGGAGAGCTCAAAGATGGTCTGCTTCGACTATTCATAAAACAAGCTGAGAGCTTTTTGCCTTTTGATCCAGTAACTACTATTCCCGAGTCAGAAGATCATCATATATTGAAGTCCCTCCCAACCCTTCAAACCATTCCAATAACCCACCAAGATTTACCCTCTTTTTTCTTCTTATTTTGCATGAATTTCCTCCATAACAAATCAATAGTTTCCAAACAAGACAATGCAGCTCAAAAAAATGAGAATTCTACTGATAATCATCCATCTAAAACAAATGTGCTCTGCTTCAAAGGGATTTGGAGCAGCAATAGGCTAATGCCAGCATTCAAATGTTCACTTTCCTTGGGCCTTGCAGTACTATTTGGATTGCTATACAGCAAGGAAAATGGGTATTGGTCAGCACTCCCAGTAGCAATCAGTCTTGCATCATCCAGAGAGCCAACATTCAAAATTGCCAACATTAAAGCGCAGGGGGCTGTCTTAGGAACAGTGTATGGAGTATTGGGTTGCTTTCTTTTTAGCAAGTTCTTGCCAATAAGAATCTTTTCTCTTCTTCCTTGGTTCATTCTCACCAGTTTTCTCCGGCGTAGCCGAATGTACGGCCAGGCCGGAGGAATTTCCGCGGTCATCGGAGCAGTACTAATTCTGGGCAGGGAAAATTTTGGTCCCCCAAGTCAATTTGCTATAGCAAGAATTACAGAAACCTTCATTGGATTGTCATGTTCAATCATGGTTGAACTTATCTTGCAGCCCACTAGAGCTTCAACTCTATCAAAAAATTTCCTCTCTAAAAGTCTTGGAACATTGCACACGTGTGTCAACTCATTAAGCCTTGGAATTAGCAGCAAATTATCAGATTTGGAAGAGAACCAAAAGAGGCTGCAAATTCAAGTTAGTGAGCTGGAAAAGCTCATTGAGGAAGCTGCCGTGGAACCCAATTTCTGGTTTTTGCCTTTTCATAGTGCTTGCTATGGTAGGCTATTGCAGTCAATGTCAAAAATGGTTGACCTCTTGCATTTTATTGCTCAGACTGTGGGATATATATCTGTTCTCCAACAAGAATCAAAAGAGGGTTATTGGAAGGAGGTTGTCGACAAGCTAAACGACGACGTTAAACTTTTCAAGGAAATGGTCGGGTCGTCAATCAAGTGCTCTGAACAAGTCACTTCCATAAAATCGCTCGCATTGCTTGAGAAGGAGCTCGAGAAGAGAAACGTTTCTTGTGATGACCTTGAGTCGGGAAAAACGTTTCCTGTGACGACCTTGATGGATTCGTATCTGCAACATTTGGAAGAACTTGTTGGCAAAATGGATGGTGAAAATGGTCAAAACGAGGTCGTGAAGTGCGAGGCGGTTCTAAGTTTGAGTGCCCTGGGATTTTGCATGAGTAGTTTAGTGAAAGAGACGAGTGAGATTGAAAAGGAAATCAAGGAACTTGTTCAGTGGGAGAATCCTTCAACCCACATTAACTTGAACGAAATCTCTTTCAAAATACATGCTTTGTACAAATTATAAACAGGGAAGTGTACCAATTTGCAATATTGTATTGAATAAACCTGCAGCAGTTTAGAAAAGAATAACTTTACTACTTAATTATACAGATTTTTTCCGGACTGTTAGAAAGTACTACTATTACTTGACAGTCAAATCTTTTTAAATAATGTTTTGGATAACTTCGTATACCCCTTTGAAATGTTGGACCAGGATCCTCTCCGGTTCATTCGAACTGGAGAGGATCCAAATTCTGAAATGTTACGGTTTTTTTAATATTCTTCTAATGAAATGACTTTTATAGCCCTCAAATTTTTTAAAATTACAAATATATCCTTAATTTTGAGTAAAAACATATTTTTTTAAAAAAAAAAAATTCAAAGGTTTGGATCATAAGGTGACCTAGATGTGGGTCATCACCAGACCCAGCCGTGAGTCTTGTCGTGACCTAACTTTAGGTCACCTTGTGATCCAGCCATGGGTCTAGTTGTAACTACACTGGGTCACCACCAAACCCCACCGTGGGTTTGGTCGTGAATCACTTTTTTAAAAATTAAAAAAAAAAAAAAAATTGAAAAAAAAATAAGGATATTTAGGTAATTTAACATCATTTCGTTAGGATTTAACGAAAAATCCTAACAAAATGGGACATTGTAAAAAATTCAAATTTAAATACACTAAATTGAGATATTTTAAATTTTAATAGAAATATTGTAAAAGTCGTAACATTTTAAGGGAGTAAGTAAAGCTTAAAGGAAAAAAAAAATGTAAAATCAATTCTTATAATTTTATAGAGTTGCAAATAGTTTATTGGAATTTAAAAAGCAACTAAAAATCTATGGGGTACGTAAAAAAATACAAATAGATCTCTAAACCCGTTTTTCATTAGCAAATTAGATGAAATATGTTAATGTGTCATATTACATAAATAATATTGCGACACATTTCCTTTTAAATAAGAAAATATAAAAACAAAAAAAAATACACATATAATGTTAAATATTTAAAAAAGGCTAAAAAAAAAAAAAAACAAAACAAATGGCCGCTGAAGGTGGTGATCCCCTCAAGCCAAATGGGTCGCCAACCTCCTTAAAGCTTTTGGCTGTTGTCTTGAAGGACAAAATTTATTGAGTTTTTTTCTAATTATTTCTTTTTGTTTTCTTCCTAGATTTCCGCCATAATAAGATAAACCTTCCCAACACTCACATTCAATTTATCTTATAATATAGTTTCAGGATCTTGTTCACTATATAACAACATATACATCATTAAATTAGTAAAATTTGTCTTAAAATATAAAATAGATCCTCCTCTTTCAAACTATATTTTTTTTTAAAAAATGCTAGAACATTTATTAAAAAATTTTCTAGGAAATCAACTAACATTTTTTTATTATTTTTTTAAATTAAATGAGACCTACCTCTTCAAATGAAGAGATGAACCCTACTTGATTTAAAAAATAAAAAAAATACTAATTAATCTCCTAAAAAAATTTTTAATAGATGTTCTAATATTTTTCTGTTTTTTATCTACAGTCAGACTCTGTAGTAATTTAAAAAAATTAATTCCTACGTAAGTGGCATGTCAATTTACCCTATTTACTCTTTCAGATTCAGATTTAAGTCCTTCAACCTCTTAATTTAACTTATATTGTAGGAGTATCCTCTACGCATGGTGAAGTAGAGAAGAATATCCTCGTATAATAATGAGGAATAATCAACGAATGGTTGGTCATGCACCAATTATAAGTCCACGTGGCAGAACCCCAGATACGTAGAGTGTATAAAGACAACTCGTGCATGAGTCCCCATGAGTATCGAATTCTGTCTTTTGGTAAAACAAAGTTCAAAGGAACTTTCTTCCCACTACCTGGATAGGCTGGATGATACCACAGCATATTTCTAAGCTCGCTTTAATCCTCAACATTCCTTAATTATCGCTCTCTAATCGTCCCCAAACAAACTCCACCCTAAAATCCCACTAACCCTCTTCATTTTCTAATCCCAAAACCTCATTAAAAGCCGTTGATTATCTACTCTAATTAGGTAATCCAATTAACAATTAAGGTGAAAATTTTAGAATTGAAATTTTAGTTTATTTTTTGGCACGTTTTTTGTTTTTTTGTTTTTATAGTTTGGTGTGATTTCTGTTTATGTTATTGTTATCGAGGACCCATCATAACGACTACAAAACTTTCCGTGAATTTGAAGCTTCGGATTTGATTTGATTTTTATTTTTTAAAATTATAATTTGGTGGAGAAAGTTTCGGTTTTGGATTGGTTTTATACTATAAATATGGGTCTCTGATCGTTGATTTTTTCGTGGATCAGAAGGGTAATTAGGGTTTGTGTCGTCTTCTTCTGAACCATTTTTAGGTCAGCGTCTCTATCTCTTTATCTCCTCTGAACCCGAATTGAAAATTCTGTTAATTTTGTAGGAAAAAAATATATATATCTTTTTGTCTGAGCCCTTCTTTGTGTCCCTTACTCTGTGAAAATTCGAATACGTATATAATTACAGAGTTTGATTGAGTGGGAAATTGTGGCAGGCATTTAGTATTGGAGGAGATCTGAGAGCAATGGCCAACAACACTTCGAACGGTGAGCACCAAACCACAACTAAGCAGCCTCCATTGCCATCTCCATTGCGATTTTCCAAGTTTTTTCAGGTAAAAATATTTCTACTTTTTTACTTTTTCTTTATCTGGGTTTATGCAAATTTGATGTTTACAGCTATTGGCTATTATGGTATGCCTTATGGCGATTGCTTTTATTATGTGATTGTGATATTTCTGCATCTGGGTAGTTGACTTTGCTTGTTGGCATTTATTAGTTACAACTTATTTGTTGTTAAATATATATTTTTTCTCACCTTCAACTACCGTACATGCTATGCTGCATTTGCTCTATCAAATATTAGTTTAATTGGGTTCTAGAAGTTACATTTTTTTGCCATCTTTTTGTACAACTGGATCTACTTAATAGGTAGGTAACTATTTGGTTGATTTATGTTTTGGGGCAAAAGTACTCGCATCTAGCTGGGCATAGGTTATATAGTTTCATAAGCTTCTATTTTTTCTGTGGGGCGCAACAAATTGCACAGATTTGAGAAGGTATATTGTAGGTGATTGTGGAGGATAAGTATTGATACTCACTGTCTTATACAGCCCATGTTTTATCCCATCCTGCATGCCCAAAATGAAACAAATCCCATCATCCTGACCGTTATATGTAATGAATCTTGTAGAAAGGATTCCAAGGATGGAAGATCTTATATTTCGATTAAAATACAGCCATACATCTGTTAAAACCGAGAGATCGGGTCTATCTTGTAACTATCTCTTTTAAAGTATTAGATGGATGGTAATATGCCCTTTTCTTTTTGGGTTTCAACACTAGAGATTTGTTTATTACATTGTTTGGTTTGGAATTCTCTTCTTTTCACTCTAATTTTTATAACTGTATATAATCAGCTAGTATACCAACATCATCATGTACTTGCTTTTTTCACTCTAATCATTTAATCGATTGATCTGCTCTTCAATTATTACTTTCATTGTTGACTACAGTCAAATATGAGGATTTTGGTAACTGGAGGAGCTGGATTCATCGGCTCTCACTTGGTCGATAAATTGATGGAAAATGAAAAAAATGAGGTCAGCATCTTTTCTTATGTTGTCCGGCTCAGTTTTTGTGTTTATTTATGATAAAAAGATTTGGTGTAAAAGGGACGGTTGTGCTTAGAAATTAGCACCTACGTGTGGAAGATAAGCATTATACATATACTGAGACACCAAGGCCAACAGGAAGTATGGCTACTGACTTCATGTGAATAGCATAAAACAATTATGATGACTATGTTCCATATATCTTTTCTACTCAGGTGATTGTTGCTGATAACTACTTCACTGGATCAAAGGACAATCTTAAAAAATGGATTGGTCATCCGAGATTCGAGCTTATTCGTCACGGTACTTCCTTAAAATTTAGTTTCTTCCAGTTGTTCACAATTCAAAGTATTTGGATGGAAATGCTGTGACACTAAATTATTCCCTTGTCCTGCTAATTAGATCCAATTGAGCAATACATGTTAAGTTCTGTTTGTTTAATGGTTTTAGATTCAGTTACTATCAAAATACAACTTTGTCAGCATATGCTTATTCTTTGAAATTGCTGTTGTAATTAGCATTTGAGCTCTCAAATCGAGCTTGTAAATTGTCCCTTGTTTGTAACTCAAGATATGCTGAAATAAGGCATCACTATACCATGAACATTTGGCTAATATGTTTTAGGATTTCTTTTGACTGTCCATTCAGTAATTTCTGATCACATAGAGGTATTTTAATGTGAATTTAGTTGATTAATGGGGAAATATGAAATTTTATTAATAGAATGAATGCACGTTACCATTATGATTGTATTCAGTCCTGAAATGATGTGCTTTGTTAAGTTTACAATGGAATACTTTCCTGTTCCCTGTAATTTCTTTTACAAATTCATGGGTCATTTTGGATGAATATAAAATATGTTGTTTTTTTTCTGTTTTTAATAGATGTTACTGAGCCATTGTTGGTTGAGGTCGACCAGATTTACCATCTTGCATGCCCTGCTTCACCAATTTTCTACAAATACAATCCTGTCAAGGTGTGTATTATATATGCTTAATTCTTATATATAAATATGTTATGTAATCAGTGGTTTGGCATGTATCTGCTTCTTCTCGGCTTCCAGTCAAGCAGCAATGGACCCATTTTTACTCTTGGGGGAGCCGCCCCCCCCAAAAAAAAAAAAATCCTGGTTCCGCTCCTACAGTCAAGGAAGTCCAATAGTGTCCATTCCCTTGGATATCTGATGTGTTCAACACTTTATCTCCCCTTGATGTCTTATTCTTTGAACCTATTATATTTCATTTGAGAATTCTTCCATTTTTTTCACAGATGTCTGTCACCATCAACTTCATTACAATAAAGTCTAATTGGATTTACTTCTAATCTCCATTTAGTAATTACAGTACCATGAATGAAAGTGGGGGAACTTGAACCATTGTCAACAATTCTAAGATTGGCATATGGGCAATCAAGCTTACTATCATTAACCACATAATCCTTTCCAGAAGGACAAAATTTGCTGTTGTGAGGTCTACTCTGAATTTCATTTGGTTTGGTTGCTGTTGGAGAAAGAAAGATTTTTGGTTGGGTTTTTTTTTTTATGACAATTATTCTGGCCACATTGTTGTAACTAGGAGAATGCTGTTTAGCCTTAGTACAAACAAACAGTGGCCGATGAAGCCTAAGTTTTTCATGAACTAAACAGTGCTTTATTGCATTATCTTCTTAGATTTTTCATACTTGTTCTTTTTAGATTTGTAACCAAAAAAAATTAAAATTGTGAAGAACCCTGCATGTTGTCTAACCAGCCTTTTTTGTACTTTAACAGACAATAAAGACAAATGTAATTGGCACACTCAACATGCTGGGACTTGCCAAGCGAGTTGGAGCCAGGTTTGGGGATTTTACTATATATTTATTTATAGTTATTGCTTTGACTGGTGTAATCAACAGGCTATACTCATACTACTGTTGAACAGAATTTTGCTTACATCAACTTCAGAGGTATATGGAGATCCTCTTGTGCATCCGCAGCCAGAGAGCTACTGGGGAAATGTTAACCCAATTGGTAGGTGTTCCTCTTTAACTGAGCCTCGGATCTTTTGCCTAATCTGTTAAGATGATTACTGTTTATCCAATTATATTGTATATCCAGTGGAGATATATCTTCACTGAAGAAAGTAGAAAGACTCCTTAATTCTCATTAAATAGCTTTAACATTTGATTTACATGTAGAAAATGCAATCATTTTTTGAGGACTTATATCAGGCAGTAGCGGACGCAATGGACTTATTTCCTTGATTATTATTATTATAAGCCATGATTTACCATGCAAAACAGCATAAAAACAAAAGAAACACACATTTTGTGCATTGCACAATGTGGTCTGCTGGCTCCCCATCACTAGTTACTCAGCAAATACATTTTAGTTCCTCAATGTGGAAAAGACATAATATATATATATGTATATATAAGTTTTGTAACAAGTTTCTATTTTTAACCTTTCTCTATCGTCTCAAACTTATCATACTGGTATTGGATGCTTTTAAATGAATCTGCATTCATAAACGATCTTATTATTATATTTTGGGGTCTCTATGTTGAACACTCTATTTTTTGGTTTATTACTTGTACTTCTATTGTATTATATCAAAAGGCAGAATATATTACTCCTTTTCTTCTGTATACAAGTAATGGACGCTTTTTTTCTCTAATAATTTAATAAGAACATACTTTCACCACAAAATACATTTTTTGAATTATAGGAGTTCGGAGCTGCTATGATGAGGGGAAGCGTGTAGCTGAGACTTTGATGTTTGATTATCATAGGCAGCATGGGATAGGTAAATGTCTAGCTTTCCTCAGAATTTTGTTTCTTGATTTTCTTGGTGAAGTTGATGAAAGTCTTCCGGTTGCAAATTCTTTTGATGTATTTAATTTCCCATTGTATTTTTCGACAGAAATTCGCATTGCTAGAATCTTTAACACATACGGGCCACGCATGAATATTGATGATGGGCGTGTGGTCAGCAATTTCATAGCTCAAGCACTTCGGTAAGTCCTTGTGCTGTTTCATTGCTTTAGTCACTTTCTTCTTACTATGATAGTGACATTGGCGTGTTGTGGCATGGCGTGGCATTGATTCATATCTCTCTTATGTTGGCCTTTTAAGAGTCCAAAATAATGTGGTTGATATGCATTCGTATCAACATATATGCCAATCCCAAAAAGCTTTTTATCTTTTACATCGTATTCTAAAACTTTGTTCATCATACCTTGACTTAGTGAGTTAGTGGAATAGTTAAAACCTTTCTTTCTTCACTCATCTAATGATGTTTAGCTGTATGTGTTTGCTCTCTGGTTTGCACTTTGCAGTGACGAACCCTTGACGGTCCAACTTCCCGGAACCCAAACTCGCAGTTTTTGTTATGTTTCTGACATGGTATGCAAGTTATATAATTTGCTTTGTAGCCTGCTATCATTCATGAATGTATTGGGTTATCAGGCAATAATTATGGTTTGAAATGTTTTAGGTTGATGGCCTTATTCGTCTAATGGAAGGAGAGCACACTGGGCCTATCAACATTGGAAACCCAGGTTATCTTACAAATTGTGATTTGCATATGTAGACATGTCCAGGTCCCTAATGTTGTAATTAGTTATTTGCATTTACTAACCCAGGTAGTTCTTATATATTTTCAGGTGAATTTACCATGCTTGAACTTGCCGAGACAGTGAAGGAGGTCAGTTTCTCTTTGCCGTTGTTTTTTACACTATGCAACT
Organism: Betula pendula; assembly: GCA_900184695.1. NCBI lineage: Eukaryota > Viridiplantae > Streptophyta > Magnoliopsida > Fagales > Betulaceae > Betula > Betula pendula. Next base: position 184,078 of record FXXK01000031.1, on the reverse strand, counting down.
TTTGATATGTGTTTTTTTAAGTATTGTTTAGTATCATGCATTTATTGAGAGATTTTGTGGAAGTAGTTTGGCTGCTCGTGGCATGTTTGAAGTCTTAGACTTGTGGAGTTGTTCCTCTGTATATGAAACTAAAAGGCTTAGGTGAAACTTTGAATACTATAGCCTTCTTCAAAGTCTGAGTTTGGACTTGTGCTAATAGAGGGACAAAAAAGAGTACCGTTGGAGGTGATATCTGTCTTTTTTGGAAATCAGTCAGTAGAGAACTGGTCAAAGATGAAAATTTATGCAATCTTGGAAGAGATGAAAAGCTTTTTTTTTGTTTTTCTTTTCTATTCCTGAGAGTTTGACTTTTCGAAAGAATGTTGAAAGAAAAACAGAAGATTCAAAGTTCAAATCAAGGATGAAGTCTTTTTTCGCTTTTGTTTTTTTTTTCTTACTAATTTTCCAGGGTTTTTTTTAGTGGGTGGGGGGGATTTTAAGAATAGAACCTTATAATCTTTCTTTTTATTTTTGGGTAGGTTAATCCATGTAGCCTTCAAAATTTTGAAGTTAAGCTTTTCTTTTTTTTGAATGAATAAGTTAGGTCTAAGGAAACAGAGTTTTCCTCCAATTCAGTCTATAAAATTTAAAATGTTCCTTAAACATATGAGAAACACATGCTTATTTAATAGAATATTCTCCAACTTTATTAATGCTATTAAAAAAGTATATACTTCTCATATGCTCAAAGAACACATGAAAATTATATAGACCGAGTTGAAAATTCCTCCAACTAGTTTTGAAGGAAAACTTATCATGTTCAGGGTAAACTCACTTTTTGGGAAATCAGGCAATTTATGTGAAGTCTTTAAAACATTTTTCAGTGCTTTCTCACTTTTTTTTTTAACGATAGTTTTTGGAAAAAAAAAATGATCATTAATGCTGACTGTGTGCTTTTGCAGCTTATAAATCCTGAGGTCGAGATAAAGAAGGTGGACAATACTCCTGACGATCCACGACAAAGGAAACCTGACATCACAAAGGCTACAGAACTGCTGGGATGGGAGCCAAAAGTCAAGTTGAGGGATGGCCTCCCCCTCATGGAGGAGGATTTCCGGCAGAGGCTTGGAGTGGCCAAAAAGAACTGAAATAAGTCGCCTGAAATATATAGATATTTGCAGGGTTGAGCTTTTGCATGAGAGTGCTTCATAATACAACATCATCTATGATTCCTGTCGGCCTGTTGTACTTCCCCTTTGTGTTATTATACAAAATAAGTGGTGGCGAGTGAGTGTTGTCTTTTGCTTCTTCTTTTTTTCTCCTTTTGTTAATTATGAGAAAGAAGCTCCGTAAACTTTGCAATCGCCAACTTTTTTATAGATGACCGAAGGTTGTTCTCTTGTTTGAGTCGATATTCTTGTTACCCCAATTTTGCTGCTTCAATGAATAATAAAGGCATATTTGCAGTTGTATACGGGTCTTCAAGTTATTTTACTTTTCTTCCGCTTGGTTGCCTTGTACTCTTATTAATGGTGTATATATTGTCAATTTGTCACGTAGCAGCTGCCACATCATTTAAAAATTTTAATTAACATGATACAACAAAATCTAAACCATGAAACGAAGGAATTCTCTCCATTTTACTAGAAATGGAGAGGATCTTGCTCCCTTCTATACAGGGACGGCAGTGGAATGGAATAAGACGGGTTTGGGATTTTTAAAAGTAATTAAAAATGGGTTCTGATTGAAATTTTAAAACCAGAAAGAAATGATTTTGAATTATACGTGTTGGAAACCCAAATTCAACTAGATTATGTGTTAATTACTAAAATTGTATTTAATGCCAATAATATATCTAGAGGGATCTTTGAACTCTTATCCAACATTTCCTTCTCTCTCTTTTCTCATCTATAGAAATCCATGCAGCTATTCTAGAAAACCATGTAGTGTAAAGCAAGTTAAATGTTATTTTGGTTGTTCTCTGATATTACTAAAAGTATACATAGTTGACCCCTCCTAAATTTTACCTATTTCGGAGATGGCCCCAAAATCTAAAATTTCACATAATTTAATCACTATTTCCCTTCCCATTTGTAAAATCCCTGCTGTCCCTGGATGCTTTTCACTTGAATGTTCTAACAATGGAACTCTACAGTGCCATTATATATATTAACATGTTCATCAAAAAAAATATATATATATATATGAATAATGCTATATTTTCAACTTTATATATGCGGATAAAGATGAGCCCACAAATGCAACAACAAACTCTTTAAAAAATAAAAAAGCCACATTTAAAGTTGGATGAAATTAACATTCTCTAGTGCAGTTCTATACCAGTATAAAATTTACGAGAAAGTCGCAACCTACAAGTTAAAATGTTAAAGGGGCCAAAACCGAGTAGCTGCAGTAGTCATTTTTTTTCTTATGCCAGAATAACCAAGCTGCTAGTATGAGCTGAAAGATAAGAGACATAAGCTTGGTTTGAAAAGCAAGTGTGAGGAGAACTTGGAGAGCACTTCCTGTATTAAAACTTTGTCTAGTATACATTATGCTTATATACGTGGCCAAGAAAAAGAGTGATCATTCATCCAAACTCAAATGACGTTCAAGCAATGCTGCTCCCAACTGCTTGTTTACATATCCGCTCAACTTAATGCAACAAGACACATTTCATTGAGAGGAATCTACATAAGGAATAGCACTAGAGAGAGAGGGGAAAAAAAAAAAAAAAACACCCAACATAGGACTGGGGAGGAGGGTTCTTTGTTGGCTTGGTGGTTAGTTGCTCAGCTTTCTAACCCGAAGAACAAAGCTTCAAGATTTGGAGGTGAAAACAAAAAGGGGGAGGGAGGAAGCTCAAGATCTTCCTGTGTATTTAAGAGACTGTACATGAATTAAGAAGCATCTGCCCAAGTGGTAACGCAACAAACCACTGCGACTTGATGTTCTTAAGTGCTAAAGTGAGATGAATCCATCAGCACAAAATCTACAGCCCCTATGTAAAATATTGAGGTAAAAAATATTCCAATGAAACAACTGAGAATTGCCAGGAAAAACAAAATAAGAAACAACCGAGAATAGATTCTGCACTTGACCCAAGCCAAAAGGCCAAGGAAATTCAAATGAAATTGCTATCACAATAAAACAAAATATGATGCCATTCTTTGACTTCCATTTTGATTTAAACAATGGTCAGCTCAAGTGCACAAGCTACATGACCAATCAATAGATGTCTTAAACATTATTCAAGAAAAAAACAGCTGATGGGAAAATAAAAAGTAGAGAATCCAGAAAATCTCTGTACTGTTATTTCAATCCATGGAAAAGAAGCGGGAAAACCTCCCTTCTCACAATAAGATCAGCTGCAACGTCATTCAGAAGTCACCTAGAAAATTTAGGAAGAATTTAAGCATTGTTAATCCCCATAGGAATCGTGAAATATTTACCTACTGATGCCATTATGTTTGAACATACAAAATTTTTCACATGCCATAAAATATTAATCCTATTTAAGCAATATAACCAGATCAAATCACCTTAATGATAGAACTTGAGTTAAAAATAATAGACAACATAGTAATAGATCAAACCATATTGATCCCAAATTATACATGCTACTAAATCCCAAATCAAGCTTTACACCATGCAAAATAGTGAATTACTCAGAGCTCCTTATCTCAAACAAGAATCGAGTAATCATGGCACTAAAAATGTTATTGAAAACTATCACAATAGCCACAGATTGAAGTAGATAGTTCAACATACAACATAATATCAATCTCCAACAACTTTCAAGTTTAGGTCAATACAAATGGTCATATGCAATTCATATCATGATCACCCCCATTGAACTAAGAAGGCCAGGATTTTATAGTAAAGAAAAAAAGTAAACTACAATAAATAAAGGTAAAAGGATTTCAAGTAAAACAAAAGCATACACAATTAAAAGATTCACAGCTTAAATATAAGTAGCAAACAGTTTTAATTCAATCACTTGAAGTCAACTACATGAATCCTATTACAGTACTTTTGTATATATTAGGGCCACATCTATCAAACAAAAGTACAAATGAACAGAGTACATGGAAATAGATACACTACATTGTGTCCTTGCCTATGAAAACTCAATTTGGTAGGAGGCCTACAGCTCTCATTGTTGCCATAGCAAGCAATGAAGTCTCCAAAGACGACCATAGGTGGTATTATATCATTGAAATAGACCAAGCTATGATTTCTCTAGAGAGAGAGACAGAGAGAGCATTGAAATTTTTGGAGACTCCATAGGGCAGAGGCCAAGTTGGTGGTCTAGTGCCCATGGTTAAAAATTGATGCTATTATGAAAATCGAGAATATCTCTTCATGGGGGAACTAGAATGAGCATTAAAACCTCTGTAAACAAATAAAGAATTTATCAAAGAACATGTGTTAAGATATTTAGCCATAACTGAAGTCTATAAATAGCTCAATCATTTGTCATTCATAAGGAAAACGGGGAAAAAAAGAATCAGAAGAAGAAAGCCCATTCATTTGTGTCTTCTGTTAGATCATTAGTTGTTAACTTCATACTTGCTCCAATCCCACTCTTTTAAGTGACATACATATGTATCCAACTTCTTGGGCTTTTTCCCTTGCAACAAATACATGGGAACAAAAGAATACACCACCATGGTATCCCAACCATTGCAAACTCCAACTCAGTGTCACCCACAAAACTTATTCTCATATATCTTCTTACTTTGTTGACATCTTAAAAGTATGCTAAATGTTATATTTTATAGCTTTTGCCACGTCACATAGGAATAGTATGTTTTCGTGTAGTTTGAGAGAGAGAGAGATAGATAGAATATGTTGCAACTTCATTCCAGTTGCAGCCGCAAACATATATGCAACTGTCGGATCCAATGTCCATGTACCCAAAAAGAAAAAAGAAGAAGAAAAGGGATTTAACAATTACATGGCAGGCACTAAGGGCATAAGACCAGGCAATTATGAACTTATGGTCAAAGTTGGATACAAGCAAACAAATCCACGAGTAGCCTCCTAAAGCAAAAATTCTTTGGTGAGGTCCATATCTAGAAGTCACTTTTCATTGGACACCATGTTAACCTTCATCGTTTGACTATGTCAACGATGGGATTTGAACCTCTTAATAAGCTATTCACAGAGTAAGAACCTGCCACTAAACTTCATACAACAGATGCTAAAGAACCAACCCAACTATTTAAGGTTCTAAAGTCATACCAATAGCTAAAAGATATAGCCTTAGCCACCAATTGCAGCACTCTTGTATCCAAGAAAATAAGAGTCGAAGGACTGTCATATAGTGTAATAAAAGCAGGGAAGTTGCAACTGGCTGCTGGTGAGTCACGTAACCATGCCGTTGGCTCCACGTGAACCAAAACATTCTAGAGGAACATGCAGATTAACAGTGTTTCATACAAGAACGACATACACACCAATGAAGTGGTGCAAACAACAGACGATCAAACTCAGAAAAGACATGCACCTGTTCTACCAATTATACCATTGACCTAGAATCATCTCACCAATCAAGACCACAGTAAACTGTTTCCAAAACTAAATACGCCTACTATAAAATATATCACTTATTTATTTCCTCTAACAAAGAGACATGACCATTTACCAAAATTTCTCCTGCAGTTATTCTTAGTTCTAGATAATTGCATATCCTATATCTTTTCATAGGCAGATTCCTTGCCAACATTACATACATGTATATATCATTGTTGTTGTATCTAATCCAAGGCTAAACCCACTAACTAGCCTTATAAATTTAGCTAGTTCAATATATGTTTATCCAACTCTTGGATTTCAAATATAAGAAATTTCTAAGGATCCTTGTGGCTCGTCGAGAAAACATGTACAGAAGCAAAATAAAGATGGGGATAGATGAAATCTAGGTTTTGGTGATCGGAGCAGTTACCTCTTGTGCCTCTGAACGAAGGGCGAGTTCTTCGCATCTTCATCTGCGGTGATTATAAATCAATGGACAGCAAGTAATAAAATTAGGGATTTTGGAACAGCAAATGAGAAAAACAAAAGGTGGAGAAGATCGGAGGGTAGCGTACCTGTGAGGCCGAGAGATAACTTGGTGATGACGGTTCCGGTGACGGCGAACCCTACCAGAAACGGCCAGTTCCGATTCCACTCTCGCTTGAAGAACACGGACCACGGATCGAACTTCGGCATTTTCTCTCTTCTTCGATTTCTTCTCTCTCTCTCTTTCTATCAAGTGGTGGCTATTTGTAATGTGGTCCGTCGTAGAGAGACTACAGGGGGATAGCTCTTGCAGCCACTTGAGACCGTTGGATTTGGCGAATAGGAGCGCATATTTTGGTGATGAGAAAAAGAAATCGAACGGTGGGGTTTTTCTATTTGGTTTTAGTAAGGCCCTATTTTTGATTTGCGGAATAGTTTCTGAAATTGAATAATCATTCATTTATTTGGTAAAAGCCTATTCATAGGAATAGTTATTCCTATAGGAATACTTATTCCCTTACGAAGAGGAATAAGTATTCCTTTTAAACATGAGAGGAATACATATTCCTTTTCTATAGGAATAAAATTATTGCAGCATCTTCTCCTCAAAGTCCCTCACACTCCAACATCTTTTTTTTTTTTGAGTATTATGAGACCATTTGGTGATGTAGTTTTTGGTTTTTTTAAAAAAAATAAAATAAAAATAAAATTGATGGGTGAATATGATGATTTTGTTGATATATTTTTTTTTCAAAAAAAAAAAAACTACGACCTTTTTCAAAAAAAACTTTGACAGTTTTTTTTTTTTTTTCAAAAAAAAAGTTATAGTATATCGATTTTTGTTTAAAAAATAAAAAATAAAACGTCCTTAAATTTATTTATATTATAAGGGCGTTTTAAGAAATTTGATTACAATATGATTCAATTCATCACCGTATTCCACTATACCAAATAAAAGAATATATATTCAGTGTCATATTCCATCGTTACAATCAAACTAAGGAATAAGAATAACTATTTTATTCCACCTTCTTATATTCCAATGAATAGCTATTCCTTTTCCTAATGAAATAGTCATTCCACAAACCAAACGAGGCCTAAGTGTTGTAACGTGAGATGATCTTGTTTGGGTGTTGTCTTTGTGTGTCCTTTTTGTGTGGCCTTTCTTGTTTGGGTGCTCTCTTCATATCATTTTCAAGCATAAGTATAAGATTATATAAATTAATTTTAATTTAACTGTTTAATTAAATATGTCAAATTTTTCGATTTTAACCTATTAATTTCATGTTGAGTTCGCGAATCGTGTCAAAACTTACAAGTCTTCAATGTCATGTGTCGAGACATGGGTGTTAGGATAGTTTTTGGGCAAGTGAACACTTGGGGAAACACATTTGATACCTGACAATCAAAGGGTAAAATGATCAATAAGAGCTTACTGAGATGTTTCGACATAAAATAGCTTTTTTGATTAAGTCAGTCTCTTAAATTGATAAAAGATATTGACCACAAGAGCTAGTCTTTGTAACAAAATTTGACCCATTTTACTTGGATTGAGATCACCTATTATATGATAGAGTTCTTCTCTTTGTTGAGCAAATCCTGGTATCTTGAGGATTAGTGTGATCTCGAGAATACTAGGGTTAATGTAATCCCCGAAATATCGAGATTTAGACATCATCTTTGTAGCATATCCTTATCCCTTTATTTTGGACTCTAGTGAGTCTTCTTCGGCAATAACATATTTTTTGGAGTTCATGTTGATTCGCAAATCGTATAAAAAATTGCCAACCATAATTTTGGATTGTTTATTGACAATTTTATTTATATATTTAAAAAAAAACAACAATTTTAATCAACCTAACCTAAAAAAAAAAGAGATGGATAACTTACTTACCCTTGAAATCACTACTTTTGCAAAGTCTCTTTTAAAGTTCAAGTCTCTCAATTTGTGTATTAAAGTTATTAATTTGTTGCAAATCTCCCTCCATAAGGATTTTTCATTAAATCCTAACAAGGGGTGTTAAATTATCTAAATACCCTCTATTTTTTTTTAGTGATTCGTGGTTACACACCGATTCACCTTGTACCCACAGCTATGAGTCTGCTAACGGGTCACAAGGTGAACCCTAGCTAGGTCACGACCAGACCCTACGGTAATGGGTCATAAGGTGACCCACGTTTGGGTCACCTTGTGACCCAATGACCTAAATGTGGGTCACCCTACGTTTGAGTCTTTTTTAAAAAAAAATAATAATAATTTAATAATAATAATAATTAATTAATAGTAAATTGTTAATTTTACAAAATTAAGGGCATAAAGGTAATTTTACCCTTTATCATCTGATTTAACAGAATTGTCTAACTGAGAATGAGCATTGCAACAAATTAAAACTTGAATACACTAAATTAAAAAACTTTGAACTTTATAGGGCACATTGCAAAAGTTGTAACATTTCAGAGGGGTAAATGAAATTATCTCAACAAAATAAGTTATAGAATTATGAGTGGACTCCAAAAGTAGGGGTGGGCAAAACCCGCTTGCCTCGTGAAAATCGAATTTTCAGTATTTTTTTTCGGGTACGAGTTTTTTATTTTATTTTTGGATACCCGATTGGGTATCAGGTTCTATTTTTTTGACAAGTGCGGGTACTCGACCCGACCCATATATAATGAGACGGTATAAAAACCATCTTTTCCAGAAAACCCTAAATCTAAACATGTATGATTATTCCTTGCCTCCCTCCTCAACAAAGTCACATAAAAGCTTCTCTATTGCAGCATGCATTCGTGTGTCACCCAAGCCGTCCGTCCTGCCAAAGCCACGTCGCCCAGCCGTCTCGACTTCAACAACCGTATTGAGAGCAGATTATAGGGGTTCTTTGTAACGACCCGCCACGACGCGTCAATGCCATATAATAAAATAATAGCATGCACGCAGAGCGGCGCCTTACGCTAAACCTGAATATATATATATATATACAAAAAGCTCAAATTATAGTACCTGTAAAATTTGACATCAACATAGCCAAATCAATTTGGCTAAACCTATAACATAGCAAAATAGTTCAACATCACATCAAAGATCATGGATTTCGCAGCGGAATATTAATTCTACATAACACATCAGAGCTGACAAAAGACATCTATCTGTTAAGGATTACATTGTATCATTACATACAAAACACTGCCTAATCATGAGCGCCACATGCGGCACAATCTCAAAAGAAATACATCATAAATGTCTATGTGCTACAAAAATGATGTATACAAAAAAAAAATGACTAACAAATTTGTCAAACAACACCCAAGGCACACACAATGGCCTCATCCATAGTAGCCTAGGTACAAGGCTTCTGGGTCTTCTTCTTCTTCTACCTCATTTCCTGCATCGACAGTGCCTTATGAAATTGCAGGGTTAACCACNAGCTCAAATTATAGTACCTGTAAAATTTGACATCAACATAGCCAAATCAATTTGGCTAAACCTATAACATATCAAAATAGTTTAACATCACATCAAAGATCATGGATCTCGCAGCGGAATATTAATTCTATATAACACATCAGAGCTGACAAAAGACATCTATCTGTTAAGGATTACATTGTATCATTACATACAAAACACTGCCTAATCATGAGTGCCACATGCGGCACAATCTCAAAAGAAATACATCATAAGTGTCTATGTGCTACAAAAATGATGTATACAAAAAAAAAGATGACTAACAGATTTGTCAAACAACACCCAAGGCACATACAATGGCCTCATCCATAGTAGCCTAGGTACAAGGCTTCTGGGTCCTCTTCTTTTCTTCTACCTCATTTCCTGCATCGACAGTGCTTTATAAAATTGCGGGGTTAACCACAATAACATAGGCGGATATATGAGTCCACATTCTCAGTAGTATAAAAAATTACTAACTTTAAACAATGCGTCGTTTTTAAGTTTCTACCATGAGTTTACGATAATATAATTTAGCCATACACATATTCAATGCATTTCATAATCTCAAACAAGACATAAGCATACATGCATCTAGGTAAGGAACAATTCATAGACTTCCATATATTTTGCATACATATACGTCAATATCATTCTCATGTAATATACATCATAATCATCAATATAACACTCATGTGCAATACATGTTCATACATCTTTACATTCATTATTCTTATACATAGTCATAAATATTTACATTCATTCCTCTCATACGTAGTCTTACAAGCATTCATTCTTCTCGTACATGCTCATACATCCCTTTAATCATTCATTATTCTTTCTTAGTTTCTTTCTTTTCTTTGCTTTCTTTTTTTTTGTTACAACACTGTGGTCCATACACTCACATGTGTTGGGGTCCGTACACCCGATATTATTGTAAACACTATGGTCCGTACACCCAATGTCATTCTTAACAACACTGTGGTCCGTACACTCACATGTGTTGGGGTCCGTACACCCAATGCATTAGTCTCTTATTCTTGTTTTTCGTAGTTTTAACTCATTGTTTGCATTCTTGTTTCATCACTTCTTCATATCACATTCTCATCATGCATTAACAGTTTATTTACATCTCAACATTCATATGAAACATTCATGCCAATTTATCAAAAGTATACACTCTTTGTTTTCACAATCATACCCTGTTCAACCTCATTTTCTTAACACATTCTTATCACATTTCAAAACATAACTCATAACACAAGTAAATCCATCAAACTACAATATAGTCGTGTTATCTCATAAAATATTCGGTTCGAATTTCACATATAATTACCACACTTTAAACTACTTCTCAATTCCTTTTCTTTTCCATAAGCATATAATTTACTAAACCATTTAATTCTAAAAGCATTTAAAAGTATAGTATCATCCTTAGTAAGTAATTATACTTACCTATCCGTGACGCTTGAGAAGGATCCTACAATTCAAGTACAACTGCAATGTAGTATTGTGTCAAACATTAAACTCACATTTACAAAGCAACTTTAATCCTATTATGACTCATTAGGACCTAAACACAACCTATAGCAACTATCCATGAATCCCATGAAAATTTTGGGTTAAATTATCACACTACATGTAATTAACCCATATAAACCATAATCCTATTGTTTAAATACTAAAAGCCCTAAATTAGCTAAAACTATAAAAATTGGGGTTTATGCCCATACTTCAACCATTCGCAAAATTGATGTTTAAATCCAATTAATCAACAACCCAATACTTAAATAGTGTGTAAGAATTTAAAATACACAAAAACCCCAAGCCAATTTCGA
>FXXK01000031.1:153030-172788 GCA_900184695.1 Betula pendula | reverse complement strand
TCGATATGAATGGTTTTGTTTTGATGAGATAAAATGGTTGGTTTGGAGTGGTATTTATAAGTAGTGTAAGGGTATTTTTTGGTTGGGGTATTGAGCTAAGGGCGGGGTTAAACAGGGCTCGTTGGAGTAGGAGATTTCGACGGCTAGCGGCTCGATCCGCAGTGAGAGTAGGAAGAGGATGTGAGAGCGTTGATAGATGAAATGGACGGAAGAGGGATTGATCGTACTAGTGGTGTGCACGGATTGTGCTTTTTCCGTGAAATTCTCTGTGCTATCTTTTTGGCGGTATTGAGGCGCGGAGGCAAAGTTGCAGGGTCCAAATTTTCGATTTGAAGATATCCGAATTTTGAAAATTTTATTACATTTTATTATTGTAGATGAAATTTTAGGGAAGTGCGCGCTAGGCGGAGGCTTTGGCCCAAAATTATATATATATACAAAATATTATTTAATTGAATCAACTTGTACATTTACATAATCTTAAAAAAATAAATATATGTCACTATTTGCTATTACTTTATTAATCTTAAGTTTAATTCATCGAGTCTTTTGTACATAATAAGTATGATATTTGTAAATAATAAATTTCTGCTTTATCTCTGTAAATAAATAAGACTTTGAACATATACTATCTACTCTATAACAATATATTATAGTTACTTATTAATTTAAAAAATATGAAACTTCCTCTTAATCTCATTTTAATTTTCATTGCTCTTGCAATCTACCTTTTACAGTTCAAAAATTTTTAATTTTAAGTAGTATTCAACTTTTAATTATTATTATAAAATCTCACTCTTTCTGTTATGATTTTGAAATTAAATTAGGAGATCAAAGCATGAAAATGACCCTATATACACCTTTTAAATATTTGAAAATTACAAAATTACCCCTAAATTGACAATTATTTTTAAAAAAAAAAAAAGCTGAAACACATACAGTATTTTGGATAAATTTCTACATCCTCCGTTATAATGATTTAATAAGAACATTTTAATGGAAATGTGAGATTGCAAAAATGGAAAATTTGAGACACTAATTTGGAGAGTTTTTTTTAAAAAAAATTGACAGGAAAGTGATTAAAGTTTCGGGAATTAAGTGACAGTTTCAAAAAAAAAACAACAACTTACGGGAATAATATACCTTAGCCCCTGAACTAACCAATACTATTTTCATTTTACGCCTCCAAAACTTTAAAAATGTTGAACATCAGAGCCCCATAATTACCACCGCATGTCAATTTCAACACTTTTGTAAATAATAAAAATCTTCATGAAAAAAAAAAAAAAAAGTAATGATACATATTAATTTATGTCTATTATTGTGTTTATCAAAATTAATGTGGCTTTTATAAATCACTATTTGATCAAAAATCAATAATAATATCATATACATATAATGGAATTTTTAATTTATCAATTTTAGGTTGACACCAAGATAAACATTTGAAGGTTAACATATATAAGATTACTCAAAAAATAATAATAATCGGGCTAATATTAAAGGGCCACCCCTTTTTGGTATTCTCAACTTTTTTCCTTTTTTGTTTAATTTTTAATAATATTCTAAGGGTATTTGAGGAGAAAAATACTAATCAAATGTTCTAATTTGATACATGGTATCGTAGTATAAGAGAGCCAGTGTCATAATACTATAAAATTTGGAAGCAATAAATAAAACTATTGAATAATAATTTATGAGATTATAGAATATTTTTCCCAAACTTTAATAGGTTCATCGACAAGTTTGGCATATGCATTCAGTGTATGCATATCAATCATCAAATAAAAAAAGTGACCTCATTGATTATTAAGAAAAATAGTGCTATCCTATGAATTTTCTCATATGTTAAAAAGTAGATTTATAATTCTAATAGTAACTTAACAGCGAACATTTCTCTTAGACCTGGATCCCTCTCTCTCTATCCATTTCGAATGAATGGAGAGATATTGGTTTTATGCAAAATGAAAATAAAAAGATAAAAATTGATAAATTTATAAATTAACCTATAGATCATATCTCGTATTCCATTTGAAATTTGAGAGGAATCCAAATGCATTTATCTTCTAGATGTTATGGTAATCGTTTTCTTGTTTACTTTATTCTATACTTTTTTTATCTTTTTGCCGGAAGGGGAGAAAATTATAATAATCCCTACAAAATTCTACATTATATGTCGAGTCATACCTCAAACATTACACTAAAAATAATGAATGAAAGGTATACACTTTGAGTACATAGAGTGGGTGGTTGATAAAGACAATTATAAGTATTAGGTCTCACATTACTTACTTACTAAGTAAATTAAATTTATAAGTAATTCTATAGAAGCTCCAAATTGACTAATCATTTTAGAGTGATAACGCAAATATATATTAGAACTTTTCCTGAATCGTTACAAAAACTGGTATTTTAACAGTCATTAACTTATGGTTTTCACTTCTATATAAATGAATGATTTTCATTAATTTGAGACCCTTCTTCTCTCTCCTTTTACTTCCATTTCTTTTGATTGTTACACAATTTTTAATTAGTTTAGTTTTCAAAATTTACAACATGCACAATATTATATCATAAGGACAAATTGCTAAGTGTCCTTTGCAAAACTTATTCTATGGGTGAGATGCAATATTTTTCTAAGAATAGATTCGTATTCGTTTTATTGTCCATATTTCAGCAATTCCACACCTTTTTATGTTCCATTTTCATCTAACTTCCAAAATTTACACATCCATTTTCTAACAAATACAACAATACATATTCAAAATACAAGAAAGTCATACTAGGGCCACTAATGGCCTTGGCTTTGTATTCTAACGCAAAAAATGCGGAATGCAGGTTCAAATTTTACTTTTCTATGAAGGAAAGTCCAATACGATTTAGCATCAGCAAGTTCAAAAAGCATCAAGGTAAAGGCAACTTGTCTGGATTCTCTATCACGATTATCAAATAAGACAAATAAGTGATTGTCTTAAAAAATAAAAATAAAAAGAAATAAAGTGAATATCCTTAATCTCCGAATTATGTACAAAGTAATATCGACTAACACGAATAAACAGTTCAAGGAAAATTCATGTATTCCCTATAATTATCATGGGATTTGCAATTTCCCTTTAAGCTTTAAATTTACAATTTGTTAGAAGCTATTAGACCTTTTTACGTTGCCCCGTTTTGTTAAATTTTTTCCATTTACTTAGACGCACTACCATGTAAACATTTTTGATGATACTCGATACCAACCCGAGTTCCCCGGGTTTGGAAACTAGATACCCGCACTCTTAGAATCATCAAAGAAGAAGAAGAAGGAGGAGCGACAAATCTAAAGAGGAGAAGAATAAAAAAGAATGTAATACCCGAGAAATTATTTAATGGGTTTATTATGGATAAATAAAAATAAGCGCTAATTTAGTGTAGTAGAATAAAACATAGTGTTTTACACTAAATTATGGGCTTTCTATGGCTTGTAAAGGGTAGCCCAAGAAAAGGAAATAAAAATAGAAAAAATTAAGCCCAAAACATGAGTTTTCATTAGTCCATTTTCCTTCATCTTCATTAAAAATAGAAAAATAGAAGGGTATTTTTAGAATTTCACACATCCCTTTTCTTCCTTGTCTTGGCTCGCATGATCTGCACCTATTCTCTCCAATTCCACATTGCTTTACCCACATCTCTCCGGTTCTCCTCATCTCTCACGCAGGACACGAAATCAGCCATTCTTCATCTCCCTTCCCTTCATCTCTTCACGTACGTGAGGCTTGGACTTGGAGTTTGGGTGCAAATCGTCCATGGTAGTGCAAGGGAAGAGTTAGCTTTGTAAGTTCTCTCTACCCTTCGCCTCTCTCTTTCTCTCATCTCTTTCACGTAAGCTATAGTCTTGACTGGATTATTAGCTCAAGAAATCACCCATAATTGGCTGTGTTTTGGGTTTCTCATGATTAAAGCTTCATTGTCTCTCTATTTTCCAACCCTTACGTTTTTACGCCATTCTTCTTCTCTTTTACATAGATTTCGGTTGTGCATTGGGTGTTGACCCAAGTTGAAGTTTCATCGTTTTCTAGCTTTGGGTGACATTTAACGACGTTGGAAGTTCATTTACTGATTGGATTAAGGTAACTTCGAAATCCCTAAATTTTTCATAGTTAGGTCAAATTTGGGAATGTGGCTAAATTCTCCGAACTATACACAAAAACCCCAAGCCAATTTCGAGGATTTAGCCACATTCCCAAATTTAACCTAACTATGAAAAATTTAGGGATTTCGAAGTTACCTTAATCCAATCGGTGAATTGAACGTTCCAACGTCGTTAAATGTCACCCAAAGCTAGAAAATGATGGAAACTTCAACTTGGGTCAACACCCAATGCCACAACCGAAATCTATGTAAAAGAGAAGAAGAATGGGTAAAAACGTAAGGGTTGGAAAATAGAGAGACAATGAAGCTTTAATCATGAGAAACCCAAAACAGCCAATTATGGGTGATTTCTTGAGCTAATAATCCATGTCAAGACTATAGCTTACGTGAAAGAGATGAGAGAAAGAGAGAGGCGAAGGTAGAGAGAACTTACAAAGCTAACTCTTCCCTTGCACTACCATGGACGATTTGCACCCAAACTCCAAGTCCAAGCCTCACGTACGTGAAGAGATGAGAGGGAAGGAGATGAAGAATGGCTGATTTCGTGCGTGAGAGATGAGGAGAACCGAGAGAGTGTGGTTGAAAGCAACGTGGAATTGGAGAGAATAGGTGCAGATCATGTGAGCCAATAAAAGAAGAAAAGGGGATGTGTGAAATTCTAAAAATACCCTTCTATTTTTAATGAAGATGAAGGGAAAATGGGCTGAATGAAAACTCATGTTTTGGGCTTAATTGTTCTATTTTTATTTCCTTTTCTTGGGCTACCCTTTACAAGCCATAGAAGCCCATAATTTAGTGGTAAAACACTATGTTTTATTCTACTACACTAAATAGGCTTATTTTTATTTATCCATAATAAACCTATTAAATAATTTCTCGGGCATTACATTCTTCTTTATTCTTCTCCTTCTTTAGATTTGTCGCTCCTCCTTCTTCTTCTTCTTTTGACTAAGAGTGCGGGTATCTAGTTTCCAAACCCGGGGAACTCGGGTTTGGTATCGGTATCATCAAAAAGGTTACATGGTAGGTCTAAGTAATGAAAAAATTTAACAAAACGGGGCAACTAAAAAGGTCTAATAGCTTCTAACACTACATTGTAAATTTTAAAGCTTAAAGGGAAATTGCAAATCCCATGATAATTATAGGGAATACATGAATTTTCATTGAGATTTATTGTGTTAGTCGAATTACTTTGTACATAATTTGAGATTAAGGATATCACTTTATTTCTTTTTATTTTTTATTTTTTAAGACAATCACTTATTTGTTCTTTATTTGATAATCGTGATAGAGAATCCAACAATTGCCTTTTACCTTATGCTTTTGAACTTGCTGATGCTAAATCGTATTGGACTTTCCTTCATAGAAAAGTAAAATTTGAACCTGCATTCCGATTTTTTGTGTTAGAATACAAAGCCCAAGCCCATTAGTGGCCCTAGTATACTTTCTTGTATTTTAATTATGTATTGTTGTATTTGTTAGAAAATGGATGTGGAAATTTTGGAATTAGATGAAAATGGAACATAAAAAGGTGTGGGAATTGCTGAAATATGGACAATAAAACGAATACGAATCTATTTCTTAGAAAAATATTGCATCACACCCACAGAATAAGTTTTGCAAAGGGACACTAGCAATTTGTCCTTATGATATAATATTGTGCATGTTGTAAATTTTTAAAACTAAACTAATTTAAAAATTGTGTAACAACAAAAGAAATGGAAGTAAAAGGAGAGAGAATAAGGGTCTAAATTAATGAAAATCATTCATTTATATAGAAGTGAAAACATAAGTTAATGACTGTTAAAATACCAGTTTTTGTAACGATTTAGGAAAAGTTTTAACCACATTTGCATTATCACTCTCAAATGATTAGTCAATTTGGAACTTCTATAGAATTACTTATAAATTCTAATTTTACTTAGTAAGTAAGTAATGTGAGACCTAATACTTATAATTGTCTTTATCAACCACCCACTCTATGTACTCAAATGGTATACCTCTCATTATTCAGTGCAGATGTCTGAGGCATGACCCGACATAAACAAAAATTTGGGGATATTAAATTTTCTTCTCCTTCCGGCAAAAAGAAAAAAAAAGAAGAAAAAGAAACGAAGAAAACAATTACCATAACATCTAGAAGATAAATGCATTTGGATCCTCTCAATTTCAAATGGAATGAAGATGATCTAGGTAATTATAAATTACAATTTTATCCATTCATTTTGCATAACCAGATCTCTCCATTCCATTCGAAATGGAGAGAGAGAGGATCCAGGTCTAAGAGAAATGTGCTGGTTTAAGTACTATTAGAATATAATACTACTTTAACATATGAGAAAATTCATAGGGATAGCACTTTTTTCTTAATAATCAATGAGGTCACTTTTTTATTTTGATGATTTATAATGCATACTGATGCATATGCCAAACTTGTCGATGAACCTATAAGTTTTGGGAAAAATATTCTATAATCTCATAAATTATTATCATAGTTTTATTTATGCTTCCAAATTTTTATTATGACACTGGGGCTCCTAATACTACTACCATGTATCAAATTAGACATTATTATATTTTTCTCCTCAAAATACCCTTAAAATTATTACAAAATTAAACAAAAAGGAAAAAATTGAGAATACCAAAAAGGGGTGGCCCTTTTAATATTAGCCTGATTATTATTATTTTTTTTGAGTAATTATATATGTTAACCTTCATGTTTATCTTGTGTTAACCAAAATTGATGTATTTAAAATTACCATTAAATTTATGATATATTATTATTGATTTTTGATCAAATAGTGATTTTAAAAGCCACATTAATTTTGGTAGACACAAGATAGACATGAGATTGATATGTATCATTACTTTTTTTTTTTTTCAAATGGTTTTTTTTATTATTTACAAAAGTGTTTAATTGACATGCGGTGGTAATTACGGGGCTCTGATGTCACATTTTTAAAGTTTGGAGGCATAAATGAAAATGTGTTGGTAGTTCAGGGGCTAAGGTATATTTTTCCCGTAAGTTGTTGTTTTTTTTTTTGAAACTTCACTTAATTCCCTGAACTTTAATCACTTTTCCCGTCAATTTTTTTTTAAAAAAACTTTCAATTTAGTGTCTCAAATTTTCAATTTTTTGCAATCTCATATTTCCATTAAAATTTTCTATTAAATCATAATGGAGGATGTAGAAATTACCAAAATACGTATGTGTTTCAGCATTTTTTTTAAAAAATAATTGTAATTTAGGGGTAATTTTATAATTTTCAAAATTTTAAAAAGTGTATAAGGGTCATTTCATGCTTTGACTATCTAATTTAATTTCAAATCATAACAGAAAGAGTGAGATTGTAAAAAATTAAAAGTTGAATACACTAAATTGAGAATTTTTGAACTGTAAAAGTAGATTGCAAGAGCAATAAAAGTTAAAAAAGATTAAGTGAAGTTTCATATTTTTTTTTAATTAATAAGTAACTTATATTTGTTATAGAGTAGATATTATATGTTCAAATCTTATTGATTTACAGAGATAAAGCAAATTTTATTATTACAAATATATAGTATGTACAAAAGACTTCGATGAATTTAAACTTAAGTTATAAAAATGTTAAGTAGAAATAGTGACAAATTTATTTTTTAAGATTTATGTAAATGTAAGTTGATTCAATTAATAAAATATTTTCTAATTATATAATTTTGGGCAAAAGCCTCCCTAGCGCGCACTTCCCAAAATTTCATCTACAAGATAATTTCAAAATTCGGAACTCAAATCGAAAATTTGGACTGCACTTTGGCTCCCGCTCCTCAAACCGCCAAAAGAAGCACAAGAGAATTTCACAGAAAAAGCACAATCCGTGGCACATCACATACGACAATCCTCTCCGTCGATTCCCATATTATCAACGGCTCACATCCTCTTCCCCAACTCACGCGGATCGAGCCTCCTAGCCGTCGATAACTTCCCTACTCCAACGGCCCTCACTAACCCGCGCCCTTACTTCAAACCCCAATCCAAAAAACCCCCACTCTATAAATACCACTCCAAACCCCACCATTTATCTCATCAAATCAAAACCCATTTCATACATCAAATCCAATTTTCTCATCTACGTTTTACTTTTTCAGCACCTTTCCGGGAAAATGTCTGGCCGTGGAAAGGGAGGCAAGGGGTTGGGCAAAGGGGGAGCCAAACGTCATCGTAAGGTCCTCCGCGATAACATCCAGGGCATCACCAAGCCCGCGATTCGCCGGTTGGCTCGCAGGGGTGGTGTGAAGCGTATCAGCGGGCTGATCTACGAGGAGACCCGTGGAGTCCTGAAGATATTCCTCGAGAACGTGATTCGTGACGCAGTGACATATACTGAGCACGCGCGGAGGAAGACTGTCACGGCCATGGATGTCGTTTACGCCTTGAAGAGGCAAGGAAGGACTCTGTACGGGTTTGGAGGCTAGTTTGTGTATGCTTGGGGGTTAAATAGGGTAGGAGGGTAGTGTGTTTAGTGATAATTACGGATCTTGGCTATAGATCTGGTTTCTGTGGTTATTTCCTTGTTGTTTCATGGTGCTCCTGTAATTCGCACCGTCAGTTTCTGTAATTCGTACTTTCTTATCGAAGTAATAGAATCTATTGTTTTTTGAATTTTGAACATTGAATTTTGAATTTTTTTTGTGGGTTGGTTTGTTTCTTCTTTGACGAATCTGTTTGGCTGCTCGGAAAATAGGGGAAGAGAGAAAGAAAACAAAGAAAGTGAGAAGGAAAAAAGCCAATAGTTTGAGAAATTTGTAGAATCCCTACTAATGCATGGCCCAAATTGACGAACTTTGCAATTATGAGAGCTGCCTGAGAAAGCATGTTCTCTTATTTGATTATAGTTTTCTCGGGAAACAAACACAGGTTAGGCTCTGCAATTCTTGTTCGTCTCTCTAAACTGCATGTAGTGCGTGCGGGATCTGATTCTGTGGATCTTTTGTTATTACTCCATCGTTTGGTTGCGTCGAGAATGTTTGAAGGAATGGTAAAAAGTAAATTAAGAAAATTGAACAAAATGAGGTTTAAGCTCTGTTTGGTATGCTTTAGTTAATTTTAGCTTGTCGTTTAATAACTTTCTGGCTCCACAAAACGGTGGATTGTTTAGTTTCTGTTAAGAATATTGAAACTCATTTTTGCTTTTTACTTTAAGAAACAAAAATACGTTTTCTGTTTCTATTTTGCAAAAATCTCATTTCTCTATTTCGCGCCGAGAAATTCCACATTTTTCGTTGTGGCTTTTTTGTGGCGCCAGCATACACGGCTTAATTCTCAAATGAAGTTTTGCAATTGGGCTGAGTTGGATCTCAATTACTCTGCATAATATCTGGGCATGGGCTTAGAATTTTCTTTTATGTTGCAAATGCATTGGCCTTTTTTGATCTTTAACTTGGGGGCAGATTTTAGGATCAGTTTGAATTTTGTGGTATTAAGACATTATTTAAAAAATAGTGATTTGAAAATGGTAAAATTATGCGTCTAATAAAATTGTAATTTTATATTTAAAATTAAACTTTAATTTTTAAAATTGTGCATTTTTTAAAACGTGCGTTTCTTTAATTGTAATTTAAAAATATAAATTTTTTACTGTTTCAAATTACAAATTTTTAAAAGTAGTGACTTGCTACTATAAGTAATTGAACAAAGCTATATACTATTTTTATCTTACCTTATTTTATTAGATTGACGTAAATAATATATGTTTATATGATATATATATATATATATATATATATATATATATATATATATATATATATATATATATATATATATATATATATATAATATAAATAAGAAGGAAGTGGATGGGAGGTATTTCTCTAAAATAATTCCATTCATAAATTGCAAAGAAAAAGAAGAGTACAACACTATAACATGAGCTTGGGCCTTTCAAATTGTGATTATATTGGAGCTCGTGTGAATTGGACCTTGGATGGTAGAGTAATGCTAAAATGAAGATTTTATTAATTTTGTGTTCTTTTAAAATTGATGTTATTTTTTAAAAAAGTAATTATATATGTTAATTTTATATTATTTTAGATAAATAAAAAATGATGTGATTTTTAAAATTTATAATTAAATTAAAATTAATAATAATTCATTATAATATAATATTATTAAAAAGTCACATCATTTTTAATGAATACAAAATAAACATATAAATTAATACGTATTCCTTATTTTTAAAAAGACAAAAAAACAAAAAATCTTCATTTCACATTATTTCGAACATAAAGTCCCTAGCAACTTCGGGATCTCACGAAGTTCAACTGTTCAAGGCTTGATGGCCACTTGCACCATTCCATCATAATCTCCAGAGTTTTCTTTCCCGTCATGCACCATAAAAAGAAAAAAAAAAAGAAAAATACAAACGAGACAAGACAACCACCTCTATCCTCGCCACCTAGATGCTGACGTGGATCTTCCACCGATTTCCAGGGACGACAAATGTAGCTTCACTGTCTCTCAAGTCTCAATTAAAGTAGAACCTTCTACTTTAACCACCACCGGAGACCGGACCTTCGAAACCCACCACAGGCTTCAGATCCGCCATAGGATTCTGTCATTTTCGGCGGGAATTTTCCGGTTGGCTCTATGGGAATACTGAACGACGACGTCGTTGTGATCCAGAAGGGTAAGAACCCCGGCGATCCCTGCGTCATCACCATCAATTGCCCCGATAAGACCGGCCTCGGTTGCGATATTTGCAGAATAATCCTCGAATTCGGCCTCTACATAACTAAAGGAGGTCTGCTATATACTACATTAACTCAACGTTCACTTTCTAGCGCAAAATTTGAATTTCTTTTCTTTTCTTTTTTGTTTTCTATGTCCTTTTTCTGCCGTTTGAACAAAGAAAACAACTAATTCTTGCAAATTAGATATGTTGAGCCATGAAATTTTGATTCTCTTTGCGGACATTTGTGGTTGGTTATTTATAGATGTTTCGACTGATGGGAAATGGTGCTACATAGTATTATGGGTGGTTCGTCATTCCAGCTCGCTCATCTTGAGATGGTCGAATTTGAAAGACCGCCTTCAATCCGTATGCCCGTCGTGTTCGGTGTCGTTTTACTTTGACCAACCGTCTAAGGACGCCGCGTCTTCTCCGGTTTACCTATTACAGTTTTTTTGCCTTGACCGAAAAGGGTTACTACACGGTAATCGTACGTGATTGTCTTTGATTTTAGTGTTCTTTGGTTGCTTTATGTAGGTGTCTGCGTGGTTCTAATGCAGCTTTAGAATTGTTGCTTTAGATGTTACGCAGGTTCTCTGTGAGCTTGAGCTTACAATTCAAAGTGTAAAAGTGACGACCACTCCAGATGGCAGAGTCCTCGACCTCTTCTTCATAACAGATAACATGTCAGATTCTGTTCTGGGTTTATGTCAAAATTTTTAATTGATAAAATGTGGGAATTTCTCTTGAGATGTTTTCCATTATATATATATACACACACAATCAGGATTTCTCATCCGGGGGTCAAGCCTAATTTTGATAGGGCCAAACCCAGTTTTTTTTAGCCTAAAAATACATGTAACTTAATAAAAAAAAATTTAAGAGAAAATTTGAACACTATGGCCCTTGGCCTATTTGTAGTTCTGTCCATATATATATATATTGTGTCACATAATGAATATGATTACTAGCTTCCTTGCTTTGGACCATTTAATAAGTGGTCCAGTTCTGGCCAAAGGGAATAAATGTAATGTGGTTTGTGATTTTCATTTGTCTCATCTTGGATTTTGTAAAACCTTGTTGTATGCTTACTTTTCTGATTCTCATTTTCATATATGGTTCCTAAATGAGCATACCACGACCTTTTTTAATGTAGTATTAAGTACTTGCCCTTTTAGGGCTTAGATCTAAGTTCCCTTATGTCAATGGGAAATTCCAATTTTGCTTACTGAGTAATTCTTTTTGTGGGAAACTGGAAATATGATAGATCAGATATGTCAAAGAAACCAGGGAAGAGAGAAGAATTGACTGGATACAATTATTGCCCACGCTTTAACTGATTGATGTTTCTAGTAATCATAAGATTTTAATTTATAAATTTAACCAGTTGGTCAGGGTGGGTGGTTATTTAGATTCATCTGCTACAATTAATTTCAGGGAGCTTCTACACACAAAGAAGCGACAAGATGAGACGATGGAACAATTGCATGCTGTTTTGGGTGAATCATGTATCAGCTGTGAACTTCAGTTGGCAGGTCCTGAGTATGAATGTCATCAGGGAATTTGTTCTCTTTCTCCTGTAGTAGCTGAGGAGCTTTTGAGATGTGAGTTATCAGATAAGGAAATCTGCTCTCAAGCTCTTAGTCCAGATATGGCAAAATTGAAGAAAGCTAGTGCGACCATAGACAATTCATTGAGCCCAGTTCATACATTACTTCAAATAAACTGTGCTGATCACAAAGGTCTATTGTATGACATCATGAGAACATTGAAAGACTGCAATATCCAGGTATGAATTCCTATCTTTCACCATGATTATTTTGACGAGTAAATAACACATGTCAACCTTCATGTCTATCTTGTGTCCACCGAAATTGACGTGACTTTTAAAATCACAATTTGATCAAAAGTCAATAATGATCTATCATAAATTCAATGATAATTTTAAAAGTCACATCAATTTTGGTGGACATAAGGTAGACATGGGTTGACATATATAATTACTCTATTTTGACAGACAAATTTTCTTAATTAGAATATGTTGTGCTGTATTTTAATGTCTCGGTTTCATATCTATGGAATCCTAGCTGTCCTGGAATGGGATAGTCCTCTGACTGTGCTGTGTTACTTTCTCCCAAACGACATTACTTATATTGCTATGCTCAAAGTTGATTGACTTCCCAATCAGGATTGTGCCTCCTTTTCACTCCAAAAGAAGGGTATTATATTGATTTTAGAACCTTTTGGACAAAAATTAAGCTACCTACCACCTTACCTGGCTATTGCCTAATTGCTACTGTTAATTTTGTGATATTATAATCCTCGAGTCTCAAAATAAGACTAGGTCAAACTCGTCTGCCAATCAAGGTTGGCTACAAACATAGTTATACCATTGATGTTGGCAAACCGTTAACTAACTACCACGGTTCTGTTTTTCCCTTTTTCTTATGAGCCAGCAGGCTGTCCTTCTTGCTTCTAGGAGTCACCCTTCTTACCCAAATAAACAATTAGGTGCTGATTCTTGAATTTTCCTTGATGGCTGAGGGGAGGAGCTAGGTCCACTAGGTGGTAGGGAACTCCTAGGTGGTCCTCAATATATGTTAATGGTATAGATTGGATCCCATTACTCCAAATTGAAATGGTGGATCAAATTTTAACTTTTCTTCTTACATTCACCAAATTACTATGCATGTCAATTCAAGCTGATGAAGAATAACATGTTTTCAGTTGGCTGATATTTGATGTGTTTTGGATTGTTTCTTATTATTCAGATAGCTTATGGTCGACTCTCGCCGAATACCAAGGGCTATTGTGATTTGGACCTATTTATACAGCAAAAGGATGGAAAAAAGATTGTTGATCCTGATAAGCAGAGTGCATTATGTTCCCGTTTAAAGGTGGAAATGCTCCATCCTTTGCGTGTCATCATTGCGAACCGAGGACCAGACACCGAACTGCTGGTTGCTAATCCAGTCGAGTTATCTGGAAAGGGAAGACCACGAGTTTTCTATGATGTTACACTTGCTCTAAAATCACTTGGGATCTGCATTTTCTCGGTAAGAATACTTGGCATCAGAAAGTAAGTGATTCAGAAATCCCATTTGCACATGCGACTTCCATGATTTTTCACCCTTTTGTTATTTAAGGGCATCGATTCCATGGATCATGGTGCTAGATCGACAATTGCAGCACCATCAAGTAATGTTAAAGTATTGTTTAAATGATTAACTTTAACATGGTATCATAGCATTTTATCTTTTTCTATATTGCTGTACTAGCTTTTCCACTCAACTAAGGCAGTGCAGATGGGATTCTTGAATCACTTCTCTATCGTAAATTACCAATTCAAATGCAGAAATGCTTGTAACACGTTCCTGTCTTGGTTTTTAGGCTGAAATAGGAAGGCATTCAACATCAGATCGTGAATGGGAGGTGTACAGATTTATTTTGGATGAGAACTGCAACTTCCAATTTTCTAATTTGGTAGCTAGGAATCAGATTGTAGACAGAGTTAGAAGAATATTGATGGGCTGGTGAGTAGATTTATTTTCCTTTATAACAAGATTCTGAGTTGCACTCAACTCTCTCTCTCTCACATTTTGAGCTCCCAAGATCTATGATGCATTAGTTGCTAGTAATCTAACGCAGATAACATGTATTCTTGAATCTCCAAGTCACGACTGTATTTTGAGCATATTTCCTTTTAATTGTGAATGTATTTAGGCTTCATGGTCCAGGGCTTTGTGAGCTATGAATTTTCCATTAGTCAAATGTATGTATAAGGTGTTGTTTGGGTTTTAAGGGAATAAGTTTTACGGTTGATTAGGATTTTCTCTAGTTTTCCTTGCATATTTGTATCTGGATTTGTTTTAATAGATTTAATGATCATGGACACGAGTTCAATAAGATAAGTACGGGTCAACTAAAAATTATTCTCATTTTTAATTTAAATATTTCGTTTTCCTTTTTAGGGATATCTCAGAATGCATGTTTACCTTTGAAAACTGAGAATTCTCTTGTTTCTTGTAAGATAAAAATTGTTAAATATGTCCATTTTTTAAGTGAAAGTTCTTATTTCTTTAATTTTCTTTGTTACTTTTTTTTTTTTTTTTTAATTTATTTATTTTATTTTTATTGTAAGCAAAGAAGAACCAAGTTAAATTTGTGCGTGAGATTTAAGAAAGATTGTTATATATTTATGTATTTTCCTTTTACTTCGACCCGAATTTCTGCTTGGGATTCGGAGTCAAAATAGTTATAAACATCCTCATTCACTGCAACTTGTTCATCATCCCACCCACTCGATCGTGTGTTTATTTTTATATCGTCAGGAAGAAAACCACAGAAAATGTATCGAGTATGGGTATGAGATGTCCTGAGAATATATGTGAGGATTTAGTGGCGGAAATTCTGTGTAGACTGCCTCCGAAGGATCTGCTCAGAGCCAGGTGTGTATCCAAGACATGGAACCGACTTGTTGTTCATGTTTGCATTCCCAGGATTTTGCCTGATTCTCGTGTCCGTGTTGGACTGGCCATTGCTGCATTGATTTTTGAGTTGGATACAATTCTCTCCGAATCTAGCAGTTATCCTGATCTTAATAGTACCCCAGAAGAATTTTAGCTGAATTATCATTATTTTTTTTTATTTTTTTATTTATTTTTTCATTATTATTAAAGAAGTTATTACGCTTGTTTTTCTAGTTTAATTGATCCTCCAAATGCAGGGATTAATGTCTTTTATATGGGGACAGTTTACAAGTTCTTCTTACTTGTTTTGTTTACAATATATGTGAATATATGACTTACCGTAATAGTCTTGGGACAAAGTTTTCGTTCAACCCAACGTGAAAGAAATTTGTCCATAGTTGTGACGGAGCTACAACCTATTTGGTGAAAGCGAGCACAGTTCCTTAGATGCTAAAGGACACATATATTATAGATAGAATTGAAGAAAATTCTTTCAATTCAATTTAAAAGAAATTTATGTATGTTGTAGCTAGGTTGTGTGCCATGGCCCTAGCCATGGCCAGGGTTGAGTGCCCGGCCCCTGCCACGGCTGGTACTGGGTCACTTGGCCATGGCTGAGCTACCTGCCATGGCCCCAACCCCAGTTTGTAATAAATATATATTTTTTTAATCTTTTGAGAGATGACAAGGAGGAGAATTTTAAAAATTTTAACGAAAATACCATTAAAAAATTTGCAACGAAAATTCAGAAGCTTAAGTACTTTTGAACTTTAGTTCTAAGAGATGACAAGGCGGAGAGAAGTGGATTTATGGATAGATATTTTTATAATAGAATTAGGAACAATAAAAAAACAATTTTGTTAAATTTAAATTACTGAGGTATGTAAAAGGGTCCATAGGTCCAAGTAGGGGTGTAAACGAACAAAGCTATTCGTGAACATATTCGGATCAGCTCGACTAAGCTCGACTCGTGCTTGAATCGGTTATTGTATGGGCCGTTCGTAAACACGAAACTAGGTTCGATTATTAAACGATTCAAACTAGTATAAACTCGGCTCGATTCGGTTAATGTTCGTAAACAAGCTCGTATAAGGTGATTCGTCCTTGGGCTCGACTTGTATATATTTATTAATATATACATATATATAATATATGTTATATATAAAAAAAAAAAAGTTATATAGTATACTATTTAATTAAGTAACAATAATTAATTAGTATATGTATATTGAATTGTAAAAATAATACTTAAAACTTAATTATATGATCTAATAGACAATGCATATTCTCAATCATAATTAATTACATAACTAATATATTAAATATTCATATATATAATATGACATATATATATAAGCATAAAGTATAAATTATAGCCACGTAATGTCATAATAATAATCAAATTCATGCTGAATATAATAAATAAGTATTTAGATATTTATAGATAACAATGAATAGTATGGTTTAAGATTTATAAGTATCTAACATTCATTAATTAACTGAACAATGAAATTTTTTTTATTTTTTTATTTTTTTTTTTATTTTTTATTGAGTATGTAAAGGTCCATAGGTCCAAGTAGGGGGTAAACGAATAAAGCTATTCGTGAACATATTCGAGATCGGCTCGACTAAGCTCGACTCGTGCTTGAAGATCATTATTGTTATGAGCTATTTAGAACACGAAACTAGGTTCGATTATTAAACG
The DNA here is from genome assembly GCA_900184695.1 of Betula pendula. NCBI lineage: Eukaryota > Viridiplantae > Streptophyta > Magnoliopsida > Fagales > Betulaceae > Betula > Betula pendula. Next base: position 155,776 of record FXXK01000031.1, on the reverse strand, counting down.
ATTCAAACTAGTATAAACTTGGCTCAATTTGGTTAATGTTCGTGAACAAGCTCGTATAAGGTTCGACTTGTCCGTTTGGGCTCGACTCGTATATATTTATTAAACATAATAATTATATATATAGTATATGTTAAATAAAAATAAAGTTATATAGTATATATTATTAAGTAAAAATAATTAATATTAGTTATAGTATATTGAATTGTAAAAATTAAAATTAATACTTAATTATATGATCTAATGACAATGCATATTCTCAATCATATTATTACATATACTCAATTAATATTCATTCATATCTAATATAAAATTAAATATATATATAAATATAACTTAAGAAGAATTAAATTTTAATATTGCCACTTATTTCATATATATACGTATATTATATAATTCCATGCATATTAATTCATATACTCAATTATATTATTCATATAATATAATATGACTATATATATATAAGCTATAAGTATAAATTATAGCCACGTAATGTCATATAAGTATATACAAATTCATGCTGATATAATAATAAGTATTAGATATTTAGATACAATGAATAAGTATGGTTTAAGATTTTAAGTATCTAACAATTCTTAATCATACTTGGATACAATGAAATTTTTTTTATTTTTATTTTTTATTTTTTTATTTTTTTTATGAGGTATGTAAAGGGTCCATAGGTCCAAGTAGGGGTGTAAACGAATAAAGCTATTCGTGAACATATTCGAGATCGGCTCGACTAAGCTCGACTCGTGCTTGAATCGATTATTGTATGAGCTATTTGTAAACACGAAACTAGGTTCGATTATTAAACGATTCAAACTAGTATAAACTTGGCTCAATTTGGTTAATGTTCGTGAAACAAGCTCGTATAAGGTTCGACTTGTCCGTTTGGGCTCGACTCGTATATATTATTAAACATATATATTAATATATGTATATATATGTTTAATAAAAATAAAGTTATATAGTATACTATTATTAAGTAACAATAATTAATTAGTTATATGTATATGAATTGTAAAAATAATAATATTAATACTTAATTATATGATCTAATGACAATGCATATTCTCAATCATATTATTCATATAACAATTAATATTATTCATTATAATATAAATTGACATATATATATAAGCTATAAGTATAAATTATAGCCACGTAAATGTCATATAAGTATATATAAATTCATGCTGATATAATAATTAAGTATTTAAATATTTAGATATAATGAATAAGTATGATTTAAGATTTTAAGTATCTAACAATTCTTAATCATACTTAGATACAATGGTTTTTTTTTTTTTTAATGTGAATCTGCTATATTCCATTGATAATAAATCAAGAGCATAAAACTCTTACATCAGAGCATAAAATGCAGATAAACATTGCACAAAGCTATGAAATTACACAGGCATAGATTTGGACAAAAGCATCTTAACAATTAAATAACAATCTATGATTTCAACTTTCGCTGACCCATGAGCAAATCTACACCGAGCAGATTAGATCTAAGATTAGATCTGAGACATGGGTAGCTTAAATTTTCACCCTCTTATTTTTCGGCCGTGAGAAATAGTCTCCCACAGCGATCTATGCCTCATTGACCCTAAAGGTTAGGAGAGAAACATCCACATATAAGATGAGACAAACAAAAATAAGAAAAAATAAAGAACATAAACTAAAGGCATCGAGCAGATCCATCAACGAGAGGCGATGCGAACAAGGAGGCTAACCGGCAGAGACTAGATGCAATGACTAGGTATATAAATTACATACGTAAGTATTAATTCACATTAATCATATGATATAATGATAATTTTGAAACTTAATCATATTTTTCATATACAATGACAATGTGATTTATATAACCCCAAATTAAGTGATTATGATTTGAATAAGCAATATGTTAATTATAAACACAAATTAAGTATTATCATTACAATTTAAATCATATAATCATATATATTATTATTAGAATTTAGATCACATGATCATTTGATCTAAATATTATCATTAGATATATAGAACCATATGATTATATAATAATTATCATTGTTAACGTTATTACTTAATATATGTTAGTTAATATTTACATTGACTATTGTTCTTTTTATTTATTTATTTATTTTTTATCACTAGATACTTAGAAATCGTTAGATCACATGATTTATGATCCAAGATCAAATGATAATACTTTTTTGTTCGATATCATATAATAATACTTAGATCATATGATACGATTATTAAATCTATATTAAGTACGTAAGAATCTAAGTATTTAGATTATGAATTATTACTAGATACTTAGGAATCGTTAGATCACATGATTTATGATCCAAGATCAAATGATAATACTTTTTTGTTCGATATTATATAATAATACTTAGATCATATGATACGATTATTAAATCTATATTAAGTAAGTAAGTATCTAAGTATTTAGATTATGAATTGGTATATCATAATTCATAAATATATAATTAAGAAATAACCTATAAGTTTGAGTTCACAAATCACATTATTATTAGTATGTGTTCATAGGGAAGGAGATAAGTCAGACATGGGAACATTAGCAATCTTATCTCTTGGATTCTCCCTCATCTTGCTATACGGTGCGTTTTGGAGAGCATTAAGTCAGATGCAATTAATTACTAAAAATCGGCACTTCTAAGTCACTTAATGTAATTAAATTTGTGTTTAAATGCATTTAATTTATTTAATGCAATTAAATTTGAAATCA
>FXXK01000031.1:133896-152006 GCA_900184695.1 Betula pendula | reverse complement strand
CCCCGAATAAGAATTTAGGTTTAGGTTTTTAATTTATGGATTTTTTTTTTATAGAAATTAAGAATAGTTTTTTGAAATTTTAATGCCCTAAACTTTGTGACTTTGGAGGAAATATTTTTTTGTATAACTAAGTGCTTAACGATTATAGTGAAATTTTGAGAGAGATTTGAGTGGAATTTAATGCAAAGTTTAAATTTTGAAAACCAAACTTAAATTATTTCATTAAAAGAAATTTCCTTGAAGAAGATAATCTGTGGATTGGTCAATCTCATTCTCATATTTGCATTTGCCAAGATTCTATATAATTATAAGATTTCAATTTAATATAAAATAATATTTGAAATTAATAGTACATTAAATTTGTATTTATTTTGGTTAATGCGATTTTGGAGAATGTGTTTGATGCAGTTAAAAAATAAAGTTTTATGTTTAGGTCTCTAATTAATGCGCTTTTTTTAAAGAAAATAAATAATAATTTTTTGAATTATATGAACATGAGTAATGTTAGGGACAGTGTTAACATCCGTTTCTTATCAATTTTCTATGTGCTGGCGTGGTTAGTTGAACCACGGTTACGTTTAAAAAAAAAATTAAAAAAATCACGCGTGAATCTCTTTCTATTCCAAAATTTCACTTCCCCCCAATCTTACATTTCATTTCCCACGCTGAAGCTCTCTCTCTTCCCTCTCTCTCTCTCTCTCTCTCTCCCTTACCACACCTTCTCCCTCCACCCATCACTGCCACAAAACGCACCGACGCGCCCACTCACCACGGCAGCAAATCGAACACCTAGTTCACTTCCGCCCATTTTCCCTATTTTTTTTCTCTCTTTCCCCCCACCACACCTTCCTCCTTCGCCTACCACATCCACATAACGCACCGGTGCACCCACCCACCATGGCAGCAAATCAAACATAGGAGACGCCCACCCACGCCATTTTCCAAGATCGGCCACTTCCACCCACCCACCCACCACAGCGACGCCCACCGAATGACACCCGCGCTCCACGATCTGTCACTTCCGCCTCCAGCTCAGAAAATGTATGTATTCTTTTCTTGAAATTAATTGATTATTAATTCAATATGTTCTTCCCCATGAATTTTCGGGAAAAATTTGCTATAGAATTTTCATGAACTTCATATTAATTAAATCTATATAAAATTTGTATTTTTGTTTAATCGAATTGCTTGTGGGTTTTACTCCTTGTAAAATCTGTCCATGATACCAATATTCAGCATCCAATTAGTAAACAGTGAAAGAATTAAACAACAATTAGCAAGTTCCACAAAAAGAACATAAATGAGGCCATAGGTGAAAATGATAAACTTAAGAATTGGGAGAATTGGGTTTTCCTGCCATGATTTTATTCTTTTGTTATATCCTTAACTAAAGGTTTTATTGTTTTCTGGATTTGAATTAATTTCCTAGCTTGTTAGATTCTTCATTATGGACTGAATCCTTTGATTTTGTGATATAAAATTTTCTTTTCCATTCAGGTAAGTGATATTACCAAAAATCAATGACTTCGATTGAGCTCCACCACCCTTAAAAAACTTTAGCATCCTTCCTGTAAGGACCGAGGGCAGATTATGAGGGCATATTATCTATGATGTTATCATTGTTATAGGTTATCCTGCCGTTTGTTTTGTCTCGTTTTTGTAATTTTGTGTAATGGTCATCATGTTTCAATGTGGTATCTTTCTTGTACTTGTAATTGTTCTTGTTATGCTTATCATATTTTCATGTTGCCCTTTCTACTAGGATGCTTTATGTTGCTCTGCATTCCTTTTATTTTGTCTGCAAATTTGAAATTAGTTGGTCATCTATTTTGTTTTAAATTAGTAGAAATCTTAACCTGATAGGTTTAATGATCTCCGAAATCATAACCTTAACCTATCAAATCATCTCTATTTTGTTAGCCTTAGACTGCTTTCATTGTGTATTTATCTGAAAATGAGGTTATACTGATTATTTATTGCCTTGGATGATGTTTAAAGTATAACTGGGCAGAGTCATTATCAGCTAAGTTAGATCATACCATTAATCCTTGGATTTACCTCTTGGAAACCTGTCATGGGGGGTTACGTGCCGCTAGTGCCCTGGTGGGGCGGGAGTTAAGCTATGGCTCGGTCAGTCTTGAGGGTGCGCCTGCGGTTTCCTCCGTAAGGTCCCTCCTGAGCGGCGCCCCGCGGATTGGTGCTACTATGGTCACGCCCAGGTAGGACAGCTACGTTGGCCTCCCCCTCCAATCCTTTACATTTAGAAAAAAAAAGATCATACCATTAGGTTTTAATAGGGAAATCAATTCTTTTTATGCTGCTTGACTCACCTGACTAATGAATCATGATGTTGGTTTTATTCATATTATTCTAAAAAGAGAGGAGATTTTTTATTTGATATGTGACTTGGATTTAATGCATTCTGAACATAGAGTTTACATGTGGTACCTGTCATGCACGCATTCTGAACATAGAGTTTACATGTTGTACCTGTCATGAATCACGTCTGTGGGACAAAAGCCATTTGATGAGACAAATTGAGAACTACGTTTTCTTTTCTTGACATGCTTCACTCAAATCTTATTGTATAGAATTTTGGTCATGGCTGTAACTGAATTTAAAGTGTAATTCTAAATATTCTCCTAAAAAATGGCATTCTTAAATCTTTGTAACGCAGGTATGCTAATATATATACTTCTAGGGTCTCAAATTTCTTATATTACACACCCTTCATATATTTTCGGTCACAAGAACAGGTATTTGGGGTATCATGGCTTTCTTAATGTTTTCTGAATTGGTGTAGCACATTGTTGGATCATGGAGGCTTAAGAAGTGGGACAAAATCTATGTACGCCCTGTTCTTGGTGGATTGAGAGGAGATAAAGCTGCTTTGACAAGTCTAAATTGATAGTTGCTCCTTAATGGTTTTAGAATTTTAAATGGCATAAGACATCTAATCATTGAATGATTTTGCAGGATATATTTCTTTGTTCGCTTGTATTATTTTTTGAAATTTCGATCACATTTTTGCAAGATATATTGTAGTGTTCATAGTTTCTAAGACTATTGAGTGTTTATTGTCATTAGTGGTGCTTGAAGAAAAAAGTTGGTATTGGAATCAGTGAAATGGAAGAAATACAAATTAATCGAAGATCAAATGAATGTTACAATGTATTTTATTGTTTTTGTATTTTTTGTTTGTAGTTCTTGTAACTTGTCTTTTGAAATGTTTTTAGTTATTTAATAGTGCTTTTGTGTTGTATAAATAGCTTGTGGACTACTTAGCTTTAGTAGATTTTGTTGTATATTGACATGTTTCTATATTTGAATAGGACATTCTTTTTTTCTTTATTACATTGGCATTTTGAGACAGTTTATGCTTTGGTGATGACAGTTTTTGCTCTTTGTTCCAAAACGAAACTTAGTTCTCATTGTAAGTGGCTTAAGGGGGGCCAAACATTGGTGTAATTGTATCTTTTACTTTACTTATGGAGATTCATGGTTTTTTTACTCTTCAGTATAGTTGTCATTTTTTTTTGTTTTTCTTCCTTGACAATCAAGTTAATCCAATGCTTTATGTGAGGCATCATGTCAGGACAAATATTGATATAAGGGCAAAACGGGTTTTTTATTAGTTAGGTTGCTTTATGTCCAATACTGAGAAATATAAGATTTCGTATCTTTGTTGATTTTGCTTTGTTTTGAGTAGTTATGTATACGGGCATGAAGTTACTTACAAAATCAGCTCTATTTTCTTCCCACTTTGGTACACAATTAAAGTCCAGTAACCCCATTCACTAGTTTCACATTTTGATAGAAAATTCCAAGGCTTTGCAAGCATAGTCTGCAATGTCTTCGATTTAGCTACACAATTAAAAATTCTCTTTTGCAATAAGAAAAATTAAAAAAAAAAAAGAAAAACGAAAAGGGATTTAGCTACACAACTAGATCTAGTGTAATCACTAACATAAAATAGCATAAGCAAAGTGATAAAAGCTAATGTAGCCTGATACATTTTCTCTCATTTTGGCTCGCGTTTCGACCTCATGTTGTTCCATCACTTTTTCAAGTCTACTTATTTCGGCCCGCGTTTCGACTTCCCATAGTTCCATCTTCTTCTCAAGTCTACAAATTTCAGACCGCATTCCCTTTTCTGTGTCTTTCAGGCATTCAATTAATCTTATTTCATAAGTGCATATTTCGTTTTTAGCCCACTAAAAAAAATCACAATCACCAACTTTTTGCATGATAAATAATTAAGATAAAGTGTTATAAATTACCAATATAAAAAGAAATTACAAGAACAATAAATTTAAAAAATTACCTTGTAGTTTATACAACCGTACCACTTTCTACCATAATTGTAGATGTCCATGAGTACCTTACTTGGACAAGAACCCTATAATGACATGTTGGACATCCACTAGATGCATCGCTAACTACATACATTATTTTATCATGTTTATGCAAAAGAGAACTAATGCAGTTAGTTACACCAATAAAAATCAAATACAAAGAAAAATTTAGAAGTGAGACATTATATTTAAATGAATGTCGTTCAAAAATGACGGTATTGGACACAGAGACTACAGAATTTTAACTAGTTTCAACCTCATGCTTTCTTGAAGTAACCCCAGGAATCAACACAAATTAGTGACTAAAAAAAATTAAGTAAATGCACGGGCAATATATAAATGAATGGTGCAACATCTTCATACTTCTCATACACACAGGTGGTTATTTAGAACTCCTTCATGGACTAATAAAAGCGAAACATTATAAGACACCTACAAATGCATAGAAACCAACATCTATGAAAAAATAGTACGGCAAATGAAGGCCAAGAAGTTTTACCAAACAAAAAAGGAAAAAGAATAACCAGATCAACTATAGTAAGTTCCATAACTATTTGCTAAGTTCTGGTGAACTTGTGTAGAGATTAATACCTTTGGCTTATCTCATCTGAATTACCACCATTCAGAAAGTAAACAAGTTCATCCAAAAGGGCAGGTAATGCAGCTGCAAAAATTTCTTGCTTGTCAGAGCCAGTATGTGTATGGCAAAATATTTCAAAGCTAAGAGTAACTCTTGTCCATCTGCTTGATGGAGAGCAAAAGCAAGCACTTTTGGTAGCCAATTAACTATCAGAGGCACCATATCAGTATTCTAACTAGTTTCAACCTAAGTTCCAATCACTATGCTTTCTTGATCTACCACTTAAACCTTGAAGGAACCAAATTAAAAATCTAGTGATTCTGCAACTTCAGAAATGACAATACATTTGAATGCCCTTCATGTCTATTTACACTTCGAATTTCTTTTCCTACCTAGCTTGAAATTTTTTTTTTTTTTTTAAAATTGAAAAATCACTATTTTTTCATCTTCCAAAACGACACAGCAATTACCAACCAAAGTTTTTGAGTGTCATTATTTTATGGGAGTAGCTTTGACTAGGTAATTGGTATATTGAAAATATAAACACTTAATTTCTTTTAGGCTCACTTTGGCCCGTGAGCTTGCTAGTAATGGACAAAGCATTTGAGGAACATGTTGGCTTTGAGCCCTACAAAATGGCACTAAATTATTGCCTTCATAAAATCGCATTCTCTGCTTCCTCCTATTCCATCAAGAAGACCTTCTATAAAGAAGGGTGATAAACCATCAAAGGTTTCGCATGAACTCCCAGGGCCAGTTTCTCGCCAATGCTCATATGGACAATCTTTGCTAAATGGTAAGTTACCCCACCCCACCCCAATGAAAAAAGAAATTAAGGCATGACAAAAGTATTTAATCCTGTTGTTCTATCCACTATAACTCCTAAAAAATGCTCTTTAGTTAATAGTAAATTCTCTTTCCACAGGATTTATGTTAATCTTAAACATTTTCTACAGATTACCCACTCGTAAGGTCCTCCTTCATCAAGTTTGTAAACAGACTAATGAACAAAAAAGAATACCCAAAAATTCTTACCCATTTTTGAAATCAAACAAAACAACCACCAATTGTAGATAAGACAAACCCAAATCAAAACAAAAACCAAAGCAAACCCATTTAGGCACTTAAATCATAAATAAAGAAAAATCTAATCTTCATATGTAAATATGTATACATACCTTCCTCAAATCGGTGGGAATCGCCGGTGGTGGTGTGGGTGGCGTTCGGTGGAGGTGGTGGGCGGAGGGGAGAGACTGAGAACAGCGTGGGAAAATTTTAGGGAAAATGGGGGGAAGTGAAAATGTCGTTCGGTGCTTTCGCGGTTCGAGCTGTTGCCATGGTGGGTGGGCGTTGCCGGTGCGTTCGGTGGCAGTGGTGGGCGGAGGCGGAAGCGGTGGTGTGTTTCTGGAGAGAGAGAGAGAGAGAAGAGAGAGACTCAGCGTGGATTGCCTACGGTTGAGTTAACCACGACAGCACATAAAAAACTGATCTTCCCAAGCTAAGTCTGCGCCGTTGGATTGCCTAGATTAATCCCAGCCGTTCAAATAATTACAACCCTAACTTCACTCTACCTTTCTTCATTCTTCATCAGACTACCCCTCTCCCTTTCTTCACTCTACCGTAACTTCTTCTTCGTTCCTCATCATCTTACTTGTGGGGTATAAAGCGGCGCCGGCCGATCGAGAGAGGAAACCTTGGAGTGAGAAAGAGAAGATGTTCTTCCACATAGTACTGGAGCGGAACATGCAGCTACACCCGCGCCACTTCGGCCGCAACCTCCGCGAGAACCTCGTCGCCAAGCTCATGAAAGATGTCGAGGGCACCTGCAGGACATGACCATCTAAGCAGGCTATTAAATTGATATATATTGATATGTTATGTAATGGAACATTTTATAATGATTCCAAATTTAGCACCTTATCTCTCTTGCTATATGGTATCTATTAGACCTTCTATTATTTCCCTATACTCTATGTCTTTGTATGTCATTCGTGACTTGTCGCACATGTTATTTAAATTATGCGATGAATCATCTCGTCTAACATTAAAAAATTGTGTATAGCGTGTATATCAGATAGTTATGTATATCTCTGTCTATAACGAGTCTACGAAAGCGATGTATTATCATTCCAAATAGAAGATCTAGATTATTATTATATCATATTACATGAGATTTTTTATTATGTGATTTCTATACGCGAGAGGACTCCATAACTATGATTGTAAAAGATATTTGAATGTGAAATATAAAACAACTGTTATACAGAGAGCGAGGAATACATACACATAGTTGTTTTATGTTTAATGCGATGAATTTGAGTGTATTGTATGTCTACTACTAGTCATTCTATCCGTATATTATATAAAAAAGCAGTGTGTATTTATATTATATTTTGCTCTGAGCACACCTTGATTCTCTTCCTGCTAAGGTTCACGCTCATGCTCTCATGTTATTGTACGTGTGGTACTGAATATAATGTTTTAGTACTATTCCACCACTACAATGGAAACCCTACCATCGCACAAGTTTTATTTTTAAAAACAGTATTAGTAGCTTCTGTGTATATGTCTATTGCTTTAATAATGTCTCAAGTAAACTACTGCTGTGTTTAGTATATTCGTATATCATTATATGTAGTATTCTCCTGTATTCATTCAAATTCATGTAGACCAGTTATGGTTTCGTCCATTGCTAAGATGTTATTTTTGGTTGCTGGATGGAGAGTGATACAGAGGATTTGAGTAGGTTATATCTCTATTCTTAATAACTATATACTTACAACCCTAATATCACATTATCATTGATGAACAGAACTAAGATATATTACTGAAATTGATTCACAGAAGCATAGCAAGCAACTAATCACCAAAGTACTACCATATCAAGAAGAAGTGACGCTACGATATCTCTCTGTTCATGGTCTCTATAGTATTATATGTATAATTATTGTCTCTATCTTGTCTGATGTTTTATATTCTATTGTAACCCAGATAAAGGCAAGCGCAAGGAAGAAAGCATGTATCTGTCTCTATATTAATCTATCATATATATCAAAAGATATGGAAAGAGATTGTGTGTATATCCTAATTGTGTAGTATCTCTATGTAATTGTTGACCAAATCAACATAACTTTTAAAGTCTTAATCCTTACTTTGTTTAATTATCTAAATAACTAAAGCGATTCCCCAATATACTATTCATCTATAGGGAAATCAAACTAATCTCTTACGTTCCTTAATTCATTGTATTTCAAAAATTCATACTTGTTTTACGATTTGCCAAAACGATATGCTCTCTAGTTTTTCTAAGTTAAGATTAGCATCTTAGTTATATCGAACTACCGTATGGTCTCTTCTGTTCTTATTCCGTGACTGTTTCAACCTGAAGTTTATTCTCTCAGAAAATACCTTTACACTACCATCAATCTCGGATGTGGGATCAGATCAACTTCAGATCTTCTACAACCGTCATATATTTCTTCTTACTTTTGATAGTAGTTCGTACTCTCATATTCTGTTCACCCAAATTAACAATGACATTGTATGTTATATGTTATATACATCCATAATGGTATTACTACATATCATCTTGACAACGATCATAGGAGTGTATCATATACATGTCATCGAAGTATAATCTCTATTCTATGAATATAGAGTCAGGGAATATTATAATTTTCCAACCCACAATGTTACCTGCATGGTTATAGTCATCAATGAGAATAATCATATATATTATAGACTACATATTATAAATGTTGTTTTTAAAGTATGAGATCTTGATAGTTTTTGACTCAGGGAGATAGGTGTGTTGTAGCTTTAAGTTTTGTGGTAGTTCGGATATTTCTTTAGTGAATAAGGGAAGGGAAGTCGACTGTGGTTCGCATTTGTATATTGGACGAAGACTGGTGCGACGTATTGACTTGAAGGATAACAAAACTCTAACCGGCAGACAATACAAACCACTATCCACTTGTGAGAGCATCTGCAGTAACTGGAACCCTCTCTCCACCAATATTCTTCTGTCCGACTATAGTCCCTCATTGTAGGCAATTGCTTGGCTTTGGAGCACCCGGACAAAAGCACAGCCAAAACTCCACACAAGAGGAGCTGCAAGCAGCACAAATCATCATGCCAAACTCAGGTTCCTCCAAGAGTGACTGGCAAAAAACAAGACCAGCAGCGGGGCAGTATCTTACTATGTAGCCCTTGTTGTTGCAGTCCACCGTAGTCGCCTCTTTATTGAATGCTATCTCCAGCCACCATTAGGTCGCGAGGAAATCCTCTACACCTTCTCTCTTGCATACTCAGCATAAACAGAATTCACCATGGGCGAAACCTTTACTTTTTTCTTGGTTTAAGGAGAAGCGAGTGGCTCTTATCATAACAATCTGTCTTTTTCATGGAGGTCTCAGTACGTTCCCTCGACTGTGTGATGCTAAATATTTTCTCACTTCTGTGTCTTCCAGTTGGTATTCTTCGAAGCTTAACACAATACCCTGATCCTTATGTCCCTGGTGTAACTACAAAAACGCCCAGATTCTAAACCCTGGAACTTCTCGCTCCATGTTACTATGTGTGCACTTTATATCTAATGGAGAGGCGCATTTTCAGATTGCTCCAGAAAAAGAATAGGGAAAAACATTGAGGGATCAAGACCACTCCAAAAACTTAAAGCTACAAATTTTCTGGTTCAAACTATCATACTAAACATTTTATAAGGAAGCTTAGGTCCAGCTACATAGTTTACATGGTGGGGGTTGGGGATTACAATATCTCACGTACAACTTGATGAACCAGACCGCAGAGATCATGCCAATACAAAATAAAACTCCATGTCTTTTATTTGGATGCTAGTGTCCATAAACATTACCATGTCCATCGTGGGAGAATTCAAACCCCCACCATTTTCAACATATACCTCAACTCCAACATCAACCATATTTTCACCCTCTATATCTCAGCTTCTCATCACCATCCAAGATGTTATCAATTGTATTTGATTATTCATCTTCCTTATCATGCTCTCCAGAAGGTATCTAACTGATCAATTTGATCATGAGGAAATTGGGCATTTTCTGAATATAGCCCAACACATTTTTGCAGGCCTTCATAATGTCTGACAGTGAAGAAAACAATAATAAAAATCAGTCCACTTCTAAAACTCAGAAGGATAACGCAAGAAATCGCAGATATGCATAGTTTAAGTGTTTATGTATGCATATAACCAAAGCATTTACTTTTATTAGGGCCAATAACCCAACCATTGAACATTGTGCTGTGCACAGAAAAATGAGAAGCACTTCAACATAAAAGTGAGTGCAAAATTAAGAGAAGCCATGAACAGAAACCAAGTACATAACATCAAAATAGATTTTTATATGTGACACTACTCAGGATACTATTTGAATATGATAAACACTGTTAACAACACAAACAAAAAGTTGCATGTTATCAGAATTGAGGATTTATGTCAAAGAACACGAATAAGCAGAGCATTTGAGGAAATAATGATGCGTCTACAACACCTTCTCCTCTCTTAATCCAGCTCATCTCTGTTAAGTGATCTTGATAATGTATCTTCCAAAGACATGGAAAATAAATGGCATTATTTTTTAATAAAGACGTAATCATAATGCATCTTTTAATGTCTCAAGTAACTCTGCTGATTTTACACAAGGATACCATTCTCTCACAACCAGATGGGTTCGTGCCATCTAAAATTGTTGCGGGTGTCAGAAGTAGTAAGCCTTTAAAATTCATACCCAACATCTATTGAGACGGTATTTGATGATAAGAATAAAACTCACACCAGTAAAGAAAACAATCTCGGCAAGACTAAGAAGTCCAGTGAGAGTAAACTACCCGTAACAGATGGAGAAGAAGATAATGATAAAAATAATCAAAGAGAAGAAGATTAGATATGTGATAGCAATTGTATAGTTGTAACAAAACACTACTTTTAAACATTCTATAAATATCAATACAAAGAGATCCCAAAACACATGGGAAAACAATTCAATCCAATCATTGTTTCAAAATTCATTATGGTATCATAGCTATACGACTAGCGTTCCTCTGTTTTTTTCCTCTGTTTCACTGAGGTTTTTCTTCAAATACCTTCCCTACCCTTTCTCATGTTAACTACAGATTCCACAACCTCAAGTACAACTTCCACAATGTCCCGTCCCCATTTTCCTCTTATGTATACATCCAATTTCTTCAAACTAACAAAAGATAAATACTGTCTCAATAACATCCAAATGCAATAGTCAGGGAATAATTTGTAATGAGCAGTATTCATAAAAATAATAATTAAAAAAAAATTGTAATGAGCAGTTTGGGGGTGGGGTGGGTATTGGAAGACAGTGACAGGAAGGGAAGTCACTGGTGGTCGCTATGACGAAGAGCGTGAGCTTTGACCTTGAAGGGTAACAAACTCACCGGCGACATAACAACACTCTCCACTTGTGAGAGCATGCAGTAACTGGACCTCTCCTCCAACAATTTCTCTGTCACTAGTCCCTCTTTCGGCAATTGCTTGGCTTTGGAGCACCTCAACATCTCTGCCAACAGGTTCTCCGGGGACGTCACTGGTGCCCTCTGCTTGTGCGTCCACCTCGCCTTCTTGAACATCTCCAGCACCATTGGTGGAGAATCTACACCTCCTCTACCTCGCCAGAAACAGATTCCATGGCGAAATCATCGGTGGGAAGAGCTCTTCTTACATAACAATCTGTTTACTGGGTCGATTCCCTCGAGTTTGAGCAATTTTTCTCACTTTGTCTCGTTGGATTTGAGCTTCAATTACCTGATCCTTCCCGTGAATCAAACCCCAGATCAACCCTACTTCCCCGTTATTGTGCACTTAAAATAAGGCGCGTTTTGTTGCTCCGCGAACGTCAAAATGAGAATCGTTTTCGAAAACATGTCTAACCTGTTTTCTTTTTTCGTGTTTTTCAGTGTTTTTGTTTTGCTTGTTTTTGTTTTTAAAACAAGTAGCCAAACGCTTACGTACAGTAATAAAACACGTTTTGCTGTTTTGAAAACAGAAAACCTGTTTTCAAAACAGCAAACAAACAGGCCCTGAGCAGCCCCCACTTAAAAGGAGAATATTGTTTCATCTTTTTGGTTCCGTAGAAAGAGGATAGGAAAATTTTTTGGAAATTTATAGGACAAGAAAAAAAGAAAACGGATTCAGTTGAATCCGGTTGGGTTTTGGAATTGGGTTTCCATAGAGCCAAAATCCACCGAACCAAATCTTGTGTAGCAAATTTTTGCTTTAACAGTATTGTAATACAAGAGCAAATCCAATTCTATGTAAGAAAATCATTTAAAGCAACAAATTGGAGCGATTATACCATTAAAGGATTTTACTCTTGTGTAGTGGTAGACATGGGTTTGTGGTGGCAATAACGGGCATAGAGAATGTTGGAAAAGGGTTGATTCGCGATGGGACAGGGTTTGTGACATTTCCGGTGAAGTACCAATGTGTTGTATTCAGACCATTTAAAGGGGAGATTTTAGAAGCTGTTGTAAGTATGGTGAACAAGGTATAAATTTCCTTTTTTACCTATATGATGATTTGATCTATGTTATGAATCTGCAAATATGGATTTTTTTTTCTTCTTTTTTAATAACTTCAACTGATTGTTTAACTACATGGAATTGTCACAGATGGGATTTTTTGCCGAAGCTGGACCTGTCCAAATTTTTGTTTCAAACCATGTAAGTTTTACTTTCCATTCATATATTGTTGCAGCTTTAGGAATGATATGCTTTTGTTTATATTATGTCTCTTGGCATCCTTCAAATTCTCTCTTTTTTGGTGTCACGGATTTTGTGAGCAGGGTAGTTGTTTACTTTTTTCCTTTTTTGGATGTATGCTATCTGGCCACAATGGGTATTTTGTTTCCTTTTCTCCCTAAATTGTACCTGAAAATTACAGCCCAACCAGAGGAGCTGATTTCATTTGTTCATCGTATATGTGTGAAGTTGCAAGATGCTTAAGGCTTCTCATCTTGTATAAATCCTAGTTTCTTGGTTCTCAAAACTTGTTATTGTTCCTGTTCCCCTCGTTATAATCCATGATTATATTTGCATTAGTTATTGCTATTTGTTGATATTCTTTCTTTGTTTTAGTTGATACCGGATGATATGGAATTCCAATCTGGAGATATGCCAAATTATACTACTTCGGATGGATCAGTAAGCCTCAGTTTCAACTTATTATCAGAAGAAACTTAATTGTTAAATATCTAGTTTAGAAATTGATATCTTGGTCCCCTTCAGGTTAAGATACAGAAGGATAGTGAAGTGCGCTTGAAGATAATTGGGACTCGAGTTGATGCTACAGAAATTGTATGCCCTATCCTATCTTGTTGTCATTATTGAAGCCTCAACTTGCTGTTTTCTTGTAGGGGCGTAAAATTCAGCTCATTTGATTGATTTTACCGAAATTCTCTTTCAAAAAATACAAAGTCAAAATGCGAATAAGCTTTAGCTTAAAAGCCTTAAATGACACTTCCTCTCCCCATGAAAAGGGGATATGGGTGAGATTGTGAGTTTAAGACTTTGGGGGTGTGTAAATTACCAATAAAAGGGGAAAAAAAACCAACCTAAAAATAGAAAGGCAAATAGCACTATAGCAGCATGGCTGGCAATTCAATTGTTTACTAATTCAATAGTTGTTGGGTGTAAAACTTTTGAAGTACTATGCTATGTTGTCCCGACATTAGTGGCTCTTGTGCTATTAGTCCTTGCACCAAATAGCATCTCCTGCCCCTATTAGTAAGGGGTGGAGTAAGAATACGGGTTCAATCCAATATAGGCGTATGGAATGCTTTGGAAATTGGGGTTGATGCAAGAAACCCTTTAAAGCATGCACCGTAAAACATAATGCCTCACAAAAATGTATGTTTGCATGAGTGATGTTATTGGCTTGACTTCATTGCTTCATTAATTCTGATTACCTGCCATTGTAATTTTATGCACTATGGATTCTCATCATGAACAAACTTTTTGTTTAAAGATTTGTCATGCTTTTGGGCATTGGTTTCCAGTGGTTAAAGGGTGGGGAGTTTGACATTAGGATCAAATCTTGCCGCCTAAGAATTTCAGGCTCTTGTCGTTTTTTATTTCATTTTCGTGGATTTTTTTTTTAGGATTATCATTGAAGCCACCCTCAATTTCAATCAAATTAAGTCTGAATTCAAAATTTATTTGGTATTGGGTATTTATTAAAATTACTTTGAAATGGATAGGGTTAATGATTTCTTAGGAGTGCAAAGACCCCATAGAGGAAAATATTTGGTGACTTTTTGAGCATACTATGAATTTGAATCTTAGCTTTTCATATGTTGCTTATCAAATGTATTTCCTCTTTTTGCAGTTCTGCATTGGTACCATAAAAGATGATTTCTTGGGTGTGATAAACGATCCTACAGCCGGATAGTGGGTACTAATGGCGTTTTCTTTGCTGGTTTTACCCGCTTGTCTGGCAGTCTCTATAATTCCTTTAATATAATTTTTCGTAGGGTGGATTGATCAATTTGTTTGTACTTGAGGGCTGGTATATTGGGTCGTTGAAGCTTTTGTACTGGTGGGTTCTATTTATTTGGCACCTGCTCAAAGTGGGTCTTTCTGTTGTATATCTCAAGGAATTCGAATGAAATATTTGTACCGAGCAGAGTAAAGTATTGTCTAATGGTTTTAGTTTCTGGTTCATTGAAATTATGATGTTGCCGAAGGATAGGCTTTGTTAGGCTCGATTGATTCGGCATAAAATATTTTTGAAAAAGGTTTCTTTTCTTTGAGTGTATAGCGCAGTGTAAATATTGGTTAATAAGAAAATGTTTTTAGTTGACTAAGAAAATTAACCTTTATGAGGCATAAAATGGTTTACACATTTTTTGTCGCTCTTTCACACTTTCAGTCAGGCAATTGTAAGAGAATTTCTTATGAGGTTTGTCTGCTGGAGCATATCTCGGTATGCTCGGACTACCTAAACACACTTGTCTGTATAGGTAAGCCTCCCAAAGGTTTTTTCACAATTATATGCTCAAATTGTTGCTCAAATTACTTAAACACCTGTTTGGATAGGTGAACTTTTCAAAGGCTCTTTCACAATTGTATGCTCAAATTGGAAATAATATGGGCATATAATTGTACTGGATCTAAATTCCATTCTTAAACTTTCTATTTTTACTTCTTTTACAACTCTTCTTTGTCGTCTCTCTCTTCTTTGTTGATCATTGTTTGTCAATGTATGTATATTTTAATTAAATATAATTTTTAGGTTGATTTTTTAAAATTGTTTTATATTAATATTTTTATTTTGCAAATATAAGTTGATATTTATAAGTTAATATGAGTAAATGAAAATAAAAGAAATATATTAATTTTATGTATGTTTTAAGCTAAAATCATTTTTTTGAATCAGTTAAAAAATTTTATGCCAATTCCCTTGTTGCTCCATACTGTAATCAAGCAAGCTTGCTTGTCTTACTGTATCAGCAAAATGGTATAGCAGTAGGATAAAACCATAATAAAAGTATGGTTTACAACGTTAATCAGAAGAAAAGAGAGAGAGAGAGAGAGAGAGAGGACACGGCAGCACGGCTTGTGACATACACCTAGCAAACATTGATATAAACCAAAAAAATCCATAAAAAAGAAAGGGAGATTAAGATGAATACATAACGATGTGCAAGAGACAAACCTCTTGGAGGACATACCTAAATCATTCTATAGAGGTTTCGACAAAAAATATCCAACAAAATAGATTTCCCATATGCTAGGAGTACTATTTAAGGGCAGTAGAAAGCCTGCCTAAAGAAGCAGACTACAACATAGTTGTCATATTATGTTTGCAACCTCTACTCACTTCTTCCCAACTCGCCACTTCCCCAAAGCCACCAATCTGCACCCTCACCTTAAACCCTTCAAACCCCACCAAAACTGACATAAACTACAACCAGTTGGTTCGGTCTTTATGTAAACACAAGGCAGGGAGTCCCAACCAGTTTGCTATGTCATTCTCATTCTATTTCTACTTTCTCCTCTCTATCTTCCTGCTTGTACCGTCAAATATAGAGCACTTGTAACCATTGCATTAACTGCATTTGGCTTAGAGGGTACTCATGTTGATAAGTAATTGGCCACAAGGGAATGAAAACTAGTGACCTCCACTTCATAAGGCATGATCCCCAACTGACTGAATGAACTACTCCTTCGGGTAACATGTTCAGTTATTAGATAGTAATAACAATAGCAACTATAATCAGCACATATTACCCAAACTGGAGCTTTGATCTAGGGACATAGAGTCAAACTATCAAACAAAAGACTATCGCCCCTCTACTGAGAGGGGCACCCTGTTGAGAGGGCAGCATTCATGGCAAACAAAATACCACATCCAAGCTCATAACAGTATCATTTGAACCAATTCATAGCACCATGAAAATCATACTACTCGGGCAGAATTTATTCTGTCAAGACCACAAAAATGACATCTTCTCATTTAAAACAAAAGACCCGTATGTTTTCTAAGGTTTAACAGGTAAAAAAATAGTTTGCAGCAAAGTAGATCGACAGTAGATCCTCAAGGACCACTTCCTCGCCTATCTTTGATCTCTGGGTCCCTGAAGTCAAAGATATAATCAAAGGTGAGATGAACATAAATTCAAGGTATAGTATTAAGAAGATAAATCACGAGTCAGACCTCTGAATGTGATCAAGAATGAGAAGCCTTGGTCCAGGAGGGATTTTCACATCTCTAAGAGCACTGAAACGCATCACGGCCATCTGAATGTGATCAAGAATGAGAAGCCTTGGTCCAGGAGGGATTTTCACATCTCTAAGAGCACTGAAACGCATCACGGCCAGTCAGGCCCATTACAACATAAATACATGGCTAAGCTATACTCATTTAGGAAGATGGTAAAAAAAAAATGATAGAATAGAGGAAGATGAAAATCCAACTACTTGCCTATCACTGAGTAGAGGCAACATGCTGTCCGTTAACAAGCTGTTTCTGAAATTCTTCTCGTAATTCTGGAGGCCAAGGTTATGGAACATGGATTTTGTTTATTATAGAAAACATCTTCAGCTGGTGGTGCAGAGAACTTTTACCCTAACTGCATAACCATGCAGTAAATCCACAGCATATTTAAGTAAGCACCAATAGAACACAATAACAAATCCAAATCTGAGATGGGGTCTTGCCCATTGTCACCCATTCTGCATCAACTTGTAAGACCATGAACTGGTCCAAACCATGAACTTCCATCCACAAAATTTGTAGCTGCTGCCACCTTAGACATCCTAGAACCATCACAAAAAATTATATACAGATAAGTAGAATTTAGGGAGGTAGGCATGCCTTATATTTATCACTTAAATCAGCTTCTGATGTGAACAATTTGATTTTAATTCCTAAACTCTGCAAAATATTTCGTACCTATGAACGAAAACAACAACAAAAGCTCGTAACACTTATAGTACTGAACCGGTCTATACTGCAAGAGTAATCAACAAAACATTCTATCTAGTGAAGAAGAAAGGCTCTTCAAAAGTAACAGAAGGTGGTTATTTTTATTCATTGTACTTCTATTTGCTGAGATCTTTTCATGTATTTGCTAATCTAATAACTAAACTTACATATAATCTTTTATGAATTAAATAAGCAATTCAATCATCCTAATCAAGGATGGATGCAGGGGAAGTACAATGACAAAAGAAATATTTGCAGGAACTTGGATGTGAGATTGGGAAACTTCCACACCAAGAAGACCACCAACAGTTATAAAATTTCTCAACAAAATACAAACTAATTTTTCCACATTGCCTGCTATGATAAGCTAAAAGATGGGAAGCAGTAAAAATTGTAATAAGATCAAGCCGGGACACTACATGAAAGTGATTAAGTATCTCTATAACCCATCTACTTGAGTTTAGCAAATCATAAAAACTAGGGCGGGAAGAAATGGGAGAACAAGGAATACTAATGAAAGCTTACCTAGACTGGACATCCTCCTTTCCTCTCAGTCGTTTCATGACACAGGATATGCCAGCATTGACACCTGTAATCACAGCAAAGATGCGGGCTTGTACAAACGGACCCCCGGAAAGAGCCTATAATCAAAAATAAACCAATTCTCATACATCAATGAGAA
>FXXK01000031.1:95954-132183 GCA_900184695.1 Betula pendula | reverse complement strand
TTTTTTTTTTTTTGGTTTTTCGATTTAGAAAAAATAAGAATTTATTTTTGGAATATATATTTAAAAAGTATTTTTAGAGAATATTATCGAAACGGTTAGCAAAACAGATCTTAATTATATTTCTTTGAAAATTCCCAAGAACGCTGATGAGGGTGAAAAAGACAATCAAGTCCCATCCCTGTCTTGGAATAGCGTAACCAAAGCAAACAAACAATCTCGCGCCGAAGGAACTTGTCCCGCGTATTCCATTTCGGTCTTCACTCTTGACTCTTCAGTCACCAAAAGCCTCTGCCATAGACAAAGCAAGGAGCTCTTTGATTCGTGCACAATTGGCCACTGTACTTTTCGGTGATACTTCGATCCCTCACTTCAAAATAATACTTTTTTTTTGGTTTTTTTTTTGCGGATTTTCACGGCTCTCCTAAACTGGATGGCACAAGGTTCCATTTCTGGAAGGTTAGGGCTTAGTTTTAGCGTCGCAATGGTATTGGCAACATTACCTAGATTCTCAACACGTTTTTCAGACCAACTAGCTGGTTCTAAGCTTACTTACATTTCTAATTTCAAACAATTAAATAAAATCAAGGAGATTTACTTTTGTATTTTATTTTTAATTATGATTTTGCTCCGTTATTTCAGTTTTTACTCTTTAACTGTGGAAAAACCAATCTGTTATGTATTGTATGATATATTTGTAAATCCGGACTCCGTTATTGTACTAATTCATTTTTTCTTTCTATTATTGGTTTTTTTTTGTTAATTAAGTTGTTTATTTGCTTGAATTAGATTATATTGAAGCAGGCACGGATACAGACCAGATTATTTGGTTGTGGTTTGGCATAAAAGGGTAAAATGAGCAGCTCGAGGGAGGAATCTCCGGATTGGTTGCGTTCTTTCCAGGTATTGAAGAATCGATTTTTAGTCAATACATGTCACCATTTGTCATGGGTTCAATTCCATTTAGATTTTTTTAGGGTAATAGTGAATTGGAATGATTAATTTGCGGAAGCAAATACATTTCTTATTGTGCAACTTAAGGTTGGAGCCCTTTTTTTTTTTTTTTTTTTTTGTCAATTGATACATTGAAAGCGTCATTGACGATGCAAATATTTTGGTTGAAGACAATGTTGTTGTGGTAGACGCTAGAGGGGTAGGTAGGCTCGTCAGTCATGTTTTGATAACGCAGGAAATAAATTTAAGAGCTACACCTTTAAAGATTTATAGTGTAAGGTATTCTTGGCACGTGTTTGTGGCTATATACATGTTTTTCTGGGTAGCTCTTGCAGAATGTCTCAAGTTAAAATTACTTATCAGTTTTGGGTCTGATGCATCAAAATCTCTCTGTACTATCTTACACCACATTATTATCCTTGACTCCTTGTATGAATGTAATTGGATTATATTCACATAATTGGTTGTCCTTGGGCTTGCTAAAATTGTAAGGTTGGGGGTCATCAAATTGTTTGTTTTTGTACATCTTCATGTTTGACCCTTGATAATGCAGCTATTACACCACCCTTTCACCTTCCTTCATTTTTGTATGGGTGCTAATCGTCAATCTTGCTTCATTGACCAGGCCCCATCTCACTCATTGTTGACAGTATCATCTGATTCTTAGTCTTCACTAAAAGATAGTCCTTCAAGGGAGGACATAGTTGATATTGAGGAGCCATCTCCACGTAAATCATCTAAAATTACCAAGAAAGGCGAGAATCAAGCTATAACTCTTGGTGAAAGTGGTGCGGGGTCTCCATCCAATAAGCAATCAAAAGCAAAGTCTCCGAAAAAAAGGTTGAAAGTAGAAGACCAAACACCCCAGCAAAAGAAGAATACAACCAACAAAAAGAGAAAAGCAGGTATACTAGGGTTTGGGATAACAATTTGCATTTCTGTAATGTTGAATTAAAACTTGTAGGCTTTAAAGAGAGTCACACAATATCTAATAATTTACAAAGAAAACGATCAACTTATAGTTTTAAGCCTTTTGATAGTGATTGTAGCCGCCTTTTACCTTATATATATATATATATATTTAAGTTTTTGTACATTGAATGTATTTTTCCATGATTGTCTTCTAATAATGATACTGGGGATGTGAGTGACCGGACTGTTGCCAATGAAGTAACACTTGAGACGCATATAGAGCCTCTTGTAAGAAGCATTACCTTGTCACTACTTTGTGTCTTTAATTTGGTGAATGGACTTTTGATTTCTAATAGTTGTCAACCTTCTCCTCAAGTTTTTTGCATCAAATGTCAAAAAGTCATCATTTATAAATAGGCTGAGCTTGATCCTTCTCATTTTTCTTTTAAATTTGTTTTGGGGCCTATCTGATCAAGAAAAGAGCCGATTTCATTTTTCATTTTCTTGAAGAAAATAGTTTACAAGAGAGCAAGCCAATGTTTTAATTATTCGACCAACATAAGTGCAACATTAATGTATATAAAGTACTTTTTTTTTTTTCATAAGTAAAAGTCAATTTTATAAAAGCGTAAGGCGCCCCTAAGTACACAGGAAGTATACAAAAGGAACCCCTAACTAGGGGGCAAAATAAACAAGAAAATCACTAAAACTAAGAGACAACGGTGAAACAAACGCCGCTGTCCATAGGAACAGAGTCTCATAGAAAAAAGATAAAATATCCTCGAACGACTTCTCTCTATCCTCAAAGTTTCTGTCATTCCGTTATTTCCACAATCACCAGAAGAGGCACGTAGGAACCATTTTTCACACGGCAGCGCTCCTAGGCCTGCCCGAGGACCACCAGCAGCCTAACAAATCCACAACTCGCCTAGGCATCACCCAGGACAGCTCAAAACGACTAAAAAACGCACTCCAAACGGTGTACGCTACGTCGCAATGGAGAAGAAGGTGATCCACAGATTCCCCAGCCCTCTTACACATACAACATCTGTCAATCACAATGACGTGCCGCCTCCTGAGATTATCCAAGGTAAGGATCTTACCTAAGGCCGCCGACCATGCAAAAAAGGCCGCCCTCGGGGGGGCCGGCGTCTTCCAAACACTCTTCCAAGGGAAGCGACACCCATCAAGAGAAGCCAAGGAACAGTATAGAGACTTAACCTTAAACAAACCTCTTTTAGAAGAGGCCCACCTCATCTGATCTTCACAACCTCTATTTACCTTGACAGAATACAACACCTGGAAAAATGAAGCTAAGACATCTACCTCTCAGTCATGTGCCGCTTTGACAAAGCTCACGTTCCAATGGTTGGAGCCTCCCACAAACTCCAAATTAACCGCGACGACTGCGTCTTTCGTGGTTGCTATTCCATACAGGCCTGGAAAAGCATCCATAAGAGGTACTTCCCCACACCACTTATCCTGCCAGAATTTGATCCGAGAACCATCCCCCACCTGGAAACTAGATAAGTTGAAAACCTTCTCCCAACCTTTTCTGATGTTCTTCCACAACCCCACCCCAAAGGAACCTGCAGGCTCCAGATAGCACCACCCTCCCCATAAACTGCCATATTTAGAGTCCACACCAATTCTCCACCAGGCCTCTCTCCCTCCTGTAACGCCACATCCACTTTCCTAAGAGGGCACGATTAAACATCAACAAATTCCTGATACCCAAACCACCCACCGAAACAGGAGAACAAGCTTTAGACCAACTCACCAAATGATATTTGAACTCATCCCCAAGACCACCCCACAGGAAATCTCGCTGAAGCTTCTCCATGCGGTTAGCAACACTCACCGGAAGAGGGAAGAGAGACATGTAGTACGTGGGCAAATTAGCAAGTGTACTCTTGATGAGAGTAACCCTCCCACCCTTTGACAAATACATCATTTTCCAACTCGCCATCCTACGTTCCATCTTCTCAAGGATGCCATCCTAGATGTGCTTGGCTTTGAAAGAAGCCCCCAAAGGTAAACCAAGATACTTGATAGGCAAAGTGGCGACCCCACACCGAAATAAATGGGCCAACCTACCCACATCAGTGACATTACCCACAGGAATCAAATCAGACTTCGCCAAATTAACTTTGAGACCAGATGCCGCTTCAAAACACAGAAGTAAGCCCTGCAAGTAACGAAGGTGATCAGTCGAGGCATCATAGAAAATCAAAGTATCGTCAGCATACAACAGGTGAGAAAAGGTAGCAGTACCCACAGAGAAACCAACCAGAAGCCCCTCACTAACCGCAGTAGAAATCATTCTGCCCACCGCCTCCATCACAAACACAAACAACAAAGGGGATAAGGGATCTCCCTGTCTCAAACCACGAGAAGTACCAAATCTTCTCAGCATATATAAGAGAAAATTCCAGTTCACATGATCATAAGCCTTTTCTAAGTCCAATTTACAAATGAGACCCGGCTCGCCCAACCTAAGCCTACTATCCAAGCATTCATTGGCGATAAGAATAGGGTCTAGAATCTGTCTACCGTGCATGAAGGCACTCTGTGACTTGGAGATAACTTTATCCATAACCATCCTCAATCTGTTTGCCAAAGTCTTCGCAATCATTTTGTAGATCTCCCCCACAAGACTGATTGGGCGAAAAACTTTAAGATCGTTTGCACCTGAGGTTTTCGGAATAAGATTGATAAACGAAGTATTGAGACTCAACTCAAACTTGCCTCTAGCATGGAATTCGTTGAAGACTTTCATGATATCAACCCTCAGCACTTCCCAGCAAGCTTGAAAAAAAGCCATAGAAAAACCATTCAGGCCAGGCGCCTTATCGCCTACCATAGACTTCACAACTTTTCTAACCTCCTCCTCAGAAAACTCCCTCTCCAACCACTCCGCCTCAGCCTCCAAAATAGAATCAAAGGAGAGACCATCCGCCCTCGGCCTCCAGCTACATTGTTCTGTATATAACTTCTGATAGAACTGGCCAATGTGATTGCTGATCTCCGCCTGGTTGGAAGAAAGTCTACCATCTATCAAGAGAGAGTCAATGGCATTGTTCCTTCTATTTGAGTTGGCAACTTGATGAAAAAACTTCGTGCACTTATCCCCTTCTTTCAACCACAACACTCTAGATTTTTGTCTCCAGCTCACCTCCTCCATAAGAGTAACACTTTCAAGTTCACGAACCACTTCTGACTTCTTGGCTAACTCCTCCACTCCTAAGGATCTCATTTCTTCAGTCAACTCAAGAACCCGTAGCTCCTCAAGAAGATTCTTCTTCCTTCTTTCTATATTGCCAAAGACCTCCGTATTCCATTTCTTCAAATCTACTTTCAAAGCCTTCAGTTTGCTAGCAAGGACAAAACTAGGAGTACCATGAAAGCGGTAGGACTCCCACCACTGTTTCACCAAGTCCCCAAAGCCTTCGGACTTAAGCCACATGTTTTCAAATTTAAAGGGTCTGCAGCCTCTCTGAACAACCCCACAATTAAGCATGATAGGGAAATGATCTGAACAAAGACGAGATAGCCTTTTCTGAGAAACACTAGAGAACATAAACTCCCAGTCTGGAGAAACGAGGAACCGATCAATCCTGGACCAAACAGGGGGATCCTGGGAGTTCGACCAGGTATAAGCGCCACCAACAAGGGGAAGATCCATCAAACCCTACTCGGAGACAAAGTCAGAAAACTCCCTCATAGCTGAGCGATGGCGCGACGCTCCCGACCTTTCACTAGAAAACCGAGTGACGTTAAAATCACCGCCTAAACACCAAGGAAGATTCCAACAGTTAAGCAAGCCAGACAATTCTGCCCATAACAACCTTCTTTCACTGTCTGAGTTGGGACCATACGCGCCTGCAAAAGCCCAAGAAGAATGATCATCCAAGTTCCTAAAGGAAACAGCTAGGGTATAAACCCCCACTCGAATATCAATCTTCTCCACCACCCTTTTATCCCACATGATCAGGATGCCCCCTAAAGCCCCTCTAGAATCCAAACAACACCAATCTACATGATTACAGCCCCATAGACTTCGCACAATTCTATGAGACATGGCATCAAGCTTAGTTTCTTGGAAACAAACAATGTCTACCTTCCAATCTCTAAGCAGGTTTCTAACTCTAAGACAATTCTCCCTTGCATTCAACCCCCTCACATACCACGATAGTATCTTGGGCTTCATAAACAAATCGAAGGGACCCTCTCCCTTGCCTTTACCACGAGAATGTCCTTCGCGGTTGTCACCGTAGTTGACCGACCACTCCAACTTCTTTAGCTCCCTAATTACTTTCGAATCTCGCTTAAAAGGTGAAGCCAACGCCTCGACCCGACGCTCCTCCTCAAGAAAAGTAAGGAGAGCCAAGAGCTGGAGCTGATGATCCTCACACGAAATTCCCACAATAGGGGCAATCTCCATAGCACACCTCACCACCCAATTGGAGTAACCATGTTCACTCTTAAAAGAGTGTGGAACTGAGCATAGGGGGGCAGTAATATCAAACTCCATTGGTCTCAACGGACTACCATCTCCTTCCTCTTCCAACCCATCATTCGCACTCCAGCACACCACAGAAGAGGCTAGCCCATCGACCCTGGAAGTATCGAGAGAAAAACCAGCACACTGAGCTTCCCCACTAGCTAAAATACCCTTCGGCGAAGACTGGGTGCCTAGCTAACCCAACAGCAAAGGAAACAGAGGATCACCGGCATCATCTGGGCTCGCCGAAACAGACCCAGCTCGTCGGACCTCCGGGACTGAAGCCGGAACGAAAGAGGCAGCCCCACCGGTCTCTACTGACCTAACCGGAGACCCCTCAGAACGAAAGGAAGTCTCCGACGACCCACCGACGTCATCTAACCTGACCGGAGACATCCCCACCTTTACCGGAGCATACCCCGAGGCCGGAGCAACAAACGCCTCTTTCGAAATCTGATCTTCGGAGACAACCGCTTCATCTGACCTGACCGGAGGCACCGGCAAAGAACCGCCGGTATCTTCTGACCTGATCGGAGACCCCCCCGCCTGAGAGAACCCAGCGTGCTGTACGCCCTGGACAGACGCCGGGACGATGGAGACCTCCTGCGCACCTTCGGAAAATCCATCCGACTTGATCTGAGTGCCGCCAAACTCTAAAGTCGTGGCCGGAGAAGACCCATTCGTCGACAGAACCTGATCCACCTCCGGCGTGAGTTCCGGTGAGGTAATATGCGGCGAGGTATTATGCGTGAGTTCCGGCGAGGTATTTTGCGGGTTAGAAGATAACCCAGTACCCCAACCCGTACCCGCATCCGAAACCCCAGCCTGATTAGAATTGGGCTTTTTAATCAATTTGGGCTTTGGTTTGACTACCCACTTCTTCCTCTTATTCCGCCCAGTTCCAGCGGGCTTCGACCCAGGCCCAACTTTTTCTAACCCATCAATCACTGAGAGTAAAGCTCGATCCACCCCAGTTTTTAAACTCATAAGTTGGCCTTTCCACTCCAAAAGCAGAGATTTCATCTTCCTTTTTCCCAAGATATTAGCCGCCTCTACGTCATTATCACCAAATAGGCATGCAGAGTTGTCTCCAACACGCATGTCATTCTTGCCGACTGAACACGTCTTGCCCATACCACAACCACGAGAGGACTGACATACCAACGGCACCTTAACAGTACCCATCGGACAAAGCTCACCAGCCTGAACCAAAGGCTTCTTCTGAGATTTCAAAACCGCCGCAAACGACCGCCCACCAGCTTCTGCGGAAACCTTCAACCCACCGGAGAACATAGGTCCTGAGCCATTCCTCTGCCTCACTGTTATTCCAGCCTTCACCTTCACTGGAGACATCACCTTTACCAGCTCTTCAGCGAAGCGACACCATCCCCACCCTTCTCTGCCTTTTGGGATTAGGATTAGACCTTTCCGGCCACCCACAGCATAGACCGCCAATCCCAAAAACCTGCCGGAGTTGTTGCCCCCTTTTCGAAGAATAAACACCTCCGTGCCCTCCCTAAAGGACTTGACGAACTCACTATCTACAGGGTACCGAGACAAAACCTCTAACGTAGAAACCAACCATTCAGCACACTGAAAGCCCAAAAACACCACCCCGGAATGGCCATTTCTTCTTTCTACTACCCTTATCCCAGAAGCACCTTCTGCCACCAAAAATGTAAAGGTCTTAGCCTCCACAAAAAACCACCTTTCCATGTTGTGTTAGTGAAACTCTCAACCAAATGAGAGTTTGGTGTTAGCCACCTTCAGGGTGCCAAATTTAAAGTTAATAATAATAAGTGTCTACTTAAGATTCCCAGAAAGTATGATCAACAATCATGAAGGTATTCAATTATTAATTCTTGCGATCTTAAGCAATCCTGGACATGTCGTGTGTTTTCAACAAATTTAAAACATATCTTGCATGTATTCAATTATTAATTCTTTGGAAAAGAATGTATCTTTTACTTTTTTCCCGTAAATTAGAAAGAATCTGTCCACTCTTAACTAAATAATTATAGTTACAAAAAGACATCAGTGGACGAGGATCCATTGAGCGTCAATTTGATTGGGATTAAGGCATAGTTAAGTTGAGTTGAGTTTATGAGAAAACAGGCAATAAGTTATATACAAAAAAATGAGATTCAAATTGTTTGTTGTGTCTTAAGAAGGGGGGAAAAATTTATGTACTTTTTGTCCATGTAATTTTAGTTTTATCAGACTTTTATGAGACAACTACGTATTGGTTAAATCCCATTCCTAGTTTTGTTTCCCTGTAGTAGCTGAAAAGCAGTTAAATCCTTGCATAATTTGTAATGGATTCCTGCGTAGAACAAAAGAGAAAGTAATTTTGTCAAAGTTTTATAAAGTGATGGGAATTAAAATTCAAATGAATCCACTTTTGTCTTTTTCCTATGGTAAACCTTAATGCATTTTGTTGTTCTTCCTAAAATCTAGGGTAGAGGTCTTGTCTTTGCAAGTCACAGGATTGAGGGTGGAAATAGTTTTTTTGAAAATATATTTAAAGTGCAAAAACGCAGCCCAGTACAACTGCTTACTTAGCTCCTCTAGTGTTAAGCTTTAGTGATTTCCTTGTACATTTCTCTTCCCCTTCTTAGGTGGTTATTTGTATGCTTCTTTTGTGCCAGGGTTGCGTTTTTGCGCTTTTAGTATATTTTCTCTTACTTGTCAAAAAAAAAAAAAAAAGATGAAGGTTTTTTTTGAAAGAGTTCCCATAAGTAAAACAAGCTGAATGGTACCTTAATGACAATCAATAAAATCGAACTGCAACTGTCAGTGGCCATTTTCTGTTTACTCTTTTCCTCATTGCACTTATTTTCTCTGGTAACGAATATTTTATGATTTCCTATATCGTTCTTGAATGGCAAGAATATTTCACATTGTAGAACACTTTTAGAAAGGGAAATTTTATGGAATCATTCGCGTGGTATATTCCTTGCTTGTTTCAAAATTGCTTTACAAAGAGGGTCTTATTTGCATCCATATATCTTGCAAGTCTACTAGTTTGAAGTAAATAGAAGGGTTCAATGTGAAACCTGCATCCATATAGCTTGTAAGTGCTCTAATATGAAGCAGAAGTTTGAAGGTTAGATACCTCCAGATTGCTTGCAAAGTAACAACACACTCTTTTTGCCATCTTATGTTGATATAGCTTGCAACTGCACTAATTTGAAGCAGATCAGACTAAATTCCTCTGGATTGTTTGTAAAGTAAGAGGCAACTTATGCTGTCACTTTCTTCCCCATTCATCGTATCTTTCCTCATGTTATTAAATAAATTAAGGTAAATGTGATTTTATTACTTTGGAAATGGAACTATCTATTGCTCGGAAAGGCACACTAATGTTGTATATGTGATTTTAAGATCTATACATGTTACACTACTTTATACGGTGCGGTTAGGCCCTCCTTGGAACACTGTTAGTATCCATCCATGCATTCCACTTTTCCTCTATAGTCCCAGAAATTTAGTGAACCACACAGTTTTAAATGTACAAAAATTTCTAAAATGTTATATCTAGACCTCTATATGCATCAGAAAGAGTAAGATTGTTATAACTTAATGGGGTTTAAGTTGATTTTAAGCACATGTCTAGCTTGCTTTTGCTTGGTTGTTTGCTGATGGCAAGATCGTATTTTATTTGTTCAGGAACTCAATGATTCAGTTTGGATATTATCATCAGATTCTGAGTCAGGTCGTGATAATAGCCTTGTAATGGAGGACCATAGTCATCATGCAGAAACTTCTGATCAAAAAACATCTGAGTTCGAAAGGGGAGCAAAGGGCGATGATGTTCTTCTTATCGGCAGTGATTTAGAGTCTCCATCTAAGAAGGCTTCCAAAAAAAAATATTCGAGGAAACGGCTGAAAGTAGACAATCACACACCAGTCAAAGAGGAAAAAATAAATGAGAACATGGAAAGAAAAGGTATGAAGTGGGGCTTGTAACAAAGGTGTGAATTGTTTTAGCTGTAAAAATAGTGGTTAATATTAAACCTGTTCATAATGGATGACGAAGATAACTCTCTCTCTCACTCACACACACAGATATGTACTTTTTTAAGGTTTTGACGATTGTAGTATATGTTAATGGTATAGGAAATGTTGACAATGTGGAAGTTGCAGAGGAAGAAACATCTGACAAGCATATTGAACCTCATGTAAGAGTTATGATTAATAGCTTTAGTGCTGGCCCATCTACTCATTGGCTTAATGAAATGCCTTGGCAATTTATACTTTGCAGGTCTCCTCCTCAAGGTTGCCTCTGGTGCTCTCTGAGAAAGTCCACCGCTCAAAGGTATGATGACAGCTCATCTTGATTCTTTGCTTGGCAGTTTGATCCTAGGATAGTAAGGTGCTGTTTCACAATGATAATGACTATAATCAATATCCTAGTATGCTCTGGGTCTCTTTATAGCTCATGTAGTGGAGAAAAATATACAATGAGGTTTAACTGTTGAAGGTTGAGAGGACAATAGCACTCTGAGAATTTACTTGGTCACTGCTGGTTGAAGCCTAGGTGGATCCACTATATATATGCTGAAGCCAGCATGAAACCAGTGTGAATAAGGCTATGGGGTTTGTCCCCTACATCTCTTTACAGCTTTCTGGCACAAGATCTCTGCACATAGGCATTATAGAATGCTGCTCCCCACCCCCCCCCAAAAAAAAAAAAGGAAAAGAAAGAAAAGTTACTGACCAAAAGCTTTGTTTGTTGCAGGCACTCGTTGAATGTGAAGGGGATTCCATAGATTTGAGTGGTGATATGGGTGCTGTAGGACGAATAGTAATTTCAGATGCCCCATCAGGAAATCATGATATGTATTTAGATTTAAAAGGTTGGTTTTGTTCAAATGTGCTGGTCTTGGGTAATGGTGATCCATAGGTCTGCTTCAATTTTGTGTTGATATGTGTATATAATGATCTCTTTCTTTTTATAATAGAGCCATGACATTGGTTGACCACTTTTCAGTGTCTATTAAAATTTTTCCTGGATTTAAAGCAAAAATGTCAAAGGCATTTGCACCAAATTTAGTAGAAACCGGAATGCATTCCCTTTCTACTTATGTTGTTATCTTTATATGCTATTTCTCAAGTTATATGCCTTTGTGACCCTTTCTCTGTTTTCCTTTCTTTCGGTAGACCTTAATTTTGTTTAGACTAAGCAACACGGCTATTGTTTTGCATGTTCCATACATAGCATCCTACTTCTGATTGGTTTAATTTTGGTTACTATTTCAGGAACCATATACAAAACAACAATAGTTCTTTCCAGGACATTTTGCATTGTACGTCTTCAATCTCCTTCTGAGATATTCAGTGGACATATGGTCTCAAAAGTTGCTACTAGTATAATTAATTGTGGAAACCAGAAATCTGTACATAATAAACTAGTTTTCAAATTTTATTCTGAAAAGTGACATTGCTGTTATATTCTCTTTTGTTCGGGTTAGCTTTGGTCAGTCAGAGGCAAAGGTATGTTAATTGTTCGCGTAAGATCTCTCCTTCACTGGATGTATATACGTGGTTGATAAAAAGATTTATTTGCCTTGCTATTCTTCTCTTCCCTTCCTCATTGGCATTGATTCCCTAATTCTAGTATGGGTTAGAGATTGCAGTGACATATTTGGAAGTGCAGTAGAAAGTATTATCTGATTTATTGGCTCAATATTGTATATTTCTTGATCAGATAGAGGCTATCATGAATGACTTCATTCAGGTTAAACCACAGTCTAACGTATATGAAGCTGAAACTATGCTTGAAGGTTGGGGTTTTTTCTTTTTCTTTTTTTTTTCCTCCCCAAGGTTTCCCATTGGTGTTTATGTCTCAATATTTGACTTTAATTTTATTTATTTGTTTATTTTTAAAATTTCCAACTTCCTTAACATCCATCATTTTGTTTGAGTAGGGACACTGGAAGGTTTCTCATTTGATTCAGAAGATGAGGCTGATAAGATGCCTAAATCCATTTCTCATCAAAATGAAGATGTTGAAGAACAGACGAATGGGAAAACCAAAAGGAAAGCTGAGAAAACATCAGTATGTTTCCGAACCTTCTTCAGTACTTCAGAGAGCATCTTGATTCAATTGAGCTTACACTGCATTTGTTTTAATAGATTATATCACATTGCATTTGCAGGTATGCTGTTTAGCCTGTTTTGATGGAAGTCTGGATGCAGGGTCCCGTACGGAAGAGAGGTAAAACTGCGGGAGGAAAGCCACAAGCACCAAAGAGAGTACGAAAGAAAATTCAAGTTTCAAAGAAAGCCAAAACCAAGAAATAAGAGGACAAAATGCATGTTTAGAATTGCTCGTACATGCCATAAAATATAAACCACTAGTGACAAAAATATTTTTTCTTATAGTTGACAGGAGTAAGAGTAGCATTACTTTGTATTACTTTCAATGACAGCTGGTAGTATAGCAATGGTCACGGAGATAGACCGCTCCGCTAATGAAAAATTAACATCCAACAGTAATCCTTACGTAAACAGCCCACTGAGATGGACCAAAGCCAGGGACAATCTAATGAAAAAAAAAAAAAAAGTACTACCTATTTACTATTTGATATAATTCTATAGTCATTATCCAATTGTTAATTAATTAACTACTTCCTACTAAAATTATAGTAAAAATGAGTCATATAATAATAATTAAATACAATAAGTGAAGTCATTGGTGAAAATGAGTTGATTAGAACAATTAAAAAATATAATAGAAAAAAACCTAAAACATCTTAAACTCCAATAAAACTACAAGAAGTGTAGCTGACATTTTATTATGAAAATGAAACTATTAAAAAAAAACTAAAACAAAAACCCCCCAGGTCTTTTCTCGTCAATTTTGTCGAGTTGACTCGGACGAAGATTTGTGGTGCATAAAACAAGTAAAACCCTGTTGGAGATACAGATGGCAACAAGCCAACAACTCAAGAATCATGAGTCATGATCGTGATGGGACATGCAATTCTGGCCATACATGTGGCAAACCATTTGTGACGACCCGATCCATAATTACACTGTAGCTATATTTTTTTTTTTTGAAAACATACAGTAATCATGAACCGGACCGATTGCCACAGGGTGATAGAAAACACCTACTATACCTGTATCTCACAACGTATCATGAGAATACCTAATACATCAGAGTCATATATCACATCAACTATAAACTGAGCGAAAACATTTATAATCAAATGGAGTAATCAAAATATATAGAGCTGACAATACAAATTCTAATGATTAAAAGTTTACAATATGAATATACAAAAGAATAGTTATACACAGGTATCACATGCGACACAAGCCATATATACAAAATACAGTTGTGAATACACCATCACAACAACAAAAGAATAGCCTAAGTAAAAGGGTCTATACAAAATGTACGTGTCCCACGACATCAGTCGTAATAGCCGAGGTAATAGGCTACGGGATCATCATCCAAACTCTCAGTACCTGCACCAATATCTATGTAACCATAGAGATCATCCATGATTACATAGGCGGGAAGGAAAATGAGTGAGTCAACAGATTCAATGGATAAAAGTCCACTGAGTTTTCGTAAAGAACCGAAGTGTTGGTTACATGAGTTTACAATAACAGTTACTACAAATATGACATTTTTATTTTGAAACATAAAGTAGCTGATGAAGTAAACACATGTAGTCATAAAACATCATAAATAGTATAATAGCTGGGTACATACATGTACGTTCCAGTCTCCCGCCTGTACTAGCACACATACGCACTCAACTATGTTATAAATATATCATATAACTTGGCTACACTCATATACAAGTATTCCCTTTCTTCAAGGGTGATAACACAAGCATATAAACATGTCCAAGCAATAAAACATAAATCACCTATGCAGCTAGACATAAGAGTATACAGAGGTTCTTGCCCGTAGCGAACTCGTAAGCATACTAATATGTCTATAAGGAAGATCAATAAATCATCATATGCAACTAGCCGTAAGAATATACATATGGGCTTGCCCATACAATCTCATATGCATACTAATACGTCTATACCAAAATCCAATAAACCATCATATGAAATACCTCATAAATCAATCATATAAATACATCATAAATCAATCATAAAATCATCATGCTCTCATGCAATGATTTTTTTATCTCTTTATCTCTTCTTTAGTTGTACACAAGATATTTACAACCCCTGTGTCATGGGTTTAGCACACAAGATATTTACAACCCCTGTGTCATGGGTTTAGCACACAAGATTTTTACAACCCCTGTGTCATGGGTTTACATGCATTCTTTGTTCTTCACACATATGCTCTTTCCATGCTTACTTTACTCATCAATACCATGCAAACATTTTGCCATAATCTTTTCTCAATATCAAAATCAATAACACATCATAGAAACTCAACATAACAATAAATTCCGCCGTAATCATAAAGCATCAATAAAGTATCAAATCTCAACATCAATCACTCATCAAATCATCATAAATTCTCAAGAAGATATTCGAAATCACAAATCATATATTGTCACAAGATATCATCGGTTCGACTTTTAAATCATTATATTGTTTCTTCGAAATCTCATAAAAGCATTTGTTTTGTTTAGCAAGTACAACATCTGCTAAACGTTTAAAAACAAAACATAAAAATACTTTAAGGTTTGTATCACTCTCAGTAAGTATAAATACTTACCTATTCCGCTTGTTGATTTCTAATTCCCGAATGCCCTAGTAATGCCCGCTGCATAATACATTGCTACAACATCAATATTCTACACATTTTAACTCAACTCACATACCCAATAACTAGGACACTTGAATACACAAGCATCAATGTGGCCATACGCAACCCATAGAATTTTAGGGTTCCCAATAGCCAAGAATCATCTATATGACTAACCCATAGTGAATTTCTAGGGTTAGACATCATAAAATTCCAAAATATTATCTAGGAAAAAATCTAGGGTTTTGGACATTTACCTTAATTCTTGAAGAATCCGGAGTTGTGAGCTTCGGAACTTCAATCCGATGTAAGGAGAGCGCAAACCGATGAGAATCCTAAGAAAATTATTAATGCTAAGCTATACATTCGAAATTATAGCCCAAGCATTGAGGGTTTAGAGTTTTAAGAAATTTTACCTTGAATCGATCGGTGAAGTTAGGTTTCCAACGCCAAGAATCGTGTTCCCGGGGTTAGAAACGTGTTTAGAGGCTCTCCAAGATCAATACCCAATGTTTGTGTATAAACCCTATGAGAGAGAAGAGAGAAAATGGCGAAGAAACAGAAGAAAAATCAGAAACGGCAAAAAAAATCGCGTTCCAGCCTTATATAGTCGGGTGAACAGTGTCACCGTCCCGACCCTCAAATACTACCGTTCGGACGATAGTGTAAATGGTCCGTCCGGACCCTACTGCGAACGTGGTGCGGACGGTCGCCACTGAGTGAATAATGGCATTGGACCGTCCGGACGACATTGCGGACGTTGCTGCGGACGGTCGCTACTGACTGAACAATAGCATGAACCGTCCGGACCCCTACAGGCGCTGCTGCGGACGATCCATTTAGGATCGCGACCGTCCGGATGATGGTGCGGACGACCTGCGGACGGTCGCTACTGACTGAACAGTAGCATAAACCGTCCGGACCGCTGCAGACGATGCTGCGGACGATCGATTTTAGGCGACAACCATCCGGACAACGGATACTTACCGTCTGGACGACCCAGACAAATTTTTAAGGTGATTTTTAGTCCTTAATTAAATTCTTGGGCGTTACACCATTCAAGACCGACCCTTTTTGTGAGAGTGACCTTAGGAATGCTAGTAATTTCAATGAAGTTTACATAAAAATGGTGAACGGCATATTTTTTAAAATTAATTATTGAATTAGTGAGACTTACATAAATTTAATAGTAAATTTAAAAATTGTTATGTTATGTACCTCAAGATTTGAATCAGCATAATAGAATTCTATTGAGAACATGAATTTTGATTTGACGAATTTGATGAATTGTCTGTGTTTGATAATCTGGAACCTTCTTTGGCGCGTTGTTGGACTTTGTAAAAATTTGAGAAGGATCGATGACAAATTAACAATGGAGGGTGTAGAAAAAGAAAAGAATTTGGATCACAAAATAAAGATAAAAATGCATGAGAGAGAGACCGAAATAAAAGATTTATTAAAAGTGCAAGGGGACCGTGCCAAGGACGCCATGGCCGGTAGATCTAGTCGGGCTATCGCATCGCAGAAAATTTTTTTTTGTCCGATTGCTAGTATAGGCAATAAATGTGTGAAAGAGTTTGTACGAGTAGATCTAGAGAAATTTGCTCATTTGTTGGGATATATCATCAACGATCAATCGTATAAAATTGTGTTGAAATCCAAATTTTTTTTCAACAGCCCGAAGCACACAAGGCTTGGGGTGATACAGTTGGGTTTGAAAAAGCATGACATATATGACATTTGGGCTCATCGTTTTTCTAACCCATTTGTTCTAATTGGGCTTGTCGGTTCGTTTGGGCCCATCATGTTTATATCCCCAAAATTGTGGTTTTATTCTGGCCGAGAGTAGCAGTAACAGTGGGCTTGAGTGGCGCGCCCATCTAGTGGTTGTGGGGCATATAAAGCGGCGCTGATCGAGAGACAAACTGTAGAAGGTTTCTGCTCGTGTGTCAAAAGAGAAAGAGAAGATGTTCTTCCACATAGTACTGGAGCGGAACATGCAGCTACACCCGCGCCACTTTGGCCACAACCTCCGCGAGAACCTCGTCGCCAAGCTCATGAAAGATGTCGAGGGCACCTGCAGGTCTGGTCCCCTGAATGTTTTCTATTTTTTTTTTCTGCTTGGTTCCCTAGAAAACCTAGCAAAAGCTAATCTTAGAAAATTGCGCAGCCCCCACTTAAAAGGAGAATCTTGTTTCCTCTTTTTGGTTCTGCCAATTTTTTTTTTCCCCATGCTGCCTATGCCTATGGTTTTCAAAAAAACAAATTTATAGGAAAAGAAAAAGAGAAAACGAATTCAGTTGAATCCGGTTGGGTTTTGGAATTGGGTTTCCATAGTGCGAAAATCCCCCGAACCAAATCTTGTGCAGCAAATTTTTTGCTTTAACAATATTGTAATACAAGAGCAAATCCAATTATGTGCAATAAAATCATTTAAAGCAACAAATGGATGGTAAGGCCTCTTCACTGTTACCCAACAAATTGAAGGGATTACACCACTAAAGGATTTTATACTCTTATGTTGTGGTAGACATGGGTTTGTGGTGGCAATAACGGGCATAGAGAACGTTGGAAAAGGGTTGATTCGTGATGGGACATGGTTTGTAACATTTCCGGTAAAGTACCAATGTGTTGTATTCAGACCATTTAAAGGGGAGATTTTAGAAGCTGTTGTAAGTATGGTGAACAATGTATGCATTTCCTTTTTTACCTATCTGATGATTTGATCTATGTTATGAATATGCAAATATGGATATTTTTTTTCTTCTTCTTTTTTAATAACTTCAACTGATATGTTTAACTACATGGAATTGTCACAGATGAGATTTTTTGCCGAAGCTGGACCTGTCCAAATTTTTGTTTCAAACCATCTAAGTTTTACTTTCCATTCATATATTGTTGCAGCCTGAGGAATCGAATGCTTTTGTTTATATTATGTCTCTTGGCGCCCTTCAAATTTTTCTCTATTTTTTTGTGTCACGAGTACCAAGCCCGCCTACTCTCCCTCATCGACCAGCTCTCCCGGGCCCACCACCCCTCCCCTCTTCCTCCTCCTTCCGGTCGCTCTTGAGTCTTGACCACTCATCTTCGACTATGGTCGGGTGTGCATGTGGAAGATTGAAACTTGAATCAATTTTTTTTTTTGTTTATATAATGTTAATTTAGTATATTTTTATGTTATGTACCTCAAGATTTGAATCGCCAGAGTAGAATTCTATTGAGAACATGAATTTTGATTTGATGAATTGTCTGTGTTTGATAATCTGGAACCTTCTTTGGTGCGTTGTTGGACTTTGTAAACATTCTAAGATGGATGGAAATTGACAATGGAGGGTGTAGAAAAAGGGAAGAATTTGGATCACAAAATAAAGATAAATATGCATGAGAGAGAGACCGAAATAAAAGATTTGTTAAAAGTGCAAAGGGACGGTGCCAAGGACACCATGGCCTGTAGACCTAGTCGGGATATTGCATCGCAACAAATTTTTTTTGTCCGATTGCTAGTATAGGCAATAAATGTGTGAAAGAGTTTGTACGAGTAGACCTAGAGAAATTTGCTCATTTGTTGGGATATATCATCAACGATCAATTGTATAAAATTGTGTTGAAATCCGAATTTTTTTTCAACAGCTCGAACCACACAAGGCTTGGGGTGATACAATTGGGTTTGAAATAGCATGACATGACATTTGGGCTCATTGTTTTTCTAACCCATTTGTTTTGATTGGGCTCGTCGGTTCGTTTGTGCCCATCATGTTTATATCCTCAAAATTGTGATTTTATTCTGGCCGAGATTAGCAGTAANTAGTGGGCTTGAGTCGCGCGCCCATCTAGTGGTTGTGGGGGGTATAAAGCGGCGCCGATCGAGAGACGAACCGTGGAAGGTTTCTGCTCGTGCGTCAAAAGAGAAAGAGAAGATGTTCTTCCACATAGTACTGGAGCGGAACACCCGCGCCACTTTGGCCACAACCTCCACGAGAACCTCATTGCCAAGCTCATGAAAGATGTCGAGGGCACCTGCAGGTCTGGTCCCTTCAAATGTTTTCTATTATTTATTTTTTTTTCTGCTTGGTTCCCTAAAAAATCTAGCAAAAGCTAATCTTGGAAAACTGAGCAGCCCCCTTTTAAAAGGAGAATCTTGTTTCCTCTTTTTGGTTCTGCTAATTTTTTTTTTCTCCATGCTGCCTATGCCTATGGTTTCCAAGAAAACAAATTTATAGGAAAAGAGAAAAAGAAAACGAATTCAGTTGAATCTGGTTGGGTTTTGGAATTGGGTTTCCATAGAGCCAAAATCCCCCGAACCAAATCTTGTGCAGCAAATTTTTTGCTTTAACAGTATTGTAATACAAGAGCAAATCCAATTATGTGCAATAAAATCATTTAAAGCAACAAATGGATGGTAAGGCCTCTTCACTGTTACCCAACAAATTGAAGGGATTACACCACTGAAGGATTTTATACTCTTATGTTGTGGTAGACATGGGTTTGTGGTGGCAATAACGGGCATAGAGAACGTTGGAAAAGGGTTGATTCGTGATGGGACATGGTTTGTGACATTTCCGATGAAGTACCAATGTGTTGTATTCAGACCATTTAAAGGGGAGATTTTAGAAGCTGTTGTAAGTATGATGAACAATGTATGCATTTCCTTTTTTACCTATCTGATGATTTGATCTATGTTATGAATATGCAAATATGGATTTTTTTTTTTCTTCTTCTTTTTTAATAACTTCAACTGATATGTTTAACTACATGGAATTGTCACAGATGGGATTTTTTGCCAAAGCTGGACCTGTCCAAATTTTTGTTTCAAACCATGTAAGTTTTACTTTCCATTCATATATTGTTGCAGCCCGAGGAATGGTATGCTTTTGTTTATATTATGTCTCTTGGCGCCCTTCAAATTTTTCTCTGTTTTTTAGTGTCACGAGTACCAAGCCCGCCTACTCTCCCTCATCGACCAGCTCTCTCAGGCCCACCACCCCTCCCCTCTTCTTCCTCCTTTCGTTCGCTCTTGAGTCTTGACCACTCATCTTCGGCTATGGTCGGTTGTGCATGTGGAAGATTGAAACTTGAATCAAATTTTTTTTTTTGTTTATATAATGTTAATTAAGTATATTGTTATGTTATGTACCTCAAGATTTGAATCGCCAGAGTAGAATTCTATTGAGAACATGAATTTTGATTTGATGAATTGTATTTGTTTGATAATCTGGAACCTTCTTTGGTGCGTTGTTGGACTTTGTAAACATTCTGAGATGGATGGAAATTGACAATGGAGGGCGTAGAAAAAGGGAAGAATTTGGATGAAAAAATAGAGATAAAAATGCATGAGAGAGAGACTGAAATAAAAGATTTGTTAAAAGTGCAAGGGGACCGTGCCAAGGACGCCATGGCCGGTAGATCTAGTCGGGATATCGCATCGCAGCAATTGTTTTTTGTTTGATTGCTAGGATAGGCAATAAATGTGTGAAAGAGTTTGTATGAGTAGATCTAGAGAAATTTGCTCATTTGTTGGGGTATATCATCAACGATCAATCGTATAAAATTGTGTTGAAATCCGAATTTTTTTTTCAACAACTCGGACCACACAAGGCTTGGGGTGATACAGTTGGGTTTGAAAAAGCATGACATATATGACATTTGGGCCCATCGTTTTTCTAACCCATTTGTTCTGATTGGGCTCGTCGGTTCGTTTGGGCCCATCATGTTTATATCCCCAAAATTGTGATTTTATTCTGGCTGAGATTAGCAGTAACAGTGGGCTTGAGTCGCGCGCCCATCTAGTGGTTGTGGGGGGTATAAAGCGGCACCGATCGAGAGACAAACTATAACGCCCAATAATTTTAATTAAGGATTAAAAATTATCTTAAAAGTCAAGGGTAAAAAGGTAATTAAAAGTAAAAAAATAAACACTTCGAAAATGGCTTAAAAATGAAAATTTGTCTTGGGCGTCCGGACGGTCGTAATCCAAAATGGATTGTCTGCAGCGGTCCGGACGAACCCAGCTGCTGTTCAGTCATTCATGCGCAGTGTCGTCCGGACGGGCTCATCCAATGAGCCTCGT
Organism: Betula pendula; assembly: GCA_900184695.1. NCBI lineage: Eukaryota > Viridiplantae > Streptophyta > Magnoliopsida > Fagales > Betulaceae > Betula > Betula pendula. The sequence continues at coordinate 111,012 of FXXK01000031.1, read as the reverse complement.
CCGCTGGTCGTCCGGACAAGCTTGGCTACTGATCAATCAGTAGCAACCGTCCGCAGTGTTGTCCGGACGGTCCTATGTCACTGTTCTCTCAATAGCGATCATCCGCACCTCGTTCGCAACATGTTCCGGACGGACCATGTGCACTGTCGTCCGGGCGATTCATTTAATGTTTCGGATGATGGCACTGTTCATTCACTTATAAATAGGTTGACCCAATTTTTTCAGCCACTTTCCGATTTTTCTCTGTTCTCCTGCGGTTTTCTCTCTTCTCTTCCATAGGGTTTATACCCAAACCTTGAGTATTGATCTTAGAGAGCCTCCAAATACATTTCTAACTCCGGAATCAAAATTCTCGGCGTTAGAAACCTACATCCACCGATTGATTCGAGGTAAAAATTCTCAAAACTCTAAATTCTCAATGCTTGGGCTATAATTTCGAATGTATGGCTTAATATTGATTATTTTCTTAGGATTTTCGTGGGTTTGTGCCTTCTTTACATCGGGTTGAATTTCCGCGGTGCACAACTTCGGATTCTTCAAGCTTTGAGGTAAATGTCCAAAACCCTAAACTTTTCCACAGTTAGTATTTTGGGGGTTTTGTTATGTTAACCCTAGTATTTCACTATGGGTTAACTTGTAGGTTAGTTATATGCTATTTCAGACCCTAGAATGCTATGGGTTACTTATGGCTACTTTGATACTTGTATTTTTAAGTATTATGAGTAATGGGTTATAAGTATGAGTGTATAAGTTGATAATGTTTTGACAATGTAAATGTGCAGCGGGCATTGCTTAAACATTCGTGCTAGAAGTTGGTATTCATCAAGCGGAATTAGTAAGTATTTATACTTACTGAGAGTGATACACACCTTAAAATGTTTTATGTTTTGTTTTCAATGTTTAGCAGATGTTGTATTTGCTAAACAAAATAAATGTTTTTATGAGATTTTGAAGAAACAATATATTGGTTTAAAAGACGAATCGACGATATTTTATGATAACCTGTGATTTGTGATTTCGATTATCTTCTTGAGATTTATGATGATTTGAAGAGTGATTGTTGATGTTTTATTGTAATTTATGATTATGACGGACATAGATATATGTATAATGATATGTTGAGTTTATGATATTTAAATTGCTATTGATATTTGAGAAAATGAAATATGGCAAAGATTTATAAGATGATATGAACATAGAGCAAAGAGTTTGCATGATATTTCAGAGCATATGTATGAAGAGCATAAAGAGTGTATGTAAACCCACGCCACAGGGGTTGAAAAAATCTGTGTGCAATAGAGAAAAGAGAAAGAGATAGAGTACAGAGTAACTCATGCCACAAGGGTTGTAAAAATCTATGTGCACCAGAGATAGAGACATAGCATATGAGCATGATGATTTTATAATTGACTTATGAGACATATTATATGATGATTTATTAGTCTTTATCATAGACGTATTAGTATGCATATTGAGGTTTAATGGGAAAGCACATATGTATATTCTTACGGCTAGTTGCATATGATGAGATTTATTAGACTTTCTTATAGACATGTTAGTATGCTTACGAGTTCACTACGGGCTGAACCTCTGTATACTCTCACAGCTAGCTGCATATGTGATTTATATTTTATTGCTTAGATATGCTTATATGCTTGTGTTTTCACCCATAGGAGAATGAATACTTGTATATGAGTGTAGCTGAGTTATATGCTATATTTATAACATAGATGAGCACGTATATGTATTAGTACAGGTGGGAGACTGGAACGCACATATATATACTCAACTATTATTATATTTTCGATGTTTTATGACCACATGTGTTTATTTCATCAGCTGCTTTATGTTTCAAAATAAAATGTCATACTCTTAGTAGCTGTTATTGTAAATTCATGTAACTAATACTTCGGTTCCTTACGAAAACTCAGTGGATTTTTATTCATTGAATCTGTTGACCCACTCATTTCCTTTCCACCTATGTAATCATGGATGACCTCTATGGTTGCATAGATGTTGATGCAGGTTCAGGGGATGTGGATGACGATCCCGTAGCCTACTATCTTGGCTATTACGACTGATGTCGTGGAACATATGTATTTTGTATAGACTCTTTAGTTAGTCTATTCGTTTGTTGTTGTGGTGATGTATTTACAACTGTATTTTGTATATATGGCTTGTGTTGCCTATGACACCAGTGTATAGCCATTCTTTTGTATATTCAAATTGTAAACTTTTAATCATTAGAATTTTTATTGTCAGCTCTATATGTATTGATTACTCTCGTGGTATATAAATGCTTCCGCTCAGTTTATATTTGATGTGATAAGTGACTCTGATGTAATAGGTGTATTCTCATGATACGTTGTGAGATACACGTATAGCAGGTGTTTTCTATCACCATGTGACGATCGGTCCGGTTCATGATTACTGTATGTTTTTTTTTTTTAAAATAAAAAATATAGCTACAGTGTAATTATGGATCGGGTTGTCACACGAACCGTGGAAGGTTTCTGCTCGTGCGTCAAAAGAGAAAGAGCAGATGTTCTTCCACATAGTACTGGAGCGGAACACCCGCGCCACTTTGGCCGCAACCTCCGCGAGAACCTCGTCGCCAAGCTCATGAAGATGTCGAGGGCACCTGCAGGTCTGGTCCCCTAAATGTTTTCTATTATTTATTTTTTTTTCTGATTCGTTCCCTAGAAAACCTAGCAAAAGCTAATCTTAGAAAACTGAGCAGCCCCCACTTAAAAGGAGAATCATGTTTCCTCTTTTTGGTTCTGCCAATTTTTTTCCCCATGCTACCTATGCCTATGGTTTTCAAGAAAACAAATTTATAGGAAAAGAAAAAAAGAAAACGAATTCAGTTGAATCCGGTTGGGTTTTGGAATTGGGTTTCCATAGAGCCAAAATCCCTCGACCCAAATCTTGTGTAGCAAATTTTTTCCTTTAACAGTATTGTAATACAAGAGCAAATCCAATTATGTGCAATAAAATCATTTAAAGCAACAAATGGATGGTAAGGTCTCTTCACTATTACCCAACAAATTGGAGGGATTACATCATTGAAGGATTTTATACTCTTGTGCAGTGGTAGACATGGGTTTGTGGTGGCAATATCGAGCATAGAGAATGTTGGAAAAGGGTTGATTCGCGATGGGACAGAGTTTGTGACTTTTCCGGTGAAGTACCAATGTGTTGTATTCAGACCATTTAAAGTGGAGATTTTAGAAGCTGTTGTTAAGTATGGTGAACAAGGTATAAATTTCTTTTATTACTTATCTGATGATTTGATCTATGTTATGAATATGCAAATATGGATTTTTTTTTCTTCTTTTTTAATAACTTCAACTGATATGTTTAACTACATGGAATTGTCACAGATGAGATTTTTTGCCGAAGCTGGACATGTCCAAATTTTTGTTTCAAACCATGTAAGTTTTACTTTCCTTTCATATATTGTTGTAGCCTGAGGAATGGTATGCTTTTGTTTATGTTATGTCTCTTGGTGCCCTTCAAATTTTCTCTCTTTTTTAGTGTCACGGATTTTGTGAGCAAGGTAGTTGTTTACTTTTTTTCCTTTTTTGGATGTATGCTATATGGCCACAATGGGTATTTTGTTTCCTTTTCTCCCTAAATTGTACCTGAAAATTACAACCCAACCAGAGGAGCTGATTTCATTTGTTCATCGTATATTTGTGAAGTTGCAAGATGCTTAAGGCTTCTCATCTTGTATAAATCCTAGTTTCTTGGTTCTCGAAACTTGTTAGAGTTCCTGTTCCCCTCATTATAATCCATGATTATATTTGCATTGGTTATTGCTATTTGTTGATATTCTTTCTTTGTTTTAGTTGATACAGGATGATATGGAATTCCAATCTGGAGATATGCCAAATTATACTACTTCGGATGGATCAGTAAGCCTCAGTTTCAACTGAGGCTTAAGGCTTAAGGCTCAGTTGCAACCGGATGATATGGAAATCCAATATGGAGATATGTGAAGTTGCAAGATGCTTAAGGCTTCTCATCTTGTATAAATCCTAGTTTCTTGGTTCTCGAAACTTGTTAGAGTTCCTGTTCCCCTCGTTATAATCCATGATTATATTTGCATTGGTTATTGCTATTTGTTGATATTCTTTCTTTGTTTTAGTTGATACCGGATGATATGGAATTCCAATCTGGAGATATGCCAAATTATACTACTTCGGATGGATCAGTAAGCCTCAGTTTCAACTTATTATCAGAAGAAACTTTATTGTTAAATATCTAGTTTAGAAATTGATATCTTGGTCCCCTTCAGGTTAAGATACAGAATGATAGTGAAGTAGATAATTGGGACTCGAGTTGATGCTACAGAAATTGTATGCCCTTTCCTATCTTCTTGTCATTATTGAAGCCTCAACTTGCTGTTTTCTTGTAGGGGCGTAAAATTCAGCTCATTTGATTGATTTGACCGAAATTCTCTTTCAAAAAATACAAAGTCAGAATGCGAACAAGCTTTTGTTTAAAAGCCTTAAATGGCACTTGCTCTCCCCATGAAAAGGGGATATGGGTGAGATTGTGAGTTTAAGACTTTGGGGGTGTGTAAATTACCAATAAAAGGGGGAAAAAAAACCAACCTAATAATAGAAAGGCATAGAGCACTATAGCAGCATGGCTGGCAATTCAGTTATTTACTAATTCAGTAATTGTTAGGTGTAAAATTTTTGAAGTACTATGCTATGTTTTCCCGACATTAGTGGCTCTTGTGCTATTAGTCCCTACACCAAATAGCATCTCCTGCCTCTATTAGTAAGGGGTGGAGTAAGGAATATGGGTTCAATCCAGTATAGGCGTATGGAATGCTTTGGGAATTGGGGTTGATGCAAGAAACCATTTAAAGCATGCACTGTAAAACATAATGCCTCACAAAAATGTATGTTTGCATGAGTGATGTTATTGGCTTGACTTCATTACTTCACCAATGCTGGTTACCTGTCATTGTAATTTTCTGCACTATGGATTCTCATCATGAACAAACTTTTCGTTTAAAGATTTGTAATGCTTTTGGGCATTGGTTTCCAGTGGTTAAAGAGTGGGGAGTTTGACATTAGGATCAAATCTTGCTGCCTAAGAATTTCAGGCTCTTGTCGTTTTTTATTTCATTTTCGTGGGATTTTTTTTAGGATTATCATTGAAGCCACCCTCAATTTCAATCAAATTAAGTGTGAATTCAAAATTTATTTGGTATTGGGTATTTATTAAAATTACTTTGAAATGGATAGGGTTAATGATTTCTTAGGAGTGCAAAGTCCTCATAGAGGAAAATATTTGGCGACTTTTTGAGCATATTATTAATTTGAATCTTAGCTTTTCATATGTTGCTTATCAAATGTATTTCCTCTTTTTGCAATTCTGCATTGGTACCATAAAAGATGATTTCTTGGGTGTGATAAACGATCCTACAGCCGGATGGTGGGTGCTAATGGCGTTTTCTTTGTTGGTTTTACCCGCTTGTCTGGCAGTCTCTATAATTCTTGTTATATAATTTTTCGTAGGGTGGAATTTTCAATTTGTTTGTACTTGGGGGCTGGTACGTTGGGTCGTTGAAGCTTTTGTATTGGTGGGTTCTATTTATTTGGCGCCTGCTTAAAGTGGGTCTTTCCGTTGTATATCTCAAGGAATTCGAACGAAATATTTGTACCGAGCAGAGTAAAGTATTGCCGAATGGTTTTAGTTTCTGGCTCACTGAAATTATGATGTTGCCGAAGGATAGGCTCTGTTAGGCTCGATTGATTCGGCATAAAATATTTTTGAAAAATGTTTCTTATTTTTGAGTGTATAGCGTAACGTAAATATTGGTTAATAAGAAAATATTTTTAGTTGACTAAGAAAATTAACCTTCATGAGGCATAAAATGGTTTACACAGTTTTTGTCACTCTTCTACACTTCCAATCAGGCAATTGTAAGAGAGTTTCTTATGGGGTTTGTTTGCTCGAGCATATCTCGGTATGCTCGGACTACCTAAACACCTGTCTGGATAGGTGAGCCTCCCAAAGGTTCCTTCACAATTGTATGTTCAAATTGCTGCTCGAATTACCTAAACACCTGTCTGGATAGGTGAACTTTCTAAAGGCTCTTTCACAATTGTATCCTCAAATTGCAAATAATATGGACATATAATTATACTGGATCTTAGAGCATCTCTAGCAGACACTTCAAATGGGGTATAATGGCTATATTTAGCTGTTTTAACATAATTTTTCACTCCAGCAGACCCTCTATAATAAAAGCCCACCCTACAATTTGCTACAGTAGACTTTCATTTATGAAAGTCTACTGTAGCAACTTCTTAGAATAAAAAAATCATTATCAAACAGTTATATGTATTTGTTTATTGTTTCTTCTTTCACGAATCACGAACTCTTTTCTCTCTTTTGTTTTTCTCTTCCTTCTCTTCCTCTTTCTTTCTCTTTTTCTCATCTTCACCGAGCTCCTCTCTGTACAAAGTTGCTACTCTCTTTTTTTTTTTCCTTTTTTTTTTTTAGCTCTTTCTCTCTTTTCTTTTTCTGTTCCTTTTCTTCCTCTTTCTTTCTCTTCTTCTCATCTTCACCGAATCACCGAGCTCCTCTCACCCACAAAGCTGCTACTCTCCTTTTTTTTTTTTTTTTAGCTCTTTTTTCTCTATTTTCTTTTTCTCTTCCTTTTCTTCCTCTTTCTTTTCTTTCTTTCTCTTCTTCCCATTTTCACCGAGCTCCTCTCACTAGGGGTGTATATGAGCCGGTCTTGAGCGAGTACCGGCTGCTCGAGATCGGCTCGTTTAATTTGGCTCGAGCTCGAGTTCGAGCTCGAGCTTCAGCCGAATCAAGAAATGGTGATCGAACTCAGCTCGTTGTTGGCTAAGAGCCATGCGTGATCGAGCTCGATCAGGGCGAGCTTAAGCCCGAGCCGAGTACTCGAACTCGAGCTCGGCTCGAGCCAAATTTAATTTTTTAGATTTTGATTTTAAGAAGAAAAAAAAAACAGAAAGAGGAGACGAACTGGGCAGAATTAAAATAAAAAAAAAACCTAGGCAGAGATTTAACTTCCAGACTTCAACCCAAACCAAGCCAAAGACTTTTCATTCACCAAAGATTTTAGGCAGAGATTTAACTTAATCCAAACTTCAACCCAAACCAGCAAAGCAAGAGAAATCGAGAAGACTAAATTTCAGAGGTTGAAGACCTAAACCTTCGGCTGTGGATGAGAGAGAGGGAGAGGAGTTCCATTTGCGTCGCCGATGGAGAAAACGCCCAAACGTCGATGTAGGAGGGAGGCGTTGCGCTACGGCGGAGTAGTCGCGTAGAGAGAGAGAATCCTGCTTCCGTCGCGGAGGAGCTCGGCCAGAGAAGAAGAAAGAGACCGCCGGTGAGAGAGAGAGAGGGAGGAGCTCGGCCAGAGGGATCTGTGGAGCTTGGGGAGGTGATCTGGGTCTGGGTGCTGTTGGGTCTTTGAGATTTGGTCTTGGCAGAGGTCGATGAACTGACAGTAGGCAAGCACGGCCTCCTCCCATTCTTCTCTGAGGAGCAGCTCCGTGGCTTTGGATCTGAGTTGTTGCATTTGCTCTTCGGCCATTTCAAGTTGTTGCAGTCCTTCTCTCATTTTTTGGTAATGGTGGACTAGCACTGCTCTTCTTTTTTGATTGGTGAAGTTTCTCTGGAGAGAGAGACCGCCGGTGAGAGAGAGAGAGAGAGATTGAAACAAAATGTTATTTTGAAATGTGTTGGGGGGGGGGGCGTATATAGGACTAGGGTTTCAATTGCTTTTTTCATTTTTGGTTTTTTTTTTTTAAGCAATATTTTGGTGCCTTGAAAACGTTTTTTTTGACTAAAAATACTATGTATTACAGATTTTTTTTTTTTTAAAAATTAAAAACAACTAAACTAAGTTATTTAAAAATTTATAATGTATGTTAAGTAATTTTTTGACTATATTGTATGTTAAAAAATGTAAAATGTATTTAATATGTTAATATTAGACTAAGTTATTTAAAAAATTAAAATGTATGTTAAGCAATTTTTTGACTATATTGTATGTTAAAAAATATAAAATGTATTTAATATATTAATGTTAGAGTAAGTTATTTAAAATGTATTTTAAAAGCCCAATTTTTTTACTATTGTATGTTAACAAAATTAAAATGTATTTAATATATTAATGTTAGACTAAGTTATTTAAATATTATTTTAAGCAATTTTTTACTATATTGTATGCTAACAATTTAAAATGTATTAATATGTTAATATTAGACTAAGTTATTTAAAATATATGTAAACAATTTTTGACTATATTGTATGTAAAAAATATAAAATGTATTTAATATGTTAATATTAGACTAAGTTATTTAAAAAATTAAAATGTATGTTAGGTAATTTTTTGACTTATTGGATGTTAAAAAATATAAAATGTATTTAATATGTTAATGTTAGACTAAGTTATTTAAAATGTATTTTAAGCAATTTTTTACTATATTGTATGTTAACAAATTTAAAATGTATTAATATATCAATATTATACTAAGTTATTTAAAATGTATGTTAAGCAATTTTTTGACTATATTGTATGTTAAAAATTTTAAAATGTATTAATATGTTAATATTAGACTAAGTTAGTAAGTTATTTGAAATGTATGTTAAGCAATTTTTTGACTATATTGTATATTAAAAAATTTAAAATGTATTTAATATATTAATGTTATACTAAGTTATTTAAAATGTATTTTAAGCAATTTTTTTACTATATTGTATGTTAACAAATTTAAAATGTATGTTAAGCAATTTTTTGACTATATTGTATGTTAAAAAATTTAAAATGTATTAATATGTTAATATTATACTAAGTTGGTAAGTTATTTGAAATGTGTGTTAAGCAATTTTTTGACTATATTGTATGTTAAAAAATTTAAAATGTATTAATATTTTAATATTAGACTAAATTATTTATTAAATTCAAAAATTCAAAATATATATGTGTATATGTTATTAATATATAACATTAAGTTATATAGCATATTACATATTATTATATTAACTAACTTTCTAACTAAATTACTAACTATAAGTTATGTAGATATGTTAATTAAGTTACGTATTAACATAGACTACATAATAGAGTAATACTCTTAGGTTATGTTTGGTATGCGGAATGACTATTCCAAGGAATAGCCTTTAATAAAAGTAGAATGATTGTAATAGATTAGCCTTGAAATAATCATTTCGATAGTCATGGGAGAATGTCTATTCCTTCAATTGAGGGAATAATCATTCCTCTAATATTTTAAAGGAATGACTATTCCCTTAATTGAAGGAATAGACATTCCCCTATGATTATCGGAATGGTTATTTCAAGACTAATCCATTACAATCATTACACTCTTAATAAAGACTATTCCTTGAAATAGTCATTCCGCGTACCAAACATGTTTAATCTTATATAGATTAGTATTACATTACTACATTGTAGATTAGAATAGTAATTAGTATAGTACTAACTAGTAACTACTAAGTTAGTATATATTAATATATATTATATATGAATTATCATAATATGTAATTATACTATTACAAATTAAGCTATAAATATAATTATATAAACATGATTATGTAACTATGTTTATAACTTAATTGTTTAATATTCATAACTTAATTATGTGAAATTGTATTCTTAGATCATATGATCTAGCGAGCTTATATGATAATATAAGCTCTATTGATAGACAATTTAAAAATAGTTAATAAATATTAACTAACCTATATCATAACATATATTAAGTTTGTAACATTAACATTTATAGACTCGTTGTCACTCATAGTTAACTATTTTTTTTTTAATTTTTAAAAAAATGGTAGTTAGTAACTTAGTTAACTTAATATGTTAGTATATATGTTATATGTTATATCTAAATTATGTAACATTCATTATAATTATATCATATTATGTGGCTATAATTTATATTTATAAGCTTATAGCTTAATTTGTAATTATATATATTTATGATTATTATAATTCTTAAATATTTAATCATAATACTTATATCATATGATACTTATAAATCATATTTATCTTAAGTATTAATATATTATAAAGTATATAATGATAATGCTTAGAAGTAAAATCATATGATATGATCATATAATATAAATATGATTATGTGATATAAATTATAATAATAATACTTAGATTATGAATATAAGAAAACCATTATTGATTCCAAATTTTCAATGCTAACACATTTAATGTTACACACTAGACACTAGCTATAAATATGCTAATGTTATTTAGGCAGGTAAGTTTGAAGTTAGTCATCATGATTCATGCTAATGATACTATGTTAGTTAACTAACATTAATATATTAGTTAATAGTTATTATAACATATATTAAGTCTGTAAAATTGACAATAATACTTAGTATATATGTTTTAACTAGTTAGTATATTATTTAAATAACATCGTATCATTAGCATAATCGCATGTAATCATTAATCATATATGTTAGTTTGTAAAATTATGAATAGTAATTAGTATATATGTTTTAATTATTTATTATAGACATATAATAATAATATACATCACCACACTACATGTATACTTTATAGTGTACATTGTATCTAACTATCTAAGTATCTAGAAGACTATAACTTAATTATTTTATTAGTATAAATTTGTATACTTATGTGACAATTGATATTATGTAATTTATATGGTTATAATTTATAGTTATAGCTTAATTAATATATATATATATAGGAATTAAAAAAACTTATCATATATTTGTGAGATTATTTATGATAATTATACTCATTAGATTATATAAATCATATAATTAAGTGTTGATATTATTTATTTGTACTATACAATATACATATAAGTTATATAACCAATTATTATTGGTACTTAAAATATTTTGACTATTGTTACTTAATAAATAATATACTATATAATTTTTTTTATTAACATATATTATATATATATAGGGGTGTATACGAGCCGGTCTTGAGCGAGTATCGGCTGCTCGAGATCGACTCATTTAATTTGGCTCGAGCTCGAGTTCGAGCTCGAGCTTCAGCCGATCCCATAAACATCGATTGAGATCGGCTCGTTGTTGGCTAGAAGCCGATCGAGATCAAGCTCGAACTCGATCAGAGCGAGCTCGATCCCGAGTCGAATACTTGAGCTTGAACTCGACTCGAGGCATATTTTGTTTTTTGTAATTTTCGTTTAAAAACTAAAAAAAATAATAATAATAACAACCAATTTCATTCCATTTTAACTGTTATTTACTAAACAATTACACATATCATTACTCAATTTATGAATTTAATCTTAAGCAACTTTACCAATTACAAGTTATAATCAACTAAACTTACAAATCAAATTTGAACAAATACAAGAAAAAGAGATGGAATTAAGATATCTATAAAATTGTAGGGAGAAGATTATGCCTTTGGGACCTGAGGAAGAACGTCCCAGCCTAGACATGCCCTCTTCGCGGGTCGCTTATTCATGTGCGTGTGAGGAAACTCGGTCACGAACTCCATCTCCATGATTAGAAAGTGCAAGATGATAAGATTATTCTTTCTCTTATTCTTGAAGTGCAGGAAAAATTGAAAGAGAAGAATAATGGTTAGTCTAGGGCTCACGGAAGTATGCAGAAGGAAAGAAATTAGTGGGAGCAAAACGTGGGTTTACATGTGAAACAAAACTTTTTGGAAGTTTATCTAATATGAGTGTTTATAGCTGAAATCAATGCCACATGTGTTCTTGATCGTTTAGTTTAATCACCAATTTCAAGATTTAATCTAAACCGTTCAATAATATCTATAAGAATGGGCTCATGAAAATTTAAAACACAATATAAATTGAATAGAAGAAAAGAGATTACAACTGTAAACCAATATGTAAAAACCAATGGCTAGGATTGATAGTAAAATGATCAAACGGCCAGATTAAATTGATTTTTATTAAAATTGATTTTTAATTAAACAAAATAAATAATTAAATTTTTCGACGTTTTAAAAATTGTTTAAATTTATTTCATCTATTCCCGTGTCTTGGTGAAACCGGATCCATCAACCAATTAATGGGTGATCCTAACTGTTGATTCATTCTTTGTCTTTGATGATTAATTGACAGTCATTTGATTAGTAAGCTCATGAAGTAATGAGAAACATCAGATAATACTCTAGCCCATAGTTGCTTACAGCTATATGCGACTATCAAAATCCAACGGCCACAATTTATTCATATCTTCATCCAACGACATAGATTTCGCACCAAAAAAAAAAGCAAACAAAATTAAACTCGTTGTCTCAATTACTGTTTTCGAAGATTTTAAAATTTTAAATTTGTTTTTCATTTGTTCCCATGTCTTGGTGAAACCGGATCCATCACCAATTAACGAGTAATCCTAACCGTTTTTTAAAAATTGTGTTTGATGATTAATTGATAGTCGTTGGATTATCGAGCTCATGAAGTAGTGCGAAATACCAGATAATAATCTAGCCCCTAGTTGTTTACAGCTGTATGCAACTATATCAATACAACGTCCACGATTTCTTTTGATCTTCATCCAACAGCACAAAATTCGCATGGAAAAGTAGGAGCAATTAATGAAGACAGCGCCAATTACGCCTAGAATTGTGTGCGTGCGTTAGAAACTAGGAGAGTGAAATATTCCTTTATGCCCGTATCTTGGTGAAACCGGATAAACATAAATTCAATATTTGATCCTGGCCGTTTATAAAAAACGTGTGTTTGATGATTCATTGTTAATCGTCGATTAGTGTGCTGATGATATCGCCTACCACACGATATAACTCTCATCTTTAATAATGCGTGACAACTGTTCCCAACAAAAAAAATCGAACGGTCCACAAACTTCATCGAATCTAATCCAATGGTCATCAATTAAGTTTCAAAAAAACGCTGAAAAAACACCTTCAACTCAGCGTTTTTTTTTTTTTGAGCTTTTTTCTTGGACATTGTAACGCAGCGTTTTGATCAATTTTTATACTTTACTTTGGACTCTTTGAGGCTTTAAAACATTTTTTGACCCCAAAAAATAATACGCTAATTTTTTTTAAAATTATTTGTATTACAAAAAATAATTAAAATATCATAAATATGTAACATATTGGATTTGTGTAATTGTAAGTATATAAACTATACTGTATTTTAAAAAATTAAAATGCATTAACATGTTAGTATTACACTAATAATTCGAATTTGAATAAGACTTGAATAGAGAAATAGAGGGAAAAAATGAAAACTTATAAAGAGAGAAGTTTGTAATTGAATCAAATATTTAGAGACTTTCCATATTCTTAACATTTTTTTTTTCATTTTATTTAAACGTTGGATAACAATCGTTGGCTCCATTCATAAATGCTTTATTCTTAAATTTGTATACATAAGCTATTATTTGATTCTCATAATTAATGCTATTAATTTTATCATAATTTGAGGCCTTAATTATAAAATATTGATACTTATTTCCATAATTATTAATTAATTACGTGTATACAAAGCTACTATAATTATTTTATTTACATTTTACCATAGTTTGAGCCTTAATTAAAGAATATTGACTATAATTTATGCCTTAAATTTATTTTTTATGAATAAATTTTCATTAATATTTATTATTTGGGGTTTTAATTAGAAAATATTGACTATAATTAGAAATTGTATTCTTATTATGTGAACTTGTATTCTTAGATCATGTGATCTAATGATATTTAAGTATGAAGTATCTATTGATACATTTGTTAAAAAAAAAAAAAGTATATATTGATAGACAATTGTAAAAATAGTCAATACAAATATAAAATATTAACTAACTTATATGATAATATATGTTAAGTTTGTAATATTAACATTATTAGTTAACTAATTTCTTTTTGTTTTTGAAGTAGTTAATTAGCTAACATTAATATGCTAGTATATATGTTCTAAGTTCTAACATAAATTATATAACACTGCATACCATATGAATTTGTATACTTATGTTACATTATGTGGTAAATTTATATTTATAAACTTATAACTTAATTTGTAATTATATATATTTATGATCATTATGAGTTATAATTATTATAATTCTTAAATATCTAATGATAATACTTAGATTATATAATACTTATGAATCAAAATTATTCTAAGTATATAATGATAATACTTAAATCATATGATTATATAATATAAATATGACCATGTGATCTAAATTCTAATAATAATACTTAGATTGTGAATATAAGAAACACATTCTTGATTCCAATGTAACTTGAATCATATTTGATGTTACACACTTTTTTTTTTTTGAAGTAAACGTCATGTATTTCTATTAATCAGAATATTCTTGCTCCGCAAGTACAATAGAATGAATGAAATCAGGGTAATTACCCTGCCAAACAATATTCAGAGAATGAGAAATTGCGGCCTTAGCGAGCCGGTGAGTGCATTCATTAGCTTCTCTTCGAACATATGATATCGACCATTCCCGGATTCGGTCGAGATTTAGCCGGGATGCCTCAATCAGAATGCCATAACGGGTCCAGCAGGGCAGGGGCTTGTGCATGGCGTGAACAATCTCCTGTGCATCGCCTTCAAACTTTACCTTCGATAGCTCTAATTCCAAACACAAAGACACCGCCTTCCATAAAGCCATGGACTCAGCTACTGTCAGATCAGTGATACCAGGTAGAATAGAGCACATTGACGCCACAACCCTCCCTATACTATCTCGGATAACCACCCCACCCCCATACAATTTCTTTGCTCATCAACAGAGGCGTCCCAGTTTGTTTTGGTCCATCCAATTTCTGGTAGCTGCCAGCGAATAGAATTCTGTAGAGTGGGGGGATTGGGCAGTGCGGCATGGTCTTGAGAGGATATCCGAAATTCCTCCAGAGCACGACAGCTCAGGCGAAGAGTAAGGAGGGGAGGCATAAGGCTGTCACCAAAGACCACCGAGTTGCACCGTAGCCATAGCCGGCGTGCAATGACCAGTCCTGTTAACGCCCCCTCTCTCTTTTTTTTTT
>FXXK01000031.1:77632-95326 GCA_900184695.1 Betula pendula | reverse complement strand
GGACCAGCTCTAGATCAGCATCCTCCAAGAGGGACATAAAATTTTCCATTAATGAAAGCCCATCTGACACCGAGATAGAGAGTTTTTGAATTTTTTTCAGACCCTCCATCCAAACCGCCATTGCTGCAGGGCAACTCCAAAGGACATGAACAATGGATTCAGAAACCAAGCCGCAGAGAGGACATAATGGATCCTGTGTAGTTTTCCGTTTGTATAGATTATCCCTTGTAGGAAGGGAATTGTGGCAAACACGCCAGAAGAAAGACTTAACCACTGCAGTGACCTGTAATTTCCATAACTTATTCCATACCCCACTGGGAGGGGAAGGTGAAGAGGATTCGCCCAGAGATTTATGCTGCCACTCCTTAGCCAAGTGGTACGCATTCTTTACAATGAAGATACTATGGATGTTACACACTAGTAACTACCATAGTAACTTGATATCTGTATATATATTACACATTAACATAGAAACATATTAAAATATATATGTTACATAATGAATAACTTCAAACTACTTATAACTTATGTTAATTAAATTGCTTATTAATTTAGTAATACTAAGTTATTATATATTAATTGAATTATCAATATACATAGATACATATTTTTATTAATATATACATATGAATATTAACTAACATATATGATTATATGCTATTATGCTAATGATACTATGTTAGTTAACTAACATTAATATATTAGTTAATAGTTATGATAACATATATTAAGTTTATAAAACTCACAATAGTAGTTAGTATACTATTATTTATTGTAGACATATAGTAATAATATACATATACCTGTATACTTTATAGTATACATTGTATCTAACTGTCTAAGTATTTAGATATTTAATTATTTTATTAGTATAAATTTGTATACTTATGTGACAATTCACATTATGTAATTTATATGGTTATAATTTATTAGTTATAGCTTAATCAATTTGTAATTACATATATATAAATATATATCGGAATTAAAAAACTTATCATATACTTGTGAGATTATCTATGATAATTGTATTTTTATAATTCATAAGTATTTAATGATAATACTTAGATCATATACTATAATTATAGTCATGTGATATAAATTATTATGACAATATGAACATATGGCACAACATTATATTATTATCATGATTATATGGTCCTAGCATATTTTATGAATATATGTTAGTATATTATAAGAATCATATGATTAAGTGTTGATATTATTTATTTGTACTATAAAAATATACATATAAATTATATAACATTAATTATTAGTACTTAATATATTTTGACTATTGTTTACTTAATAAATAATATAATATATAACATTTATTTATATTATATACATATATATATTATATATATATATATATATATATATAGTTAGTATATATTATATATATATATATATATATATATATAGCCCCGAACGGACGAGTCGAGCCTTATACGAGCTTGTTCACGAACATTAACCGAATCGAGCCGAGTTTATACGAGTTTGTATCGTTTAATAATCGACTCTAATTTCTTGTTTACGAACGGCTCATATAATAACCGATTCGAGCATGAGTCGAGTTTAGTCGAGCGATCCGAATATGTTCACGAGTAGCTCTGTTCGTTTACACACCAAAATATACATTATAGTAATATATATTAATAAATATATACGAATCGAGCCCGAACAGACGAATCAAGCCTTATACGAATTTGTTCACGAACATTAACCGAATTGAGCTGAGTTTATACGAGTTTGTATCATTTAATAATCAAGCCTAATTTCATGTTTACGAACGGTTCACATAATAACCGATTCGAGCACGAGTCGAGCTTAGTCAAATTTGATAGTGGCCTCATTAATTTACCTAAGAATTTTTGCAAGAGATAGATAATGTAGCTCAACTCTTGATCTATACAATCAAGACATCAACCCTCCATAACTCTTGTGGGGTTATGGGAAACCTGACTCTGCTTAATTGATTTATGACGTGTGGACGGAATTAATGATCGACAAAAGAAAGAGAAGACTAATTGGCATATTGTGATTTGGAAGATCATCCATCTCCAGCATAATGGTTTCTATAATTCGCCTAATTTTTCATTTACATGATTCTCATCTTTAGATTGCCTTTAGAGCTAAGTCTTTCCATACTTACTATAATTTCCCTTCTTATGTTTTATTTTCATTCTTAAGAGATTTTATTGTCTTTTGTAGCTTTAAAACTTCATTATAAGTTTGGGATAGTTGTACGTATTGAGAACTCAGTTTTTGAGATCAATAATATTACAGGTCATCATTATCAACATGTGTGTTGATTTGTGCATTGAAAACAATGTTTTTTGTTGACATAGTTTATGATGAATACCTGTAAAAGAAGAACACGTAAGCAAAGAGCCTGCCGGTGGTGTCGGCGGGGGATAGCTCCGATGCTTAAGTTAGTGAGCTTATCGAAGGTTTGGTAATAATTGATCGCAACTTCGTATAGAAAAAATATCTTAACCCCTTACTTCTGCCCTCCTGGCTTTATTTATATCTCCTTTGGTATAGTGGTTCTCGGGTATTTCAGGGTCGTGCTTTTGGACGTCGTGGTCCCGATCGTGTCTGTCATGCATGATCCTACGTAGTAGTGTCAACCCATGATTCTCGGGTTCATGGGTGGTTGGTCCTGACTTTCCGGAGTTGTGGCCTTTGTGGTTGTTAGTAACGAAACCGTTTCTCTGCTTTTGTTTTGGGCCCTGCTGTCTGGTATGGGCCTCTTAATTCGGGCCTTGCTGCTTGATTGGGATTTTGGCCCTTTGGCCCAAACTCCCTAACATTTTTCAATCACGCCTTTCGTTTCCACTAAGTCAGCATTATTCTATTCATGTTACTTTTGCTTATTTAATAGAAGAAGAAGAGAAAAAAGGAGGAAAAACAGACAAGAAACAAACATAGAACAATTTACTGTTGCATTTTTTTGCTCTTGCATATTATATAACAACCATAGAATCCATCTACTCAAAATTGAGGTACTATCTATGATACAAAATAAAACTAAGGTGATAAAATATAAAATCGTTAAACTACACACAAGTCAAAAATGTAATTAACCCTAATATTTATCAGTTTTAATGTTTGAAAATTTGAATTGTTTAACCCCAAAATCAAAGAGTTACATTGTGGGAGACAAACTTTTCTTCAAAAACCATCAGGAATCAGATTCAGACGTTCTTTCCCACTTTGCAATTCAAATACAGAAACCCTACGAACGATATATACTTATTCCTTGCCTGCCACTTTTCTAAGGTGATTTGACAGAATCTTTCTTAACCTGGCCATCTACATATTGCTCCATTAATCCAATAGATTCAACTTCTCTTTGGCCTACTTCATCTTGGATATCAGCAATGACCACCATACGCTCACCATGATCCGCAAAAAGTCGCGCGGCTGCCTCCAATGCCGCTTGTGCCCCCGGTGATTATGACCGCCTAATTGCCATCCAGTTTCTTCTTGCTCATCAATGCGGTTTCAGCCATTGTTTAATGAGCCAAACTCCAAAAAAAATTCCAAAAAAAATTCCAGTTGAAATCATTTTTTTTTTGTTAAATAATTTCAACTAAAAATATTTTATACCAAAGCCAACGAGGCCGGCCTAAGTAGCGGGTGATTATGGCTACTTTGTCTTGTCGATTGCTGTTGCACATTGCCGTGGACTCTGTCATTGTAAACCACACAATAGAAACGGGCTGACTAATGAGCTTGTAATTCTTATTGGTTTTGCTTAGAAAAAAAAAAATTATTGGTTTTTCTTAAAAAATTAAAAAAAAAAAAAACTAATTGGTTTCAAGTAGATGGCCAATAATGGCCCAATATAGTTGGTAAACCTGTTAAATCAGAAAGCAAATTTCTCTATTTAGAAAGCACTATTAATTGTGTGTTACGTAGAAAACGTACCATAGAATATTTTTGTATAACAGGGTATCCGTTTTTCTCTAACGTAGCAGATGAGATACAGATAATTTTGACCGTAAAATCACATCTCGGCCTATTTTAAATTTAGATTAAACTTAAAGACTGTATTATTGAAATTAAAAACTCATTTACTATATTCAAATCAAATAGAAACTTATAACTAATTTTTTTTTTTTTTCACGCCCCTATTCAGATGGTGATTTTCTAGTTTTGTCTATTAATGGAATCAAATCGTATCCCCAACCCCAAAACATAAAATTACTATCTATAGCTGGTCAACATGTTGATAAATCACATAAAAAAATGTTGATAAATCGGGAAGATTTTATTGTAACACGCACACAGCAAGGTAGTGTGATACAGTTTATTGGGAAGTCATATACAGCTCACCAGTCACCATCTACGGAGACACGAAGCTACCATCCACTAACAGATCCTGTCCAGTCACAAACCCATTACATGCAAGAAACAGCACAGCATCTGCCACATCCTTCACGTTCAGGACAGCCCCTTTCAACCTCGCATTTGTCTCATAAACCATCTCAATCTCTTCCACGCTCTTCCCTAGCGTCTGGATCGTCAACGGCGTCGCCAGCGCATTCGGCGACACGCAGTTCACTCTAATCCCGTGCACCCCAAGCTGCACGCTCGCCGATCGAACCAGGCCCACCACTGCATGCTTTGACATGCAGTAGTCAGTTCGCTTCTTGCTGCCGTGGCTCGCGGCCACGCTCCCCGTGCACACGATACACCCCCTCACGCGCCCTTCGACCATCACACGGGCCGCGTGTTTCACGCACAAGGCCATGCCACGCACGTTGACTGCAAACAAACGGTCATACTGTGAAAAGTCAAGCTCAAGGACGGTCTGATCGGAGGCACTTATAATCCCAGCGTTGCTAAACATGATGTCTAGCTGGCCATGTTTCTGGACGGTTGATTCCACCATGGCTTTGACTTGGTCTTCATCGGCAACATCACAGTGCACATAGTTGCACTTGTCTATGCCAATGGATGTGGCAACTTGCTGACCCAGTTGGTCTTGGATATCGGCGATCACGACCATGCGAGTGCCATGTTGAGCAAATAGGCGCACCGTAGCCTCGCCTATGCCGCTTGCACCGCCGGTGATTATGGCTACTTTGCCTTGTAGACGGTTGTTGCGCACTTCGGAGGAGTCTGTCATTGTAATTTGTAAAGCACGCAATAGAGATGGCAGGCCAGGTATGAGCTACCAACTCTTATTATAATTATTTTTGTTCGTAGCGGCGCCTACGTAAGGCTGACGCCTGTGTAGAATAATTTTGACGTGCTTCTTTTTCTTTTGTTTTTCTAAGCAAATAGCATGATTAAAAAAGGAAAAAAAGTACTTCGATGTGGATCCCAATTATGTGCTACTAATTATTTTTGTATAGCTGTTGGTAAGGTAGGACCAACACTTATTATAATTATTCACGTGCACTGTTTTATTTATTCGAAATTCATTCTTGTATTTATCTCTATCAGGTAATTTAATTTTTGGATTCATATAAAGTCTTCTTTTCACACGAATCAATCAAGTTCAGACTTCGCTAAATCCCCAAAAAATTATTTGCAACAAAAAAACATATTAAAACTTAAACTTCACGTGGATACCACCCAGACTAACACCTTTACCCCTTGCTCTTTATGTTTTTCTTTTTCTAAGCAAATAGCATTATTCGAAAAAGGAAAAAGGTCATTCGATGGGGATCCCACCTCTGGAAAAGGAATATTTGATTTATTTTTTTATTTTTTTATTTTTTTATTTTTTTATTTTTTATGAATCAGAATCATTTTGCTTTTTGATCTGTTCATCATTGATGATAAGGGCAAGAGGCACAGTACCCTATGGGACGAGAGGCCCATGGAGTTATGGGATCTGCCTAATTTGTAGTGTGATGAAGTTTTGTACTGTAGAGTAATAGTAGCTTAATTCGATCTCCTTAGAATAGTAGTATTTTAATTAAAGAAAAAGAGTTATTTTACTTACAAAAAAAAAAAAAGTGTTATTTTTAATTATTATCCATTAGTTAGTTGTTTTGTTTTGTATCTTTATCTTTATTCTAAGGACGTTCAATTAATAAAAAGATGGTATGTAAAAACTTATCTATCAACATGTCTAAATTCTCTCTACAAATTTGAAAGTCTAAATTCCTTCCGAACTTAACAATTTATGCCGTTAAGTACAATTTAAAAAGTTATTGATCACTTAACATCCCTTTTACACCTAAAATAAATCAGCCAAGTCTTTAATTTATTATGACTTTCTTAGAGACAGCATAGATGGCCCATATGCTCCTGAATTTGCACATAGAAATGCCACGGGATTTTGTTAGGGATCAAAATTTGAAGTTTTTAGCAGGACCTTTAGATCAAGTCATTCAATATGGAATACAATAAGAAGTCATTCATGAGACATCAATCATTCCGTCTGAATTTAGTATTAAATGTTTTAAAAAATTTATTTTTAATTTTTAATTATTAAATTAATATATTTTTGTAATTTTATAATCATCCTCACGAAAATATTACCGTCTTAAAAAAAATTAAAAAATTTTAAAAAATTCTAACGCCACACGTCTGAATTTCATCTTAGGCCTCGTTTATTTCAACGTAAAATGATTTCCGTTGAAAAAGGTTTCAGAGAAATTGATTTTTAGGAAAATGATTTTCGTTGAAAATATTTTCTGGTATTTGCGCACACGGAAAATCACAAATATTTTTTTATATTTTCAACCAATCATATTAACACAAAAAAATTATTTTTTATGCACAATTTAAAAAAATTAATATAAATTGTCTAAGGCGGGTCCTGACTGTAACCAGGCGGTCCCAGCCAGGTCCTAGCGGTGTCCCGAGAGAGTCCCAGTGATGTCCCGGTCGGGTCTCAGCGATGTCTTAGGTGGGTCGCGAAAAATGTCCTGGATGGGTCCCAGCGATGTTCCAAGCGGGTCCCGACCGGGTCTCGGTGACGTCCTGGATGGGTCCCGACGATGTCTCGGGTAGGTCCCTAAAATATCCCGGGTGAGTCTCGGCAATGTCCCAAGTGGCTCCTAACGATGTTCCGGGCGGGTCCCAAAAATGTCTCGGGCATGTCCAGCGATGTCTCGAACAGGTCGCAGCGATGTCCCGATCACGTTCTAGTGACGTTCCCACATCTCGGGCGAGTCCCAAAAATGTCCCGAGTGAGTCCCAAAAATGTCCCGAATGGGTCCTGAAAATGTCCCGGTAGGGTCCCAAAAATGTTATGGATGTGTCCCAAAAATGTCCAGAGTGAGCCCTAGTGATGTCCCAAGCGGGTCCCGGAGATGACTCAACCGAATTCCGAAAATGTCCCAAGCGGGTTCCGGTGATGTCTCGAGTAGGTCCTAGCGATGTTCCGATCGGGTCTCGACAATGTCCCGAACAGGTCCCGAAAATGTCCTGGGCGGGTCCTGACGGGATCCCGGTGATGTCTCGGGCCGGTTCCAATCAGGTTCCAGCGGGGTCTAGTAGTGTTTTGGTCGTGGTCTACCAATTTGAGAATGTGACGTTCAAATTCGGAAAATAGTTTACAGTTTTAAAAAAAGAAAACCATTTTACGAAAATTAAAGAAGATTTTTCGGTCAAACTGAAAATGATTTCTGCTGACTATTATTTGTAACCTCACCAAACACCCAAAAACATGAAAAATAATTTCTAAAAATCATTTTACGCTAAAATAAACGGAGCTTAGCCCTCTAGTTTCTTACCCGCTTCTCAAACCATGTTGTTTTTGCTGATTACTTAAAGCTAGAGATAAAAGTTGTGGCAAGAGCCCATGAAGATAAGGACCGTTAAAATTTAGCCAATATTAACAGATTTAAAACCTGGTGATTAGGCCGTTTCTCTGATTAGCTAGAGCTAGAGATAACCTAACTCCACTCTCTTATCATTAATGCTTGTTTCACTCAGATATGAACTCTTGCCAGTGTCATAATGGCAATGGTGGGGTGCAGTGGAACTTAATTGGGGTTTAGCGGTAGTGCTGTGGGTATTATAGGATGATGAAATTTCTGGTTGCAAAAGGTGGGTTGGAGTTTCTGGTTGTAATGGCAGTGGGGTTGACACGATTTGTGGTTGCTCGCAGTCGACTCCATTGTTATTTTCAGCCAAACAATTGACAAATTCAGCAAAATAACTATCTAATTTGGAAGTATACGGTCAAATTTGACGATGATTTAGCTCAACTCTTGATCTATACGATCAAGACATCAATCCTCCATAACTCTTGTGGGGCTATGGGAAACCTGACTCTGATTAATTGATTTCTGACGTGCTGACGGAATTAATGAAGAAGGAAAGAGAAGACTAATTGGCATTTTGTGATTTGGAATATCATCCATCACCAGCATAATGGCTTCTATAATTCTCCTAATTTTTCATTTAGAAGATTCGCATCTTTAGATTGCCTTTAGAGCTAAGTCTTTCCATGCTATAATTTTCCTTCTTAAGTCTTTCATTAATATTACAGTTTATCATTATCAATCGTGTGTGTTGATTTGTGCATTGAAACACAGTTTTTCAATCATGCCTATCGCTTCGGCTACGTCTGAATTGTTCTATTCATATTAATTACCTATGCTTATTCACTTGAAGAAGAAGAAAGAAAAGCAGAAAAAACAGACAAGAAGCAAACACAGAACAATTTACTCTTGCAATTTTTTTTTTTTGCTCTTGCATATTATTTGACAACTGCAGAATCCATCTGCTCAAAATATGTTATGAAACGGTAGCTTTATTGACCGGGCAAGACACAATCAGAATCTTAGAGGAGCATCACCAACTTCCGATAGCCCAACAAGTTTGCTTTGGAGTTGGAATTCTGTTACCCAAAAGTGCTATTTATTTTTTATTTTTTTATTTTTTTATTTTTTAAGCTCTGGGTTTTGAAAGTTGATTATTTAGCTAGGAAGCCACCATCCACCACTAAGTTATGCCCGGATACACACTCAGAATCATTTGATGCAAGAAAAAGTAGTGCATCGGCTATGTGTTTCTCTTTCAATACAACCCCTTTCAGTGGAATGTGCGGCTCAAAAATCTTTTCTATTTCCTCCGCTTGCGAAGGATCCATCCCATGCACATTGCATGCCAATGGCGTAGCTACCATAAACGGTGATACACAGTTCACTCTGATCCCATGCACTCCAAGCTGGTTGCTTGCTGATCGAACCAGCCCAAGCGTCGCATGCTTGGACATAAAATAATCAATGTATTTGTCAAAACCAGTGCAAGAGGCCACACTGGCTGTGCACACAATGCTCCCCCTGACGTGCCCGTCAACCATTGCTCGCGCTGCATGCTTTACACAAGCCGCCATGCCGCGAATGTTGATTGCAAACAGGCGGTCAAGGTCTGAAAAATCAAGATCAAGAATGGTCTGGTTGGACCTGCTTCCAATCCCAGCATTACTCAGCATGATGTCGAGCTGCTTGTGATTTTGGACGGTCCATTCCACCATGGCTTTGACTTGGTCTTCATCAGTAACATCACAATGGATGTAGCTAGCATGCTCCAATCCAATGGATTCTGCTACTCTTTGGCCTACCTCATCTTGGATATCAGCGATCACCACCATACGTGCACCATGATTCGCAAAAAGTCGTGCGGCTGCCTCTCCAATGCCGCTTGCGCCCCCGGTGATTATGACCACCTTGCCATCCAATTTCTTCTTGCTGATCAATGCGGCTTCAGCCATTGGTTTACAACGAAATTGAATTTGAAATTATACAACAAGTTTTCCCTATGATCTCATCCTGAAAGGTTATCAGTACTATATATATGGTAGTTTCAATATAATGTAGAAAAGACAACAGCATATCCCTTGTGCACTTCAAAAGGATCTATACTAAGATTGGCGTAAATTTGGCATCTTCATATCTTCCATGTGCATGTGTCGAATACAGCTTGTACCACTTTAAAAGGGATCTGGACTTTGTCAAAGAAAAAAAAAATGCAGCACCAAATTTGCAGGACATAAGTCTGTTAACATTTTGAAAATAATATATTAGACTCTAAATAACACCTAGAAAAGATGTTGAATTTGTGTATGCCAAAATAAAGTAGAATTAAAAAAAATAAGTAACCATACAAACAATCACAAAATAATATGAAAGCAATAAATCAAGTAACAAATATTTTGATTACAAAGTAGAAACATTTTTTAAAAAACTCTTTAAAAGTAAACCACTTCGAACAGCTAAACCCAATAAATCAATTCACTATAGAAGAATGAGAAATTACAAGGTGTACATACTTACAAAACTTTTGTGAGCAACATACTCTTGTACTATATAAGTAACCTACTTATCTGCTACCGCAATAGTTACCCTAGGACCTTTAAAAAAAATTTCTATTAATCTTCTTTACCAGAACTTCCGATAGACTTCAGTTGTTATTGATGAAAGGTTGTAGTTTACACCAAAGACTCTAAGAGAGAAGTAATTGAAAGTATAAAAACATAAACTTTCTCTCTTAGCATATGAAGGAAAAAATTATTTTTTTCTATGAAAATATTGCCTCAAATTCTTACAAAATTCGTGCCCTAAGCATTACAAAAAAATAAAAACATAAAAAAATAATAATGACGATTTTTAAATAATTTTTTTCCTTGACAGTTTTTAAAGACTGTCAGTAAAAAAAAAAAAATCACGATAGTTTATTTTAAAAATGTCGTAAATGTCCTGATGGTTTAGTCCCAAAACCGTCAGGAAATTTAAATTTCTGACAGTTTGGGCAAAACCGTCAAAAAATTTACAATTCCTAACGGTTTGGGACCAAACCGTCAATAAATGTAATTTCCTAACGGTTTGGTCTCAAACCGTCAGGAGCCTTGGGTTATGGAGATCTGAGCCCCCGGCCCCTAGCTCACTCTCTCCTCCATTTTTCTCTCTCTCTCTCTCTCTCAGATCGGCCTTCTCCTTTCTCAATCTATTTTCTCACGGCCTAGCAGACTCGTCATTCCACCACGCCAATGTCGCTGCCGACTGCCGTTCTGCCCAAGCCTACACCGCCATTCTGCCCACGCCCACACTACTATTTTGCCCATGCTTACGCATTTTGAGGTAATTTCGTCTCTCTCTCTTAGGGTTTGGTCTCAAAAATAACCCGATGTATTTTTTTTCCTGTAACTGTTTGTCTATTTGAAAGTTATGAAATTAGGTTATACAAAGGTAGAAGAAGAAACAGGAGGAAGATGACTTTTTTACTTTTCCTTGTGTTCTCATTACAAGGATGCATTTTTCGATGCTCAATGCTATTGGCAACAAACACAGAAACGGTGTTTGTTAATACCAAGGCTGTCACTAGCTGTCGTTTAGCAAACTAAAGTATATTGTTCACTACTATTCGGACATCCTAAAATTAAGATGGTTTGCTTAACGATCCTAATACGTAATTAGACAATATTAAGGTCCTTGGAAGACCCTTTTGCTTTTTGACCTTTTATTTTCAGCCCCATTTTATTTAAGAAAAAACACAAACACCATCATGTAATCACATTGTGTCAATTAACATAGAAAATGAAAAGTCCTAAGAAAGAGTTTATTCTAAGAGCTGTTATGATAATTTTGCTCCAAGAAAACTACATTTTGCTTGATGGGTGAGTGCAATGCCGTGGACCAATTGACAAATAGCAGGCTAAACCCATTTCTTATTACTTATGAAATGTCGCATCAGTTTGAATATGGATAGAAACATTTGATAAATATTACAGAGGCATGCAATGTTTGGTTACACATTTTTTTTTAATGTTTGGTTACACTTAAAATTATTGTCTTTGTTTGTCATTAATTGTTTTCACATTGGACAATAAACATTTCTGAATACTTTATAGTGTACATTGAGTCTTTTTTTTTTTTTTTGAAAGAAATTAAGTGAGGCTAAATTATATATTAAGAACTCATTTATATTCATCTAATTATGTTTAAATATTAAGTTTATGTAAATGGATCTGTTTTTAGCTAATCTAATATACCTAAAAGTGCTTGGGGAAATTTTGACTTAACAAGGCCAAAAAAAATTAAAAAGAGGGAGAGAAAGGAAACTACTCTAGCAAACTGATCATATATATATATTAGAAGTTACAAATTAAGATCAGTAGCCAACAAAACAAACATTATTAATTTATTAATAGCAGAATTTCTATCTAGCTATATATTACATGATCGATCATTTACATAAACAACTACATGACTTGATCGTTTCCACCCACCAAGTAACGTAAGTCATGAATTTTAACATTTGTTTAGGAGTCTCGGCTAAGACTTTTTTTTTTATTTTTCTTTTTTCCTTGGGTAACTCTCAACTAATTAAAAGTTTTAGTGACTCTATGGAAATGAGAAAACAAATTATAAGTAAGATAAAAAAAATTAGATTATGTAAGTCATTTTATTTAGGGGTTTCGGCTTTGTCCAATTTCGATATTAGTAAAGTTTAAATGGAAATTGAGATACATATCTCTTAGGTAATATTATAGGATATTCCTAAATATTATATGATATTTAATTTTTTTTTTCTTGGGTGAATTTTTTTCTGAGGACATAGATGGTTAAAGTATTTACTAAGAAACTAAAGTTATTATTTTCATTTATAAAGATAAAATTTTATTAAGACAAGTGATTAGTTAATAACACCTCTCTTTTTTATGAAGTTTGTCTTACTTCATCCTATCCTTCTCTTGTTTTATTTATTTTCTACCCTTATAATAATACCTCTCTTTTTTTTGTTTTCGATCTCTCTCTTTGTTTTTTTTGCTTTTTTTTTTAATATAAAAACACTAGTAATTAGTTTTCTTTTAATACACCTCTATGGTAACATGTGAAGATGGCTTGTGTACTGAACTAGACTTATAGAAATCATAGTTCTTAGTAGATTCTATGTCCAAATAGGAAGTATTCGCGATTTCTATAGTTTAACTTCATGGGTAAATGTGAAAAATTGCCTTAACAAAGTTTTTGTGATGTAGTGAGAAAGATGGACAAGAGTTGGATGAGAAAGCCAAGAAGTTCGCGAGAGTACATTTGTGGGGTTATGGCATTTGTAAAATTTGCAAGTCAACACTCTAGAAAAAAAAAATGGTAAATTGTGTGTTCATGTAAGAAGTGTTCCTTGCGCAAAACATTGTCAAATGAAGTTGTATTTGCCCATTTAACGTCAGGTGCCGGGATTATTAAAAGCTACACCGAGTGGATAATGCATGGGGAACTACTTGTCTTTCCCATTGATAGCGATGCAATATCTAAAGCTCCCAATACAATTCGCATTGATAGTATTCCACTACATGGCGGGTCTAGTGAGATGCAAAAGATGCTAAATGATGTTTTTGTAAATAATGATGTTTGTGTAAAAGTGGGTGGGTCTCAAGTGAGAGTTGAAGTCGAAACTGTGGATGATGGAATTGAAGACTCTAACAAGGGGGCAAATAAGTTAGAGGATTTGCTAAAAGATGCCGATACTCCACTTCATGAAAATACAAAACATAGTAAATTGGGAGCTATTGTGTGTCTATATAGTATTAAGTGTATGAGCGGTTGGAGCAATACATCATTCTTCATGTTGCTTGAATTTATCAACAAGTTGATGCCTCCAGATGCAAGTTTGCCTAAAAATACATACAAGGCAAAAAAGTACATGAGGGATTTGGGCCTTGGATACAAGAAGATATCGGCTTGTCACAAAGGTTGTATACTGTTTTGGAAGGAAAATAAAAAGTTGGACAAATGTACATCGTGCAATGAGTCTAGGTAGAACGCAATATCAGGCTAAGTTTAGCATCAGATAGCTTTAATCATTTTGGGAACATGTCCACTAGTCACAGTACTTGACAAGTAATGTTAGTACCTTACAATTTGCCCCTTGGATGTGCATGAAACAACTGTATTTTATGTTAAGCTTGATTATTCCTAGTTCGAGGTGGACCAGGACCGTAGATAATAGATATGTACCTAGCGCCCCTTGTAAGTAAGTTGAAGGAACTATGGAAAGTAGGGGTATAAACTTTTGATGTAACCTCGAAAAAGAAATTCACAATGCGTTCGGCCTTGATGTAGACGATAAATGACTTTCCAGCATACGGTGATTTGTTGAGCTAGAATACACATAGACGGAAAGCATGACCTTGTTGTAGGCATTCAACGAAATCAACGTGGCTAACTTATGGTAAAAAATAGTGCTTTATGGGGATAGGCGATGGTTGCCTCCAAAACATTACTTTTGATGTAACCTCGAAAAAGAAATTCACAATGCGTTCGGCCTTGATGTAGACGATAAATGACTTCCTAGCATACGGTGATTTGTCGAGCTAGAATACACATGGACGGAAAGCATGTCCTTGTTGTAGGCATTCAACGAAATCAACGTGGCAAACTTATGGTAAAAAATGGTGTTTTATGGGGCATAGGCGATGGTTGCCTCCAAAACATTAGTGGAGAAAGAACAAGAGACCATTTGACGGTATGCAGGAAATGAAGAGTGCGCCCAAAGTGCCAAATGGCAATGAGATCATGAAACAATTGAATTGTGTTGTGAAACGCGCAAGGATCTGAGAGAAGCTACCCAATGGGGAAGTTTATTAGAAGAGGCGAAGTGTATTGTACAATTTGTCTTATTGAAAAAATCAGTTATTACGTCATAAAATTGATGTGATGCACACAAAAAAAAAATGTCAAGAATAACATATTAGGCACGCTATTGAACATGAATGGAAAAATCAAAGACAACCTTGAAGCACGTCAAGACTTGCGTAAGATGAATTTGAGATCAAAACTTCATCCATTTACTATGGAAAACAACAAAACATATTTGCCCGCAGCTTGTTTCAGAATGACGAAAAAAGAGAAGACTAATTTCTTGCAGGTGTTACATGATGTTAGACTGCCAGATAGATCTTCTTCAAATGTCTCACGTTGTGTCAAGCTCAAGGAATGTACTGTCGAAGGTTTGAAAAGTCATGACAATCATATACTCATGTAACAACTCCTACCAATTGCACTTCGAGGAACCTTATCGGATAAGGTTGTGAGGCCTTTAATAGAGCTAAGTGGGTTTTTTAAGGAGATATGTTCAAAAACACTGCAGGTGGAAGATCTTGATCGTCTAGAGAATCGGATACCCATATATAATCTTGTGCCGATTGGAACAAATATTTCCTCCAAGTTTTTTTACAGTTATGGTACACATAGTCATATATTTAATCCATGAATGTAAACTAGGCTAAATGGTACATTACAAGTGGATGTATCCCATTGAGAGGTAATATTAAAATTATGTTGACTTATTATTTAAGCAAATGACCTATTAATACATATATTTCTTATGTTTCGGTCTCATAACTATCTTTAATGTAGCTGCCTTGGTCAATATAAACATACCATTCGTAATAAGGCTGCACCAGAAGGGTCTATTGCAGAGGGTTACATTATGGACAAATTGTTGACGTTTTGTTCACGCTATTTAGATAACGCGCCAACAGTCTACAATAAGCCCCCAAGACACCAAGATGAGTCCAAAGGGCAAGCAAGTGGATAAAACTTGATATGATCACATTTGAGCAAACACACCGATATATTTTATTCAACTCCAACGATTTCCTATAATTTCGCAAGTGAGTTGCATTACTAAATACGTATTGTACGATTATAAATGCAATAGAAAATACTCCCCATATATTTTATGTTGACGCATAGGATGCACATTAACTCGCTAATGGAAACAAACAATATCGAACAGACATCGCATTAACAGTTAATGAAGTAACATAGAGACCAATTCTGTAGCTGGTACAAGTCACACGTAAGAATATTGTTCGTTTTAATAATTAAGTGTCTATAAAATTACATTATAAAATCATTATGTTAATAAGGTGTCCAAATCACAGATTGATAAGTTGGACGGGGCTGGTAGAATAGAATTGGGAGATAAACTTGTAAGTCATGCCAAAGGCCTAATGTCCGATGCTAAAGAATATAAGCAGTATGTGGTGTACCGCACCGTGAATGTCAATAAAGAAAAGAAAAGTCAAAACAGTGGAATGTGTGTGACCACTGAAGACGGTCCCATCTACTACGGTAACCTAACTCGCATAATCGAAGTTACTTACTACAACTTAACACGGTATGTGCTCTTCAAGTGCGATTGAGCTGACATTCAACCGAATAAGGGATACAAAAAGGACGAATATAGATTCGATCTTCTAAATTTCAATAACCTAATATACACGGGTGCGCGAATTACCGATGATCTATTCGTACTACCTTCTCAAGTTTCGCAGGTGTATTATGTCCAGGATCCCATACATCCAAATTGGAATGTCGCTATAAAGATAAAACCAAAAAACGTGTACAATGTTGGCGAAGGTGAAGGTCATGACTACGACGAAGCTAACAGTTATCATGAGCACAAGCCTTTCAACGTTAACATTACTGGAAAAGTTGGTATTGATGACATTGATTGTGCACGTACTAATGTACCGGCCACCGAAGCAATAAAATAATTGTATGTAGAAAATATTCATGATTAAACTATTAGAGCATTAGCAGCAGCTTCCCTTAAGCTTTTCTTTAATGTAGGGAACAAAACCATTTTTTAGTTCCCTAGTTAAATGCACTCCACAGCAGCTTCCCTTCATTTTTCCCTACATGAATTAAATACTATTTAAATTAAATGCTAGAAGAAAGAGAAAGGAAAGAGAAATCATTTAAATATTGTTTTAAACAAATGGTAGAGGAGAGAGAAAATATTTTATATTTTAATAATGCTAAGGGAACCACTTTTGGTTCCCTAGATGAAGGGAACCAAAAGTGGTTCTCTTGGTGTTTCTATAGTTTAGGGAACACTTAGGGAAGCTGCTGCAGGGACTTTTTTGTGTTTTTTTAACAGTTTTTCCTACATTAGGGAAGGGAATAAAATTTAAGGGAAGCTGCTGCTAATGCTCTTAAACTGTGTCCAAATATAGGATGTTAAGAATGACTTACTTAAAATCGCCTCGCTATTTTTTTTTTTCTTGTCATCTATGTTGTTGCATAATATATATTTCATGATTTATGATTGAATCTAACTCATTTTTATGTGTTTGCAAGTAGACATGGCACCTAAAAAAAAGTATACGCTGCTTCTAAGGGAGGATTTTTAGACGCCTATAGACCGCACATCAATTGTGTGGCCGGTTGTAAGGTTGGACAAGACGACACAGGACTCTCAGGAGATACTTGGGGGCGGAGATTATTATATCCCTGCTGCAGCCCCATATATGTACTACCCGACTCGCTCCATCACATTAGTCTGAAGCAATACGCCGACCAAATGGATGACTTAATTGGAATGCATGAGCCTGGCAATGATGAATGGGCAAAACTCTCATGCAATAGAGGGGAGCCTGAGGGAGAGGCAGCCCCCGAGATGGAGGATAGTCATGAGGCAGTGGATGGCCCTGCGAGCCTTCACAGCATAGTGGTACTACTCGGAAGCCGCATTTGTTACGACGTGAGCAAGTTCAAACCATAGGTATGAATTATTTTATATATTATGATAGTCAGTTATTTTGAGAATTTAATATTAATTTAATAACAGCTAAGTATAACATTAAGTTTTTATGAGTTACAGATGAAACGGGTAGAAGGAGTATTAGGACTGTTGGTAGTCCTATGGACATTTGGCACATACCTGAGGGGGAAAGGGTAGTGCTCCAATTCAACCACTCCCACC
>FXXK01000031.1:59536-76659 GCA_900184695.1 Betula pendula | reverse complement strand
AATTTTTAATTTTTAATTTTTTAATTTTTTAATTTTTTTTTTTAAATCCTCATATTAGCATTATGAAGTATATAGGATATATTAGAGAAGGAGAAGACAAGTCGTGAATTGAACAAATATCTTCACACTTTGGGATTGAAGAGCATCTCACAGGTTGCGAGTGAGATGGTAAGTATAACTCGTGCAATTAATAAAAAAACGTTCACGGCTAGTATGTACTCTAGTTAGATCATAAACTTGTATGATGATGTGAATGATATTACAGGCAAAAGATATGGGAGAAACCTCGAACCGAGACGATATGTGGGTTGTCACGCATATCAAGAAAGATGGGAACCTTGTGACTCAACAAACTGGAAAAGCTATTGTAAGTGCTAAATACATATTATTACGTGAATATGATTATAGTAAGAATATGAGTTTATGCCGATTATATATTCAAGTTGTCATTTGTAAGTTTTGTGCAGACTCAAATAAAAGCAATTATCAAACGTCAGGAGCTAGCAGAACGAGTGTGTTCACAGGGGTCCATTTATTGGTTGCCTAACGATGCGTGCGGACAAGTATTAGGATGGGAACATTCGGGTCGTGTATGCGGGGTTGGGCCAAGGCTGACACCTGGTAAATTCACCTCGTATACCTTCAGGCAAGGATCTATCTCTAGTACGCCTACTCTCAGGGAACGAGTATTGGTTGTTGAGGTGGAAAGTTTGAAGAATTTGTACGCGTCGCAAACTGAAGTGATTAAAGAGCAAAACGCCTTGTACCAAGCACAATAGGAAGAGCTTGGAAACGTCAAACGTATGGTAGAAATGCTTATGAAGGGGAAACAACCAAGAAGGTGATGTTTTGGTTTAGTTTTAGTTTTTCATTAATTAGTCATTAAGTGACAAAGAAGCTTAAACAACCGAATGCATCTAGACTAGATAAAGAAAATCATATAAATTGCTATGGTTTGTGCTAGGGTCCGAATCTAGTTTCATTTTTTGCTCTAACAAATTAATCTTTATTTATAATGTACATCAAATGAAATCACAAGACAAAGAAAAATCATAAGATAGAAATCATTTGTTCTTTAAACGTAGTTTCTATAAAAGACTATGGTTGGTTTCTATTTGGAAATGTTTGCTAAATGATCCTCAGAGATTTAATTGGAAAGTTAGACAGAGGAATATGTTGAGGGGAGAATTAATTAGGAGTTGGGATATTTCATTTTTTTTTAATAAGGACCGATCTAACGGCATATTAAAACTATGATTTTTTGATATTTCTGTTAAGCAACCAGTAATAAATTCTTAACTTTACAAGCATATTTGTGCTGCCTCTTGTTTTAGGAATGTGTTGTATTATGGTGATTTTTACCCTTCAGATTGAGGCAGTTGTTACCAAAAATGAGTTGAAACATGATTAAACTTTTTTGTGCAAGTCTGAAGTTAACTCCATATGTCAAATCAAGATTTGGGCATATAACCCCGTGAGGGCTCATGGTTTTGTTGTAAGCAAACTGCAAATTGGTACAAGATAGAGGTTATCAGAATCAGGATTTTATATTTTCATCAACGAGGGCTATTAGAATCAGGTAGAGAAGTAAAGAAATTGAACATTTGGAGCCTATATAGGTATGACTAGTACACCAAGAGAATGTAATTTGACTTGAAAAAAAGAGAAGAGCATCCAGTACCAAAACATCAAATTCGATCTGTAAGGTTGTTTAAACTCAATCAAGGACTGTAATGTGTTAACCTTTGGATTTCAATAGTTATAGAAGTTTGATAAAATTTCTAAAAGGAGAAGGATATAGAAAGAATTAATTAAAGTACTTGAAAAAAAAGTGATGTGTGTGTGTTTACTTAAGTGAATTTTATATGATTCAACAGAATCAGTTAGTAATAAATGCAACTTAATGTAATCCTTCTTATTTAACTTCTTTTTTCATTGGATAACTGCCTATGTTTCCATATTTTTAGTTTCCACAACTTTTTGATATTTTTTTCTTTTTTCTGATCAAGTGTTTCTCTTGTTTATACAACCTGTGTCCTTGGGTACATTCTTATTTTTTAATAAAATTCGATTTACTTATATATATATAATATATATATATAATATATATATATATATATAATTTATTATATATATATATATATATATATATATATAAAGTCTAGAATGTTGAATCATAGTAATGCATTCATATCATACATGATATATAGTTGACTTCTGCACACTCCCAACGTAGCCCCAATGGTGGGGCTCCCTCTTCTCTTCTTACTATGCATAACAGTCCAACCCATTGAAACTCCTTAACCTATGTGTTTGAATTAAATTGGATTGTACTCGAGCCTTTTATTGAAATACTGACCTATGCTTTCTTTTGGCCATAATGCTTCACAAGCTAAGTGTGTTGATTTTATTGGAAGCTTGAAAGTATGCAAAGTTTAGTGATGTGGCTATGGTTATTCGACACATTCAAGTTTTGCTTCGGTTTGTGAAGTAGATTTAGATTACGAATTTGGACTTGAATTATGTATTTGGATTGTGAAATGTATTTGGATTTTAATTACGTATTTAGATTTGAATTATGTATTTTGATTGTGAAATGTATTTGGATTTGAATTAGGTAAGTAGAATGTTGTTGTAAACAGTGTATTTTGGATTTTGTATTTGGATTGTATAGGTATTTGAATTATGTATTATGGATTTTGGATTATTATATTAATATTAAAAAAAAAATACTAAATCCTGACAGTTTTAGGGCAAAACCGTCAGGAATCAATTCCTGACGATTTGGACCAGACCATCAGGAATCAAATTTTCCAACACAATATCCCTGACTGTTTGAAACCGTCAGGAATTGATTCCTAACGGTTTTTACCTACTTCCTAACGGTTTGAAACCGTTAGGAATTACCGAAATTTTTGTAGTGAGCCCTTAAATAACTTGTGAAAGTATTCCTAAAAACATAAAGTCGGTTGTCCAAAAATTGTAGTTTTACGACTTCCGTTCGAACTGGTAAGTGGCTTGTTCGAACTGGAACATGTTCCAGCGCTTCGGACTTTTGTCTTCTCTTCACAGCCCGTTTTGACCCCTTAAACTTTGGAATTTAAAACTTTGCATGAAATACCGAGTTGTATAATTTTGAGTCAGCTTTCCAATGCCATCAAGTTTGCTTCAATCAGACTTCGAAATCAAAAGTTATGATCATTTTATTCCAGATGGGTCAATTATGAAATTATCAGTTCGAACTGAAAAGTGGCCCATTCGAACGAAACTTTGAACTAGGCTCTCGGGGTGGCTTGAAATATACCCGTTCGAACTGAACTTGGTATGGAGAATAAAACAGAGCTCTCTAGTACTCTTTCAGAATTACTCGTTCAAACCGAACTTGGAACGAAGAATAGAATGGAGCTTCTTGAAACTCTGAAGAGATCCATTCGAACTGAACTTGGAACGGCCCTTGAAATGGAGTTCTCTAAAAGTCCTTCAATACAAGCCGCTCGAACTGGACTTGGAACAAAGCTCTCTGTTGCTTCTTCAGAGTACATCCGTTTGAATTGAACAGCTTCCGTTCAAACGAGACCAAATAAAAACAAAACTTACTTGTAAAATCAAAATTATATTTTGTTTAATAAGCTTCCAATTAATTACATAAATTATTTTAAACACCGAATTAGTCAACACTAAAAAAATTGACACATTTGTACACGTGTTGTACCATTTCTATGCAAATGAGTATATGCCCCATCTATGCTCAATCCATTGCTCTCTTTAAGAGAGCGGTGAAATAAAAAGTTGAAGAGTTAGATGGCCGGGCTGGTTCTAAGTGTGGAGGGACTTGAGTCGCTTTAATTTCCACTTCATGCTCCATTTATTCATCCACTAAGTCTTCTTTTGAATTGTATAAGGAAGACGCTGATGTTCATTCCAATTTCAAGCATTTTTTTCATCAAACACAACATCATGATTAACAATTAGTTTTAGTTTTAGTTTTTTTTTTTTTCGTTTTTTCTTTTTGTGGTGAAAAGATCATAACTGGTCCACAGTATCCTTTAGTTTGCATACTATAACCCACAAATATGAATCACACTATTACCTTCAGTTTGTGTCTTTTTTGGGAAGAAATATGAATATAAGCAATGCAGCCAAAGACGATTATAAATCGCACTATGGTTTTCGCATCTCAAATGTTGAAAATTCTTTTAAAATATCAGTTATTTAAACGGAATTTTCAAATGTAGCCCCACTAACAATTTTCACAAAATACTTCAAAGAAATTAGAGAAAAATGCAAAACAAATTCTTGTGGTTGCATCTATTTGCAAGAAACTTGGTAGGGTCTAAAAAATGGCTCAACACTTCTCTATTTGATAAATCGGGAAGATTTTATTAATGTAACACACACACAAGCCAGTGAGATACAGTTTATTGCTAAGCCATATACTGCTCACCGGTCACCGTCTAAAGACACGAAACTACCATCCACTAACAGATCATGTCCGCTCACAAACTCGTTACATGCAAGGAACAGCACAACATTTGCCACATGCTTTACGTTCAGCACAACCCCTTTCAACCTCGCGGATGTCTCATACACCTTCACAACTTCCTCCGCGCTCTTCCCTAGCTTCTGCATCATCAACGGGGTTGCCAGCACATTCGGCGACACACAGTTCACTCTAATCCCGTGCACCCCAAGCTGCACGCTCGCCGATCGAACCAGGCCCAGCACTGCGTGCTTTGACATGCAGTAATCAGTTCCCCTCTTGCTACCGTGGCTCGCAGACACGCTCCCCGTGCACACGATACTCCCCCTCACGCGCCCTTCGACCATCACACGCGCCGCGTGTTTCACGCACAAGGCCATGCCACGTACGTTGACTGCAAACAAACGGTCATACTGTGAAAAGTCAATCTCAAGGACGGTCTGATTAGAGGCACTTAGAATCCCAGCGTTGCTAAACATGATGTCTAGCTGGCCATGTTTCTGGACCGTAGATTCCACCATGGCTTTGACTTGGTCTTCGTCGGCAACATCACAGTGCACATAGTTGCACTTGTCTATGCCAATGGATGTGGCTACTTGGTGACCCAATTCGTCTTGGATATCGGCGATCACGACCATGCGCGTGCCGTGTTGGGAAAATAGGCGAGCCGTGGCCTCGCCTATGCCGCTTGCACCGCCGGTGATTATGGCTACTTTGCCCTGTAGACTGTTGTTGCGCACTTGGGAGGAGTCTGTCATCGTAAACCACACAATAGAGATGGGCAGACGCCTGTGTAGAATAATTTTGACGTGCACTGTTTCTTATCTTTTGTTTTTCTAAGCAAATAGCAAAATTACAAATTACAAAAAAAAAAAAGGTAAAAAGTAGTTCGATGTGGATCCCACCTCTGGGGAAGGACTATTTGATCCGTCTTCATCATTAAATTCGGCACATGTGCCGAATTTAATTTGCAGTGTACGTTGTAGGGTCAATACAGCTTGTACCTCTTTCACTTTAAAAGGGATCTGGTCCAGTATAACCTGCCAATATCATTTTTCAGAAAAAAGTTATAACATTTACTCATATTTTTTTTATTTTTTAAAATTATTATCAGATCTGTAATTTTATATATAAATTTAGATAAAAACTATAAATTTAATGATAATTTTTTAAAAAGTATATTAATTCGTGTTGATTGCAAATCTGCAAAACATGTTTTAGAAAAAGATGTTCAAAACATTGCATCTAAACAATTTTTTGCCCGATAACAAGCCATTTTAAGCATATTTAACTTTGATATAGAATTTATTGCAGGTGATCACAATTGCATCCCTGATTTTCTAACCCTTGAATTTTTGCAGGGTCACAATGTCAGATAAAAAACAGTTGCAATTGCAGCTTGAAAATGAGCGGAAACTCGCTCAAAAACGAGGAAAAGCCCTCTCTCATAAGGATATAGAAAGGATTTCTGCCCCTTTCTATACTCCACCAAAATTCCCGGATCTTCTTGATCCACAGTTGGAGCAGAAACTTGCTCAAAAACAACCAAAATTGGAGCTTGTTACTCCAAGCCAACTTCAAAGTCCTTCTCAACCTTCTTCGGCGTTAGAAGTGGCTAAGAAATTTACCATTCTTGGTAACATTCCCAAACCATCGTACCAGACTATTCTAGCTACGGTTCATGATCCTTTAGCATCTTCTTCTCAGAAAATGTCATTTCAGAAAAAATCTTATGATAAGTCTTCCCCCTATCATCACAAACCTCTCATAAATTTGTTCTATATAGAACAATGTTTCATCTATCTAAAAACTCCTGCTGTCATAGCCAAGAAATACTTCGGTGATGATTGGCACTTCTTGGCGTCACATCCTCTAAAAACAGAGCGATATTATTTGGATATCCTCATTCACACGGATTCCATCCGAATCCGCCCCATTAAAGATGATAAATAGACAAAACTGCTCTACCATCATCTTTATATTTGTAAATTCATCCATCAGAATAAGTGGGATTTGCCTCCTTATTCTTCCAAACCTCTTGACGATCATGATATTCCTTTTTCCTATCATGATTATATCAAAGCCTGGTATAAGGTTTTCCTTTTCCAGTTCAAAGATTTCAGTCACTCTTGGTTTATCTAATTTGACAAATATTTTCAAGGATCTTTTCCTACTTGGTTCATTAGATGGTGGCAAGTTCATGGCCCTTTTCATGACATCATGCCTACCAACGTCAAAGATGCAATCAGATATTTTGCGACCGTTTACAAAGTTGACGGTTATCAATCCTCTTTTCCCAGTTCACTGCATTTCTTTTCTTTTTTCAGGGTTTCCTGGATTTTGAAATGGCAGTACACTATTACTGATGAAGTCATTCTCGCTAGACAATTCTCAGTCAAATGGTGGAATAAATACAACTTCACCAAAGTTCAGGAACGACTCTACACAGAGTTCTCTGGACAAACAAAACCAGCTACCCTAGCAGCACCGATTCAAACAAAGTCTCGGAAACAACAGGCTCTCACAGCCCCCAAAAAGTCAAGTCCTTCCTCCTCCTCCAATGATCAGCAATCTTCCTCTTCAAAAAGCAAGAAGAAGACTTCCTCAGAGAAGAAGACTTCCAAACAGGACATTTTGGCTATAGTCCAGGCCCTCCTGGATCAAAACTCAGAAGGCGAAGATGGCAACTCATCATCCTCTTCTGTTCATTTAGACGACATCAAGGACTCCTTCCAAGATCCCTTGGGTGCACAAGATCCTTATGCCTCAGACTCAGACTAATCAAATGAACTGATGCGTCGGCAGAAGAAGACAAAGTTCTTTTCCAGTTCTCCTGACAACTCACTATTCATTTACAGTCAAAAGTAAAAGCATCTTAAGACAAAGTTACTTTCGGTGTTTTTACCCCAAGTTAAAGCAGAAGAAATCTACTTTCGACTGCTTCTTTTCAGAAATGTACTCATCTTCAGGAATCTCATGATTCCCTTACTTTGAAAGCCCCTCTCCTTGGATGCCTATATATATTGATGATTTCTTGTCAGCAAGGCAAAGCTCATTCAACAGCCAATCTTTTCCTAAGATAGAACTCTCAGAATTATCTTGTAAACACTTGTAACAATTTACATTTCGTTTTCAAGCTTCATCTTGTATCAAGCATTCAAAACTTGATTGTAAGTTTTCATTAATTTGAAATCTATCTTATTTTATTTTCACTTATCACTTTATTTTATATTCTGATTTTAATTTTGAAGTTCATTTATTTGTTACTCTAATCATCCACCCCAATTCCCCTATAAATCTCAAAACCACGTATCGTATGTTCACCAGATAGTTTCCGCTCTTATTTTGGTATGAAAGCCATCTGATGGTTCTGAAGTGAAGAACTTCAGAGAAAACCAGAAATTTGGAAAGATAAGTAGATTGTTTAGATCTAGCTCACGGTCAGTTAGCTCTCGATCATCATCGATGGCGAGGCTACCAGAAATTATCAACCAAGAGCAGGTTGAATTTAGTGACGATTCCAACATTGATTTCAATGTCTGGAATATTCCCCAAGTTCCTGTAGAAAATATCTACAAAAAATCCACATGGTCCATAGCATCGTTCCGAAGTGAACATCATGTCAAGACTGTGGAACAAGTGTATGCCTTAAGCAAAGAGCATGAGGTATGCCAATTATTTAACTCTGAGTCTATCAGGAAACACAAGGCTGACGACCATAACTTTATCCACATCGGATTAGTTCAGGTCGCAGCTAAACCGCTAACAAGACGCGGGCTCAATGCCTCAGTTTTGTTATGTGTGAGAGATGCACGATTCATTGATTTCAATGATAGTGTCTTAGGAACGGTTCAGTCTAAGCTTCATGATGGTCCAATCCATTTTGATTGCTATTCTGACCTCACCCTAAGTTTAACTAATGCTCATATCTTAAAAGCTTTAACCTTGAACATAAAAATTTCTGGATTTAACATCTTAGAAGGTATTTAGCCTTTAACTTTAATTTATAGGATTTCTTACAAATGCACAAAAACAAATCTTAACTTTGGTGTAACCCAAAAAAGTCCTAAACATCAGATTTTGTTGATCCAGAGTCACCAAACTCAAACGGACGTTCGCGCTCCTCAAACCATTCACTAGTCTGATATTCAGTTCCCTGATAACTGGTATCTAACCAATGAAAACCATTCTATCAACCCAACTCAAAGTCTAAACAATTTAGACTACATCCAGCAATACATGAATGGAATTGTCAAAATAGATTTTGGCCCCAACCCAAATCTCCCAACTAACCGTCTTCAGATCGAAGACTTAACGGGATCAGAATCTTCTAAGAAGATAAGTTCTTCTAAGAAGCCTCCTAAAAAACAAAACATTCAAGCTCGTAAATCTTTCTCATCTGCCTCAGAAACTTTGAGCCAACGAGACAGAGCAATTGACCTTGAACTTCAAAAACTTGAAGAGTTAAAAAGACTTCAACATTTAACTCTTAAAATGGAAAAAAGTTTAAAACTGAAAAATATTCAAGCTTCTTCTCAAATCAGCCAGGGATGTTATACGGCACATAGCCAATTTAACAAACCTAACGAAAGTGATGAAGAAAACACTGAAATTGAACAAATAGATACAGATGATGTTGACTCCCTCAATGGAACTCAACTTCCCACTGCATCTGATTTTGGAGTCGTTCTTCCTATAAACCCAAAAGTTAATGTCATCACTAAACCTTTTAAAAATAACCATAAAAGACTTAATGAAGATTTAATATCTGAACGGATAGAAACTTACCGTAAAAGATTTAGTAAAAAAGAAAAAATTAAAATTTTTCAACATTGGACAGAAACTATGAATGACATCAAAGCAGAGATTCTCTTCTTTGACTTCATTAATGATTTCTATCCTGAACCAATTAAAAATACTGTACAAGCCATTACCAAACATAAATGGGTAACGGAAGACAAAACAGTAGTAACAACAAATCATCCTCCTTTGGATAACCTAATAATTAAATGTTTTGACACTGAAGTAAAAGCTTCTCTCTTCAAAGCCGAAACTTCAGATGAAGGAACAAGAAAAATTGTCGAACAAAACAATTTTACCAACCAATACTTACACACCATAGGTAAACAATTGGATAAAATTGAAGACAAACTTGATCACAAACCTCTTAAACAAGAGAAACCTCTAATTACACCTGATGTAAAGCTTGGGAATGCTTTAAAGGTTAATTCAAGTAAACCAGTCGAGAGGATCGAACAAATGCTTTAAGATCTCGCCACGTCATCAAAACACGTGAAAACCTTGTCGTATCCCCAAACATCAACAGAAACCTCATCGGAATCTAATGGTGATACGGAAATAGAAAAAAATTCAAAAAGCCTTCTCCAGTCTAGAACTGAATAGGATTCACCAACCCAAGGCTAAACCAACAACCTTGACAAAAAATTGGTATCCCAGGCCAACCCCCCCGGATATTCAATATGAAGAAAGACATTTTTCTTCCCAATTTGCTGTTTCATCCAATAAATTCTATGAATGGAACATAGATGGTTTATCTGAGCAAGAATTGCTCAACAAACTGTCTCACATGTCTATGATAGCAAACAGCTACTATACAAATCACATGTTGAGTCAAATGGAAGTTCTTGACCTCCTGGTCACAGGATTCACAGGAACTCTCCTCCAATGGTGGAAAAAGCATCTTTCCCAACATAAAAGGATGCCATCAGGAACTCCATAAAAAAGGATCCTGAAGGTTTTCCACTCTTTAATGAAACAGTTGGAATGGCCTATTCTAACTGTATCAACACTTTGGTGTTCACCATAATTGAGCATTTCATTGGAACTCCCAGTGAAATCAAATCTAGGATACATGACCAACTCAGCAGCTTGAGGTTTCCTACAATGTCTGACTTTAGATGGTATAAGGATGTATTCATCTCTAGAGTCATGGTGAGAGACGATAGTAGTCAACTGTTTTGGAAAGAAAAATTCATTAATGGTCTACCTAGTCTCTTCGCCCACAAAATCAAACAGGTTTTAGTTAATGAAGATAATATCATAGAATATGATAACTTCACTTACGGAAACCTAGTTTCAATAATCCAAAAAGAATGATTAAAAATGTGTATTGATATGAAAATGTCCAATACCACAAACAAAGATAAGCGTAAAGCAAAATATGAAATGGGAAACTTCTGCGAACAATATGGTCTACCCTCGGTAGCCCCATCCAGAAGGCACAAAACCCATAAAAATTCTGATAAAACTCCTAAAAGATTTAAAAGCTTCAAGAAAAGAAGATTTGAGTCTAATGAGTTTTATAAAAAACTTTAACATAAATCTAGGTCTAAGTTTAGGCAAACCTTTAAAATAAAGATGGATGCTATAAATGTGGTAAGAAAGGCCATTATACAGTTGACTGCAAAGCCAAGAAAACCATCAAACAACTTCAAATCTCTAATGAAGAACAAGAAAACTTGATAAAAGTTTTAGAAATTAGAGATACAGAGTCAAGTGAACCAGACACTGATTATTCAGAAGAAGGTTCATCTTCATCTGGTCACTCTTCTGGAGTCGACCCAAAATCCCCAAAAATCTCATTTGGTTGTCAAGACACATGTTGCAAAGTCATTGTCTTAAACAAGAATGAAAAGCATGAAGAATTTCTTCTTGATGCTATTTCAAAAATTTAAAACCCAGAGTTAAAAACTCAATACTTACACAAGTTAAAAAAACTTTTAACTCACCCAGGTAATGAAGCTTCAACTTCAAAAACCTAGGAAATAAGTATGAGTGAAACACTTAAAAAATTTAACAATAAGTCTAAGAAGCCGATCACCATTAATGATCTGCAACTTGAACTTAAAAATGTTAAATTTGAACTCAAAAACCTTAAGGAAGGTCAACATCAACTTGAACAAGATGTTAATATCCTTAAAATTGAGTTAAGTCTTAAATTAGCCGCTAACTCAGCCGCTAGTAGCAGTTCAGCCGGCGACGATAACCCCGAACAAATAGAAGATGAAGTTATCCGTCTCCAGGATAATGTCATTTTTCTCATGAACATAATCCAAATTAAAAAATAGTATTCTAAAGTAAAAATAGTCATAGATGACTATAAACTTGATGTTATCGCCTTGATTGATTCAGGTGCAGATTTAAGCTGTATACAGGAAGGATTAATTCCAACCAGGTATTACAGTAAATCCAAAGAAGTGCTTC
Source organism: Betula pendula (assembly GCA_900184695.1). Classification (NCBI taxonomy): domain Eukaryota; kingdom Viridiplantae; phylum Streptophyta; class Magnoliopsida; order Fagales; family Betulaceae; genus Betula; species Betula pendula. The sequence continues at coordinate 64,955 of FXXK01000031.1, read as the reverse complement.
GATCCGCCAATGGCGATAAGATGCACATCAACTTTGAGCTAAAGAATGCTCATATTTGTCAAGACAATGTTTGTTTCAAACAACCATTTGTTCTTGTCCGAAATTTGTCTGATAAGGTCATTTTAGGTTTACCCTTTCTCATTCTGTTATATCCATTTATGACAGATGACGAAGGTGTAACAACTCAACCATTGGGAGAACCAGTCAAGTTTAAATTTTTGAATAAACTTGATTCTTCTCAACTAAAAGCTTTCCAAAGCAATCAAATCTACAAAACTATTAACTTGATTAATTCCAAAAAACAACATGTTGAGTTTTTGCAGGAAGAAATCAAAGTTAAAAGGATTGAAGATCAATTGAATCAACCAATTCTTTTACAAAGGATTAAACTCTTTGAATAAAGAATTCGGTCTGAAGTCTGTTCAGATCTTCCTAATGCATTTTGGCATAGAAAAAAACATACGGTCAATCTTCCATATATCAAAGGATTTGATGAAAGGAAGATCCCACAAAGCCCGGCCTATTCAAATGAGCTCGGAAACAATGGATTTTTGCCAATCTGAAATAAGTGATTTATTGTAAAAAGGCATTATTCGCAAAAGCAAGTCACCTTGGTCTTGCTCAGCCTTCTATGTTCAGAAACATGCTGAACTAGAACGAGGAGCCCCTAGGTTGGTTATCAATTACAAACCCCTTAATTCAATTTTGGAATGGATTCGGTATCCTATTCCTAGCAAGAGGGATCTCATTAACAGGTTAAGTAAATCTGTTGTGTTTTCAAAATTTGACATGAAATGTGGATTTTGGCAAATCCAAATTTCTGAAAGTGATAAGTACAAAACTGCATTTGTCACTCCTTTCGGGCAATACGAATGGAACGTATGCTTTTTGGTCTAAAAAATGCTCCAACTGAATTCCAGAATATCATGAACGATATTCTTGAACCCCTTTCGAAGTTTTCCATTGTCTACATTGATGATGTGTTAATCTTCTCCAAATCACTTGAAGAACACTGAAAACATTTGCAATCGTTTCTAGAAGTTATCAAGACAAATGGCCTTGTAGTTTCTACCACAAAAATCAAACTTTTTCAAACTAATATTAGATTTTTCGGGTACAATATCCATTAATTTAAAATTAGTCCAATCAGTCGAGTCATCCAATTCGCTGATAAATTTTCAGATAAAATCCTTGACAAAACTCAACTCCAACAGTTTTTAGGAACTCTCAATTATGTTACTGATTTTTACCAAAATCTACGCAAAAAATGTAAGCCTCTCTTTGACAGGCTTCAAGCAAATCCTCGTCCTTGGACTCCCCAGCACACAGCTATCGTCCAAGAAGTCAAGAAATTTGTCCAGACACTCCCATGTCTAGGAATCCCGAGTTCAAACTTATTCAAAATTGTTGAAACGGATGCATCGGACACTGGTTACGATGGCATTCTCAAACAAAAGGTTCATTCCACTCAACCTGAACAACTTGTTCATTTCCATTCAGGTGTGTAGACCTTTTCACAAAAAAATTATAGTACTATCAAAAAAGAAATTTTGTCTATAGTACTATGTATCACCAAATTTCAAGATAATTTGTTAAATCAAAAATTTTTAATTCGTGTTGATTGCAAATCTGCAAAACATGTTTTAGAAAAAGATGTTCAAAACATTGCATCTAAACAAATCTTTGCCTGATGGCAAGCCATTTTAAGCATATTTGACTTTGACATAGAATTTATTGCAGGTGATCACAATTGCATCCCTGATTTTCTAACCCGTGAATTTTTGCAGGGTCACAATGTCAGATAAAAAACAGCTGCAATTGCAGCTTGAAAATGAGTGGAAACTCGCTCAAAAACGAGGGAAAGCCTTCTCTCGTAAGGATAAAGAAAGGATTTCTGCCCCTTTCTATACTCCGCCAAAATTCCCGGATCTTCTTGATCCATAGCTGGAGCAGAAACTTGCTAAAAAAAAACCAAAATTGGAGCTTGTTACTCCAAGCCAACTTCAAAGTCCTTCTCAGCCTTCTTCAACGCTAGAAGTGGCTAACAAATTTACCATTTTTGGTAACATTCCCAAACCATCGTACCAGACTGTTCTGGCTACGGTTCATGATCCTCTAGCATCTTCTTCTCAGAAAATGTCATTTCAAAAAAAATCTTATGATAGGTCTTCCCCCTATCATCACAAACCTCTAATAATTTGTTCTACATAGAACAATGTTTCATCCATCTAAAAACTCCTACTGTCATAGCCAGGAAATACTTCGGTGATGATTGGCACTTTTTACCATCTCATCCTCTAAAAACGGAGCGATATTATTTGGATATCCTCATTCACACGGATTCCATCCAGATCCGCCCCACTAAAGATGATAAACAGACAAAACTGCTCTACCATCATCTTTATATTTGTAAATTCATCCATCAGAATAAGTGGGATTTGCCTCCTTATTCTTCCAAACCTGTTGACGATCATGATATTCTTTTTTCCTATCATGATTATATCGAAGCCTGGTATAAGGTTTTCCTTTTCCAGTTCAAAAATTTCAGTCACTCTTGGTTTATCCAATTTGACAAATATTTCCAAGGATCTTTTCCTACTTGGTTCATTAGATGGTGGCAAGTTCATGCCCATATTCATGACATTATGCCTACTAACGTCAAAGATGCAATCAGATATTTTGCGACCGTTCACAAAGTTGACGGTTATCAATCCTCTTTTTCCAGTTCATTGTATTTATTTTCTTTTTTCAGGGTTTCCTGAATTTTGAAATAGTAGTACACAATTACTGATGAAGTCATTCTCGCCAGACAATTTTGGTATCCGAGCCAAGTATATATATATATATATAGCATTTCTTATATTTCTGTGTCTAAAAGGGATCTAGACCTTGTTAAACAAAAAAAAAAGAGCTATAGTATATCCTTTAGTTTCGATACTATAACCCATAAATATGTATTACACTATTACCTTCAAGTTTATGTCTTTTTTGAGAAGAAATATGAATATAAGCAATGTAGCCAAAGACAGTTTTCGCTTCTCAAATATTAAAATTTTTTCTAAAATATCAATTATTTAAATAAATTTTTTAAATGTGACCCCACAAAATACTTCTAAAAAATTAAAGAAAAATGCAAATCAAATCCTTGTGGTTGCATCTATTTGTAATAAACTCAATAGGGCCTAAAAAATGGCTTAAAACTTATTTATTAGATTTAATAGATGTCAGTAAAAAAGACTAGTAGTTAATTAGTATAATTTCTCTTTTCTTTTCTTTATTTTTTTTTTCTTTTTCAGACATAAGTTTAACATGCATATACAAAAGGAGGTGGAGTAGGTAGCCCCAAGTGTTTTTTTTTTTTTTTCTCGGAGCTAAATGGTCAAAGCAAAGTTAGAAAAGTTGTAGTCTTATCAAAAAGTAGATGAACAAATACATTAGTCTACTTGGGCAGTGATAGGAACGGAGCCATGTATAGACAAGGGGTCATGGTCCTCCTTGATTTTTAATTTTTTTTTATTAATTTTAATTTATTATGCTTAAAACTTAAGCGTGACCTATACTAAAAATAAATTGACCATTTATTCATATTTTGGCCCCTCATATATAAAATTTTAGTCCTATATATCCTTGACCATCGAATACCAATTCAATCAAATGATAGATTGGGAGGAGAGGCTCATAGGGATGGGCAAAGCACCAATGGGAGGGACATGTAACATGTCTCTTTTGTATAACATGATGTCCATTTTTCTATAACGTACATGATGAGATACTGATATTTTTGACCGTAAATTAAATAATAGATTGATTTATTTTAAATTTAGATCAAATTTGTCTATAAAGGTGAGCTCAATTGGATAGGGATCACGGCATCTCATTAAGTGAAAATCGTTAGTTTGAATCCTTCTTCTTTCTTTTGCTCCCCTTGTGCTTGTAAAAAAAAACAAAAAAAAATAAAATCAAATAAATCAAATAAGACTTTCTTCTTTTTTTTCTTTTTGTAACGCACCTATGTATTCAGATGGTGATTTCTAGTTTCGTCGTCACTAATTCAAATCAAATCGTATTCCCAACCCCAAAACACAAAATTACTATATATAGCTAATCAACATGTTGATAAATTAATAACTTAAACTAAAAAAAAAAAAAGAAAGAAAACATGTTGATATATCGGGAAGATTTTATTGTAACACGCACTCTAGCTAGTGAGATAGAGTATATTGGTAAGCCATATTCTGCTCACCAATCACCGTCTACAGAGACACGAAACTACCATCCACTAACAGATCATGTCCAGCTACAAACTCATTACATGCAAGGAACAGCACAGCATCTGCCACATGCTTTACGTTCAGCACAACCCCTTTCAACCTCGCGGATGTCTCATACACCTTCACAACTTCCTCCGCGCTCTTCCCTAGCGACTGGATCGTCAACGGCGTCGCCAGCGCATTCGGCGACACGCAGTTCACTCTAATCCCGTGGACCCCAAGCTGCACGCTGGCCGATCGAACCATGCCCAGCACTGCGTGCTTTGACATGCAGTAATCAGTTCGCCTCCTGCTGCCGTGGCTAGCGGCCACGCTCCCCGTGCACACGATACTTCCCCTCACGCGCCCTTCGACCATTACACGCGCCGCGTGTTTCACGCACAAGGCCATGCCACGCACGTTGACAGCAAACAAACGGTCATACTGTGACAAGTCAAGCTCAAGGACGGTCTGATCGGAGGCACTAACGATCCCAGCGTTGCTAAACATGATATCCAGCTGGCCATATTTCTGGACGGTTGATTCCACCATGGCTTTGACTTGGTCTTCGTTGGCAACATCACAGTGCACGTAGTTGCACTTGTCTGTGCCAATGGATGTGGCTACTTCCTGACCCAGTTGGTCTTGGATATCTGCGATTACCACCATGCGCGTGCCATGTTGGGCAAATAGGCGCGCCGTGGCCTCGCCTATGCCGCTTGCACCTCCGGTGATTATGGCTACTTTGCCTTGTAGACTGTTGTTGCGCGCTGCGGAGGAGTCTGTCATCGTAAACCACACAATAGAGATGGGCACTGGGCAGATCAGTTATGAGCGAGCTACTCACTCTTATAATAATAGACGCCTGTGTAGAATGATTTTGACGCGCGTGCACTGTTTCTTTTTCTTTTGTTTTTCTAAGCAAATAGCACAATTACAGAAAAAGGAAAAAAGGTACTTTGATGTGGATCCCACCTTTGGGAAAGGACTATTTGACCGGTGTTCATCATAAATGATAGAGTCGTGATTTTAAGCAGCCTGGGCTGATGCAACAGTGCATCAGCCCAGGCTGCTGTATAGAATTACCGTAAATGATAAGGGTAAGAGGCACATGTGCTGAATTTGAGACTCCGAGTTTGTAAATTGAGTGCTGATATACATCAGTTTGG
>FXXK01000031.1:38609-59119 GCA_900184695.1 Betula pendula | reverse complement strand
TTGGACATGGATCAGAATTAAATATATATATATATTTAATCATGGGATCCACCTTCATAGATCCATTTCTCAATGAAAAGTGAATCTTAATTTGATTAAAAAAATTAAAAAAAAAATTCTAAAAAAACCCTTAAAAAAACTTTAAAAAGATGCACAAGTCTTTTCGTTATAAAACTATTGGACTGAACAGATGAAAAATATATCTTAGAGACAAATTTGGAATTTTTGATTTATTTCATTTGACCGTTAGAGAGTATTTTAATGAAAGGAGTGTTTATATTATGAAGTGTTGTTCGGTTTTTATGCAGCTTTAATTGACGTTTATAGTATGAATAATCGATTATTGGGCAAAATAGAGTAGCCTGCAAGAAAATATTTCAGCAAGTATAAAGGTCTAAGTAGGTGTAATGTGATGTTTTGGACTTGGGGGGCGCGTGACAGTCACGCTGCATCATTAATTATCTATATAGTATATATATAAGCAAGATCAGTTGCAGGATTAGTGCTTTAATTTTGCTCCTGCAGGTTGAGAGCGAGGACTGATTGATCAACGGATCAACAGCCTTAGCTCCCAATTTTACTTGTTAATATTATGGTAAGCTCTGAGTCTCATCCCGCAATCATATTAATAATCCCACCATATACGACTTTAAGTCTGGATCAGGATCCCCGCAATCATATTAATGACCACTACATTTCTTTAGAGAGAAAAATGCAATAGAATCCAAAGCATTCAACATGAATATGCACGATGTGGACCATGTGGTATTATCACAGCTGAGCCCCAGGGTACTCTATTTTGCATTATTCTATTCATGTTACCTCTGCTTGTTCACTGGAGGAAGACAAGAAAAACAGACAGGAAGCAAAAACAAAGAACAATTTTGCCTCTTGCATATTATTTCACAACTACAGAATCCATCTGCTCAAAAGATGGTATGAAACGGTACCTTTATTCTGTTACCCAAAATTACTTCTTCTTCTTTTTTTGAAGCTCTGGGTTTTGGGTGTTGATTATTTAACTAGCAAGGAAGCCGCCATCCACCACTAAGTTATGCCCTGTTACACACGCAGAATCATTAGATGCAAGAAAGAGTAGTGCATCGGCTATGTGATTCTCTGTCAATACAACCCCTTTCAGAGGTATGTGCGGCTCAAAAATCTTTTCTACTGCCCCCGCTTGCTCAGGATCCATCCCAAGCACATGGCATACCAATGGCGTAGCTACTATAAACGGTGATACGCAGTTCACTCTGATCCCATGCACTCCAAGCTGGTTGCTTGCTGATCGAACCAGCCCAAGCGTCGCATGCTTGGACATAAAATAATCAATGAACTTGTCAGAACCAGTGCAAGAGGCCACACTCGCCGTGCACACAATGCTCCCCCTAACGTGCCCTTCAACCATCGCGCGCGCTGCGTGCTTTACACAAGCCGCCATGCCGCGAACGTTGATTGCAAACAGGCGGTCAAGGTCTGAAAAATCAAGATCAAGAATGGTCTGGTCAGACCTGCTTCCAATCCCAGCATTACTCAGCATGATGTCGAGCTGCCTGTGATTTTGGACCGTCCATTCCACCATGGCTTTGACTTGGTCTTCATCAGCAACATCACAATGGATGTAGCTAGCATGCTCCAATCCAATGGATTCAGCTACTCTTTTGCCTACTTCATCTTGGATATCAGCGATCACAACCATACGTGCGCCATGATTCGCAAAAAGTCGTGCGGCTGCCTCTCCAATGCCACTTGCGCCCCCGGTGACTATCACCACCTTGCCTTCCAGTTTCTTCTTGCTCAATGATTCAGCCATTGTTTTACCACACAATTAAAGTTGAGATGATACCAAAAACAAAACCCCTATATCATTTAATTTGGTTCCCCATAGTCTTTTTTCATGATTCATAGATGTTAACTAGGTAAATATGCTTATTCACTGGAAGACAGCAATGGAGGGGGAGAGGAACAAGAAGGAACCATTGAACAATTTATTTACTCTCGCATATTATTGCAACTGAAGAATCCATCTGCTCAAAAGATGTTATCAAATGCTGCAACTAGAGTAACGAAATTGTGCATAGTAGTCAAATTTGTAGGGCGGACCCAGAATTTTGCCCAAATGTTGAACAAATGCCACCACCCTTGGAAATTTTACAGAGAGAGAGTCTTATTATATTGGAGTATAATATTATTGGGTAGTTGCAAGTCTTTAGTAATTGTGGCTCTATCAAACTTTATATTTGTAAGAGTTGTGAGTATCTCTAATTGCTCATAGAAGGTCTAGCATTCTTTAAAAATCCGACCAACCTATCATTCTAACTAAGTTCTTATTCCACGTTACGTATGCACGAAGAATTAAATATTATAAAATCACCAATATTTGTCTTTTTTTTGGACGCGTGATTTTACTACTCCTGAATTATAACTTAAGAGCTCTAGAAATTTTAGGAGAAATCAAAGAAGAGAAAAATGAGTGAATTAACATTAAGATGTTTCAGAAAAGAATAATGTCCAAGGATCGAGTGTCTATCTAAATGTTGCGCCAAATTTAGGCAAAAGCAGTGAGACAATAAGACCCAGTTTGTGTGTTGGTCGATCATTGTCCACCAGGTAAGGCCTGGAACACAGCTACTTCGCAGCAGCTACTAAACAACAACCTCATTAACTTTACATTCAGCATCTGCTATCACAGCAGCTTTACAATTATACTTGAACTTTCAACTTACCAAAAATAAATAAAAACTTGCACTTCAACAACACAGTATCTAAATTAAACAGTAGTTTTGTAACAAAACAACAAATCAGTAATATCTACAACTACTATCAGCCTCCTATTTTAACAAAAAATACCATCTTATGGTCTACATTGACAGCATAGCTCCCTGTTTTCCTCTGTTCTTTTGAACTTCCTCACAGCCATTATTCAGCTTCTCACTTCCCAATCGATATTATTTAGAATCTGCTCCTCAGTTTCAGATTATTCCCATATTTGATATGGTTTCTTTGCTTCCAAATATGAAACACAGCTGCTTCTAACGAGATTTTACATAAAATCCCCTTTAAACTTTGCTGTTTTAATTCTGCTACACCCCACTCCTGCACTTCCTCCCAATCTGTTCGAGGATTAGTAATTTGACATTTCCTTATGATCACCTCCCTCCAGATTCGTCTACTGAACCAACAGCCAAAGAACAAATGCTCACCGCTTTCGATGCTTCCTCTACAAAATCCACAAAGAGATCACCTTTATATCTCCACTTCATTAGTCTCTCTCCCGTAGTTGATCGATTTCGAATCACAAGCCAAAGAATGAAAGCATGTCGTGGTATGCTTTTAGAAAAACACACTAGCTTCCACCATCTAACTGCAGGAAGTTTAGTTCTTATTATCTCCAAAATTTTCATTGTGCACTGGTAAAGCACATTGCAGCAAGATATGGGCCGAAAGTCCCTCATTAAAGAAGGATTTACCTCCTTATGAACTAGTGTAATAATGGTTGCATTAACTTCCTTGAGTAACTTACTAGTTCGAAAAAAGGATTGAATAGATTCAACCAAATCTTTCCCAACTATAGGCCAAGCACTTTGAAAGAAGCCTACTAAAAACCCATCTAGTCTAGGTGCTTTCTTTCGTTTCATGGAAAAAATTGTGCTTCTAATTTCTTCGGTTGTTACCTCCTGCATTGATTCATACTTCTCTTCTGTAATTCTACAATGACTTATTCTTTACTCATCCACTTGCTGCTCCTTACTGGTACTAAGAAGTTTTTGATAATAATCCTCAGAAACTTTTTTGATTTGATCAACTTCTTCCACTTTTTCTCTCCTTTCTTTCCATAAATGTTGAATCAGGTTCCTCGCATTCTTTATCTTCACATTCTTGTGGAAGTAAGCATTATTCTGATCGCCAAGATTGAGCCATTGATTGCGTGACTTCTGCTTCAAGAACAGTTTCTCAGCCTTGCTAATAGACACAAACTCATGCAAGCACTCTTTTTCTTTCTTCAAATTTTCAGGTTTCCCCCTAGATTCAATAAACTCTCTTTGGCTGAATTCAAGCCTTTCTCGGTCTTGATTGACCTCCTGTTTAATACCCCCATAGAGTACTTCAGCATTCATCTGTTTCATCACTGCTTTAACCGATACATGCTGACTCCTCAATTTTTGCAACACATTCAAAAAAGTCTTCTTCATAACAATTTAATTGTCCACTGCCCCATTTTTCTTTCACAGTTACAACCACATGAAAATCACCGCGTACCAATTAAGTGATTGGTTTGTAATCTTTGTAGAATACATTGTTCTATTCATGTTAATTTGGTTCCCCATAGTCTATTTTTCATGATTCATAGATGTTAACTAGGTAAATATGCTTATTCACTGGAAGACAGCAATGGAGGGGGAGAGGAACAAGAAGGAACCATTGAACAATTTATTTACTCTCGCATATTATTGCAACTGAAGAATCCATCTGCTCAAAAGATGTTATCAAATGCTGCAACTAGAGTAAGAAGTTGATTATTTAACTAGGAAGCCACCATCCACCACTAAGTTATGCCCTGTTACACACGCAGAATCATTAGATGCAAGAAACAGTAGAGCATCGGCTACGTGATTCGCCTTCAATACAACCCCTTTCAGAGGAATGTGCGGCTCAAAAATCTTTTCGATTTCCCCCGCTTGCTCAGGATCCATCCCAAGCGCGTGGCATGTCATTGGCGTAGCAATTGTATACGGTGATACGCAGTTCACTCTGATCCCATGCACTCCAAGCTGCTTGCTTGCTGATCGAACCAGCCCAAGCACAGCGTGCTTCGACATAAAATAATCAATGAACTGCTCAAAAGCACTACAAGAGGCCACGCTGGCCGTGCACACAATGCTCCCCCTAACGTGCCCGTCAACCATTGCACGCGCTGCATGCTTCACACAAGCCGCCATGCCGCGAACGTTGACTGCAAACAGGCGATCAAGTTCTGAAAAATCAAGATCAAGAATGGTCTGGTCAGAGCTACTTAAAACCCCAGCATTGCTCAACATGATGTCGAGCTGCCTGTAATTTTGGACCGTCCATTCCACCATGGATTTGACTTGCTCTTCATCCGTAACATCACAATGGATGTAGCTAGCATGCTCCAATCCAATGGATTCAGCTACTCCTTTGCCTACATCATCTTGGATATCAGCAATCACAACCATACGTGCGCCATGATTCGCAAAAAGTCGTGCGGTTGCCTCTCCAATGCCACTTGCGCCCCCGGTGACTATCACCACCTTGCCTTCCAGTTTCTTCTTGCCCAATGCGGATTCAGCCATTGTTTTACACACAATTGAAGTTGAGATGATACCCAAAAGACGACCACTATATATCTATATATAAATATATATAGCAGATTCAATGTAACAATGTTTGTTGGGTAGCGTGAAGCTTCCCTCTCTGTCGACTCTGTAGAAAAATTTGCTGGCGGCAGTTCATGTCGCGATACGCTTGAGAAAGTGACACTCTACCCACTACACGACTGGCTATCCAATTGTGCATTCTAGTCAAATTTGTAGGCCGGACCCATAATTGCCCAAATGCTGAGCAAATGCCGCCACCCTAGAGCATCCCACCTACCAATTGTACCATGTTGAAATTATTAACGTTATTGTCTGGCTTTATATAATAAATTATAATTATTTTAAGAAACACACCAGTGGTCTTGATTTTTTGATTGATTTGCAATCTATAGATTCTCAGTCACCTTCAATATTTGTAATCCCACCTACCATGTTTGTACTATGGTGAATTGAATGGGAGCAAGAATTTTCTCGTTAAATTTGAAGATAATCGGGCCTCCTTAAGAGAAAATTGGGCTGAACTTGTTATGTATCTTTATTGTCAATGTTGGATGGCCTCTTATACAAGACTGAATCCAATCTGTTAGAACTAATATTGGGCTTTGTAACTAAAAAATCTAATTTAACCCCCAATATTTAACAATCCAAAAAATATATCAATTTTATTACAATACAGATTACCAATTAGAACAATTATTAAGCCAAACACCACATATTAAGTCATCAAAATCAAAGTAAGTAGAAAATAAATGAACACGAAATTTTGGAAATGAAGTGAAAACTGTTGAAGAATTCTTCAAAAGAAAAAATCACGCATGGGTGAATCAACCCCAAAGAAATTCCACTGTAGAAGGCTATGTTACAAATAGTTTACTTACACAACCTTTGTAATCCTCAACTCAACTTGCAACCCAGCAAACAACTTGATTGCTTTCCACCGTAGTGGTTCAAAAACCTTTGGCATTCTTTTACAGGAATCTCCTTTACAAACAAACTCATCTACTGCAACCTATAACTCTAGTGGCCGAAGGTTTTTGTGTTTTAATGACAACAAGAAAAACAAGAAAAAGGTGTTACAAAGTAGGCTCAAAGTGTTTAAGTTCTCTCGCAAAAAGTATGAGTAGCAAACTCTCTTCTTTTATGAAAACCGTGGCTCATTAGACCTCTATGGGTTAGGTCAAACTTAACTTGGGTTTAAAAGACTAGATCAGCTAAAAACTAAGTCTATTTGAGGCCGGTCAATTCAATCAATCAAGAGTTAAGTTTGGCTGATCGAATTTTAAGGTTTGAAAGGTCGCATGTATAAATCCAACAAACTACAATCGAAGCTCTTGGATTTTAGTATGGAATTTGATGCATATCTTGGATCGAACCTCTCTGAAATTTGTATGAGAACTGCTGCACCACTTTGACTGAACAGACTACGATCGAAGTCATCTAAACACACTAACACCTAACACTTAACAGTAACTAACATAGTTGGGCTGAACACAACTTTACACGATTCATTAAGATGACTGGATTTCTAACTCAGCAGAACACCTTAACTTCTCACACACTATCCATAAAGTTACACACGTCTACACGTTCTCGCCACATATCTTCGTATTCATAGCACACGCCTTTCACATCGTCATGCTTTTGTCATTCCCTATTCTACTATACTACAATCAGCTTATTGTTTAATTAGAATATGAAAGGTTGCCTAGAAGCTGTTTGAACTTTAACCATAGAACAACTTACTCTTGCATATTATATGGCAACTGCAGAATCCATCTTCAATTCTCAAAAGACATTATAAAACGGTAGCTTTATTGACCAGGAAAAGATCAAATTTTATTGGAGGATATCCAACTTCCAAAACTCAAACAAGTTGCTGCAATTGGAAGCTGTTTCTTAAATAATACTTTTTGCTTTTTGAAACTCTGGGTTTTGAAAGCTAGTTTATTTAGCTAGCTAGCTAGGTAGCCACCATCCACCACTAGGTTATGCCCAGTGACAAACTCAGAATCATTAGATGCAAGAAACAGAAGTGCATCGACTGCGTGATTTGGTTTCAATACAACCCCTTTTAAAGAAATGAGCAGCTCAAAAGCTTCTTCCAATTGATCAGAATCCATCCCAAACGCATGGCATGTCATTGGCGTGGCCATTATAGACGGTGATACGCAGTTCACCCTGATCCCATGCACTCCAAGCTGCTTGCTTGCTGACCGAACCAGCCCAACTACTGCGTGCTTCGACATAACATAATCAGTGCACTTGTCATAACCGCAACTAGAGACCACACTGGCCGTGCACACAATGCTCCCCCTAACATGCCCATCAACCATTGCCCGCGCTGCATGCTTTACACAAGTAGCCATGCCTCGAACGTTGATTGCAAATAGGCGGTCGAAGTCTGAAAAATCGAGGTCAAGAATGGTCTAGTCAAACCTATTTAAAACCCCAGCATTACTCATCATTATTTCGAGCTGTGATTTTGGACCGTCCATTCCACCATGGCTTTGACTTGGTCTTCATCAATAACATCACAATGGATGTAGCTAACATGCTCTAATCCAATGGATTCAGCTAATCTTTGGCCAAATTCATCTTGGATATCAGCGATCACCACCGTCTATGCGACTGCCTCTCCAATGCCGCTTGCGCCCCCAGTGACTATCACCACCTTGCTTTCCAGTTTCTTCTTGCTCATCAATGCGGTTTCAACCATTTTTTTACCATACAATTGAATTTGAGATCATCCTGAAAGGTGACCACTATATAGTAGTTTCAATCATTCAATGTAGAAAATCCGTCGTTCACTTTGAAAATTTTGGTATCTTCAATATGCATAAGTTCAACATGGAAATTCTTTCACTTTAATTATTGGTTATGCGCGGGAAAGCATTATCTTTTAGACAGTACATGTCGGCCTCGGTGAAGACATCTGAGACAAATTCACGTGCCATAGTTTTCGATATTTTGTTTCATCTCTTGTTGGTATATTTGCCTGACTTTCCAACGGTGCATCCCTTTCAGCCATCCAAGTAAATCCAAATTATGNGAATTAAAACATAAGACCCTTAATTTTAGTTCATATAAACTAAAACATGTTAAAATCTTTTGTTCCCGTATGAGCAGTTTAAAATGAAAAGAAATATAAAGAAAAAAAATAGCACAAAGAAAACCTGGATTCTGATTATCAAAGCATACATAAAAAATTAGCAAGAATCTCTAATATTGTTGGTGTGATGCCTATTATATTTTAATACAACTAAAACCCATATAATTTTGTACGTTAAAAGAAAAAAGACAAAGCAAAATAAACACTTTGTTTTAATGAATACAAAATAATGCATCAGGAACCAAGTTTTCTTTTGGCTATTTTTTTTTTCTTTATGCTTTATTTTATTTTAAAATACTCATATAGGAATAAAGATTTTAATATGTTTTGATTTATATGGGGTAAACTAAATTGATGGTCTTATGTTTTAATTCATTTGAATGTATTATGTGATTTTTTTGTTTGTTTATGTGATTTACTTAGACTTTTAGGTATTTTTGGATTTGCTTTTTTTGCTTTTGAAAGTAAAAGAAGGAAAAAATTATTGCGCAGAAAAGGAAGAAAATTAAACATTGAACATAATGTAAGAGGATTGATATGATTGCATTATACGTTGAGTGAAAATTTTTGTTTTATTTATATTCATAAAAAAAGGTTTTGTTTATTTTGCTTTGTATGTTTTTTTTCCCGAATATTCAGAATTATATGGATTTTATTCGTATTGAAATATAAATAGGTATCACACCAATAATATTTGAGATTTCAATGAATTTTCTATTAATGCTTTGATAATCAAAATCTAAGTTTTCTTCTTGCTTTTTTTAAAAAAAAAAAATTCTTATACTTTTCATTTTAAACTACACCTATGGGGAATAAAATTTTTAACATGTTTTAATTTATATGGATTAAAACTAAAATTAAGGTTCTTATGATAGTAAAATTTTATATGATGTATATATTAATGCAATGTTCTGTGTAATTATGTCACTATGTTAAGCAATGTAGTACTGTATAACCTTTGGTATGTTTTTTTATTTAAATAGGTGTGATAGATTGTTGTGCAGAAAATAAATAGAAATGCTTTCGAAACACCAAAGACATAATTAAGCATTGAATTGTTGTTAATTTTCTTTTAATCCTTTGATAATTAGAATCTAGGTTTAACATGTTTAAATTTATATAGATAAAACTAAATTATAGTTCTTTTTATAGTAAAATTTTATGTGATTTATATATTCATACAATGTTTTGTGAATAGTTGTGTCACCATGTTCAGCAATATAATGTTGTATAACTTTTAATATGTATTTTTATTGAAATAAGCGTGATAGATTTTTTTACACAACTTTTTTACCATATAATGAAAAATTCGATGGAAATGCTTAAGTTTTAAAATTAAATTATAATGAATAATCCTGCGCATTGCGCGGGTTATGAGCTAGTTGTTAATAAAAGTTAAAAATAAGAAATTATTTGTGTTCCAAGTATACTTTTTTGTTTTTTCTATCACTTCTACAGTATGAACAACCTTGCTCAAAATTGAGTCCCTTACCTACTCGAAAACATATCCATTTGTGAAAACATTTTCATGACAGATGATATAGTTTCTAGTGATCTTTGGAACTAGAACTACAATTTGGTTGGTTACCATTTAAGGTCGTTTACCTTTAGAAAACCGTTTCCAAATGTGAATTTATATGCCAGAACCAGAACAGGAATTATGAGCAGAACACGTGTTTCTGATTAAATAAAAACATATAAAATCAAGGGCAGGAGAACTCACATCTGTCATTTACGAGAAAACAATATACAGACCCCACAGATAGGGGCAAGGCAAATCGCTCCCAAAACATGGTTTGAGGTAAACATCACATTCTAGCATAACTTATCGCTTCTGCATTAGCAGCACTGACTGCTACAGGTATATCATTAAGAATAATCTGAATGCGACTCATAGAAATCACTGGGGCAAGGTGACATGATCTCTTGCTCTAGCAACTGCAATACCTGGTTCATTGATGGCCGATCATCTGGGTTTCCATCCGTGCACCGGGCGGCTATTTCTAGGATTGCTTCTAGGGTTTCCATATCTGTATCTGCGCACCTTTTATCTACTACTTCTTCCAATTGGTTTTGCCTCAATAACATATTCATCTGCAAAATGAACATTATAAGTTTTGTATGACATTCACTGCATTATCTGGAAACATAAGATGATAAGAAACAGTGGAGAGCTTACCCAACCAACAACGTTTAAGCCTCTCTTCACAAAAGATGGATCAGTAGGTCTCTTCCCAGTTACAAGCTCTAGCAAGAGAACTCCAAAACTATATACATCTGATTTTTCTGTGGCTCTCCCACTTTGCAGATACTCTGTATTATTGAAAATAAAATAAAAAATTATTAACAGTGGAGTAGAGTGAGTCATACCCATTGGGATTAGTAATATAGGTCATATATTCTGGCAATCAAATAAATGGCCACAATTATGAAGTGGAATGGGGCTAACACTTTCTATGAAAGTTTTCCTAAACATATACTGCATGGGGTTTTGTCACTTGCATCATCATGCAAAATAACTGGATATGTTCCTTCACATGTATATGACAAGTATAGTAGGAAAGTAATAAACTTAAACAATTTGAACACTCCAACAGCCTTTGAACCATTTGAAACTAGCACCATTCAGCAAACAAGAAAAATATTTGAAGCTAATTAGACAGAATTGCCACCACGACATTTTGTAATAATCTTTTGCTAATAACCATTCCATAGAATCCAAGAACTATCATCAAACCCTTAATTTGACAGTCCATGGATCAATGAGTGTCAAGGGTAATCTGTTGGAATGAAAGAAGGTAGATTTGAGACTAAGGAATCAAAGAGGTCCTTGTACGCGGAATGGCCTTTATTAAGAATAGAAAGAGTGGAATGGATTAGCCTTGTAATAGCCACTCTCATGGCCACGAGAGAATGGCTATTTCCCCAAATAAAGGCTATTCCAAAAAATAGTCATTCCGCGTACCAAACATAACATAAAGCTGCAATTTGTCAGAAAAACTGTTATTGTGTCAAATTTTCTAATTTTCTAATACACTGCAGCATTGCTTTTGGTTCAGACCACTTATCTTTCTTAGGTAGTCTGAAGACCACTAGATACTCTAGATTTTCTGTCTCCTGACACACCATTATCCCCAAGCAACTCATATTCCCAAACCAAGCATCGATTCTGTTTGTCATTAAGCAAAAAACTCCATTGCTGTAATCCAATACTGTTTCCTCTAATCTTGTCATAATGTATGCCGTAAAAAAGTTTCACTTAAACATTCCCCAAGTAAATGTTTTCCTAATTACCAACAATTACTTCCTCAAATTCATTTTGAAGATTTGGGATTGGGGGCCAGATTATGTATGGCATGTATCAAGAAAACCCGAAATAGGTGACCTCACATCACCACCTTGGCCTTATTCAACCTGATATTCTAATATCAAAATAGCAAGATCCTAGAGGCTAAATAAGAATTGCTCACAAAATGTAATATTTAACTAAAAACTGTTTCGAGCTTAGATATTCTAGATTTAAATCAAAATACACACCTGGTGCTAGGTAGCCAAAAGTGCCAGCAACCACAGTTGTGACATGGGCATCCTCGTCAACCAAAAGCTTAGCAAGGCCAAAGTCGGATACACGAGGCTCCAAATTCTCATCAAGAAGAATGTTGCTGGATTTTATGTCGCGATGCACAATCTTTGGACAGCAGTCATGGTGCAAGTATGCCAGACCCCTGGCGGAACCAAGGGCTATTCTCAATCGATCACCCCAGTTCAATGATTGTTCTTCAGGGCCATGTTCTAAGAAGAAAAAGACCAAAAAGAAAAGGATAGAAATCACAAAGCCATTGCATTTCAAATTTTAACAATTGCTATGTTTTATACATAGGAATATACTTGGATTCATATCATGCAAAACTATTACTAGATGGAATACCCAAAAAGAAAATCAAAACAAAACAATATGAACTTGACCACCAATATGAGAGCTGATTTATTTCATTGTTCACGCATTGTTTTTAATTCCATGGCCATACAAATCCTCCAAATATCAGCATTTAAACAAGAACCACAGAATCCAAAATTGGGAAGCATACCATGCAAGAAATCATCTACACTGCCCATAGCCATAAAATCATAGATAAGAAGCTTTGAAGCTGGGAGTCTGCAGTAACCTCGTAGATTTACTAAATTTATGTGCTTGATGCTACCCAAGATTTCTAACTCTCTCTCAAATACTTGATCTGATCCTTCACGACTCCGATCAATCCTTTTAACAGCAAATGTTCCACAATCATTCATAACCATTCTGTACACAGTACCGAAACCTCCCGACCCTACAACATCCTCCTGATCAAGAGATTCCAGCTTTTCTATAATCTCACATGAGGGGTATGGCAAGTCACCATGGAAAGTAATAAGTTTTGTGCCTGTTGAGAAGTCAAAGCTTTATTAGCAATGATTAAAAAAGAACAAAAAAATGATGAAATGCCTAGATTTGAAGCATCCAGCTCACTCGCTTCTTTGTCGACTTGCTTTTTGACTTCTGTGTATCTCTTAGCAGTTCTTTCCTTCTTTGATAGCAACCAAACCCAGAGCAAAGCAAGGAGCACAACAAGCGCAAGACCCATTGTGGACATTGCACCAATCAGCACTCCTTTGATGTAATGAGAGGATCGCTTAGTAGGGACTGCAGAAACCCCAGAATATATAAACCAGAATTACCTTATGCACATATGTAATTGTAATATGGTCAAACTGATTTTGCAGAGCTAGAGACCAGATCAACTTGGACAATATGTCAACCAACTAGAATCCAAGAAACAATGCTTTAAACTTGCCTTCCGCTTGGTCGCTTTCAGCATGGGGTAGCACTACAGGGAATCCCATTGAAGTCCTACATGGCTTGTGCACTTGCCGGCCACAAAGGTCAAGATTGCCAGTAAATCTATGCATAAGCAGGACAGTTTTTAAGAAAATGCAATGAGATGGAGCATGAAACAGAATTCAACAGTGACCAAGGAAGTCAGGCTATGGAAGGTGTTTACAATTCTTATTACTTTGTAGAAATATATATAACTAAAAAGTTTCTGGGTGCTGAGAATTATTGCAAAATTGTAAATCAATTCAGCTTCTTGTGAATTACGAAGCTCTGATCAACATAGGACTAAGTTGCAGGCCCTCCCGCTAACCTCCTTTCCCATTGGAAAGAAACAAGAAAATAGGAATTTGAGGAGATTACATAAGTACTTATGGAAGAAATACTAAAGGGAGACTAAATTATTCACTTTTTCAAAACCACTACCAAGCTCTTCCAAGTTTCCAACTAGCCGCTGTACCGGTTAGCTGTTTTAATTTTCCCTTGGCTTTCTTTCAGGATGCCAGTGAAATTAAGTCCGGGTCATTAATTCAAAATACCCTGCTGAGGGACAGGATCCTATATTAAAGTAAGTGCAAGCTTGTTCCCATACTGCCACATTTTTACAGGTAAATTCAATTAACAAGAACTAGATATCAAGTTGAGGCATCCTCATGCTACACCCAAATTTGATAGGTCTACTTGTGTGCCTAGTTTACCAGTTGCATCATTTCCATTATATACCAGTGCACACCATTCTTCTTGTCTCAAATGATTTTAAGCCATATATGTATAATTGAGTCATGCCATATAAACCAACCCAAAATGCAATGGGATATTCCAAATTTCCTTGCACCAGAATGGGCAGTCAGCCTGCGGCTGAAAGTTCACATAGTTGTGCTTACACTTTAGAAGCTATGATTTAGCTTGCATTATATTCAAATGAGCATAGACATCAAAATTTTGCGAAATGATGTAAAGTGTACTCACGACTCATTCCCAAATGTGCTTAGAGCTCCAAAATCTGGAATCTCACCAGAGAAAAAGTTGGTGGACAAGTTCCTGAGACAGATTACAGCCGATACAATCTTTCAAGATATTGCCAGTTTTCTTACAATGTAAAAGAATAAGAAACTAGTTAGGCCACATAGCTAGAGCTCTGATCGAACTTACAGAGAGCGCAATCGTGTTAGACGGCCGATAGAGGAAGGTATAGCACCCTTCAACGAATTGCTTGATAAATCCCTACATTTAGCTTTCTAGTGTTATAAAACAATCCAGACTATAAATTATTTTAACTTGTAAATAGCTCTAGTGACATACTGATAACCAAGTGACTAACAAGAATAGCTCATTCAAACTTAATCATTCTAAACAGTAGGAGAAACTAATAACATCCAAGTAAAATATAGTATCAAAGATCTTACATAATAGTGAGATCAGAAAGGTTTCCAATATCCGATGGTATTCCTCCCTGGAGATAATTTTCCCTCAAGTAACTAAAGCCAGAGAGGGAGTTGAGTCAATACAAAAAATCATTCAAAAAAATAATTGAATAACAGAAAAATGGAACCATTTCCACTTACAGGGCTCTGAGCTCCGAACATTTGGTAATTTCATTAGGAATAATTCCATGTAAGCCGTTCTGGTGAAGTGCCCTGGTTCATCACCAAAAAATTCAAAAAAAAATTTAAAACATATTTTCGTTGATTTTCTGGTTTTTTTTTTTTTTTTTTTACATGAAAAATTTGGAGGAAATCAGTGAAAGGAAAAGTTGATGGGCATTGGACTTACAGTCTCTGCAATCTACTCAGTTTACCAATACTGGGAGACATAATCCCTCCTAGCTGCATGTAAGGTAGGTTTCTGAAAAACCAAAGACGTGTAGAGGAAGATTACACTTGGAAGTAAATATCATACAACCAAATGTCAAAAATTAAAGAATAGGGCTTTACATACATAGAGCGTACTCTTTGTTCATTGGGATGGCAAGTGATTCCAGTCCATTTACAGGGAGACTCATCAGAAGCTTGCCAATTACTCAGAAGGTTCCTACTGTCATTCAAAGAGCTTCTGATTTCCAATAATGTCACACCTAGATCATAACACCCAGAAAGATTATTAACTTTAAGCTTCATTTTGTTGCTCAGAAAAAAAAAAAAAAAGTAGGAACAAAATATATGAAAAAACAAAAAGAATCGAGCTTTAACCCAAAACATCTTTAGGATTCCCCTCAACAAAATGCACACTTTTTTACTTAGTTCGGCTGACTATTTCACTCTCATAAAAAATAAAATAAAAAAAAAGGGGCTTTACCATCTTGAGAGAGAGCAAGAGAAGAAGGGCTCAAAAGGGTAGTTGCAAAAATCAGAGAGAAGATCCAAACAAAGACACCCATTTCCATTGCTACTCCCAAATGGGCTATCTGGACAGAGTTCTTCTCTAGTGCTCTCAGTCTCTATGAAGCCAGAGAGAGAGAGAGTGGAGTGAAACGAGACTGTTATGATAACAGTGGTGGGTTGAGTAGAATGAAGGTGATAGTTGTGATGATGGTGGAGAATTTCCATTATAATTTATTTAACTAATAATTATTTCAAGCACGAAAAGAGGGGAGAGAGAGAGAGAGAGGGAAAAAGGAGGGAGTTCACTTTTTTTATATTTTTGAGCAGAGTGAAAGACAGACTTTTGAAAGTGGGTTTTGAAAATCGTGCATAAAGAAATAGCCGTTGTGCAAGAGAAGATTCAAAAAAAGTAGAGGACATTTAGCTCTACTCTCTCGTGTAGGTATACAACTAAACTCCCCGACATGGGAGGAACACGTGTACTCTGAACCAATTACAAACCTTTTTTTTTTAAGCCATGTGAGTAATTTTGACACACGTGTAATAGTCACGCGTGGAAAGTATGCGTATAGTTTTATCACACTGGTGGCCCTTCAATCTCCATGTCGAGGCTGCACAGCCTGCACTGTACCGGTACGTGTGTCTGATGTGTTTGAGAGATTCTCCAGATATGTATTAATAATTCTTTTTGGTAGTAATTAAGACAAAGAATAATGTTAAAAAGGTCCTTTCCCGTTGTCTCTCTAGTTTGAGTTGTGATAATCTAGTTGTTTAATATCTAATTTGATTTATTTAATTAAGATTGGTAATTTTTATAATTTTAATTTATTAATTTTGTGTTAAATTTATGAGTCATATTAAAAATTATTAATCATAAATATTATATATCGGGTTCAAATCAAGACAAAGTATGTATATAAAAT
Organism: Betula pendula; assembly: GCA_900184695.1. Taxonomy (NCBI): domain Eukaryota; kingdom Viridiplantae; phylum Streptophyta; class Magnoliopsida; order Fagales; family Betulaceae; genus Betula; species Betula pendula. Next base: position 42,557 of record FXXK01000031.1, on the reverse strand, counting down.
TTTATACACCAACTCTAACCTAATTAATTTAAGTAAACGAGTCAAATTTATAAATTTTAACATATTAATTTTATTTAGTGTTTCTAACAACTATAAAATTAATATCAAAAAAATAGACACCAAACATCGCTCTTTGCTCAATCTTGCCACCCCGGTTTTTTGATTTATAATCCTAAGAAAAAAATAGTTATTTATACATATCCAAGGATTTATAGGAACGCATGCGTATTTTTTGTTTTGTTAACATTGGAAAACTAAGAACTCTTCTTAAAGTTTTTCTTTTTCAACGTTTCTAAATCTGTTTGGTTGGACAAAAAATGTTATGGAGGAAAGAATTAACCCAAATTGACAGACTACCGAGGTCAAGGAGAATAGAACAAACATGGACTCTCATTTGGTCATTGAAACAATAATTGGGGTTTAGAATCGGACGAAAGTAATTTGTTATAATCCTCTCACCCAATCAATACTTTTAACAACCCACTCTTCTTCTTTTTTTTTCTTTTTTTTTTTCTTTTTTTTATTTTAAGTTTAACAACCCACACTTGAGTTAAGCTGTTTACTTTTTTTGTTTTTGTAAGTTAAGATTGTACTACTACACATGTATGTGGACATAAATGTTGGGGCCCCACTCCCCAAACCTCCAAAGCAATATCAATTCGCATTCCCAACCCCCACCTCCTCTTCATTCATTGTACTGTCTGTCACACTTCATAATTTTGTCCCAATTATTTTTCAAATTTTTCGGCAATTCACATTTACCCAATTGCTTTAGGCATTCCCGCCAATGAAAATATAAAAGGAACAAAAATAAAGTTGTTCTTTTTTCCTTAGCAACTGTTCATTTGATTCACAAATCGAGTGTTATCCGATATAGATTACCATGAAGGTAACCATGAAACAACAATCATTTATTTAAAGGTAATAATTCATATTCGTATATTAGGTTTGAATTGTGTTGAAGTAAATGTGTAATATAATATAGATTAATATTAATTTAACTTATTTAATTAGAATGGTCAGACCTCTTAACCTTAATCTACTAATTTCGTATTAAATTCATTTCAAATTTATAAGTTATGTAAAAAATTATCAGTCATAATACCATAAAAATCTATGGTCTGGTTTGATGATGTTAGTGTTTTCAAAATTCAAAAATGCAATTTTCTCAAAACTATTAACAAATTATTATAAACACAAAACATTTTTCAAATATGTACCCTACCAAAAAAATGTTTCTCATTTTTATATCATATTAAAACACTTTTTCAAACTGGTATATATATATATATATATATGACAGAAATTAACTACAAACTGATGTGTAGCAATTAGCTACAAACCAGTCTAATAAAATAACATGTGTCCATTAGCATATGAAAAACACATGTTTTTTTAATAGCATGTGCTTCTCACTTGCTTTTTTTAATAGCATTAATAAGAAACATATGTTTCTTACATGTTAAGAGATACATGTCATTTTATTAGACTGGTTTGTAGTTAATTGTTACAAACCAGTTTATAGCTATATATATATATATACTGAAAACCACTATCAAACATACCTAACATGAAAAACTACACGTCTTCAATTATTAAAAACTCAACTTGGAACAGTGAAAAAAAACCGAAAATCTTATCAATTCTTTAATAACTCATTCAAAAGTTGTCATTTAATATATGAATCGTCTTCATATAACATTAACCGAAATAACCTAAACATGGAAACTAAAACTTAAAAAGCAAGTAAATCATCTAAGAATGAAACATTACAAAGACTAAATCTCAAAGGCAATAAAATCATCTAATGTTAGAAAGTCAACATAAATGACAAGTCTAAGCTAATACGAAAGCTAATCTTTGTTGAAATTAGATTGACATTTAGATGGAAATCGGTGATCATTTCCTTTTAAAACATCCACGGTATATCGAGCGAATTTTTCAGAATGTCATGATTACAACCTCATTTGAACCTGATAGGGATCCAGGGCAGTCTGTCTCAATTCAAATTGTCATGTTTGCAAACCTGTTCGAACATCTCATTGCTAAACGGATATCTTGCCTCGATTTAGATTGTTACGTATATAATCCCATTCAAACCTAGTTGCAATCAATTTGCAATCCGTTCAAACCTAGTTGCAATTGAGGCATTTGCCTCGATTCCATAATGATGTGTTTGATGTCTATTCAAATCGGTGTAAAATCGGGGCATTTATCTTGTGTTTGGGGTTGTACTACATTAATAGATTCAATACCCTAGATATTTTGGAAAGTAATATCTATTTGAATTAACAACCCTACAGAAGATTCATTCATAAAAATAAATAAATAAATAAAAAGTTGGACATAAGCAATTTAATTGCATTAAAGATGAAGCATTTATACAATGAAAATGCTCAAACATCTACAGGAGGTTCCTTAGGGGTCTTCAAAAATTAAAAAAAAACAATTATAAGAAGACCTTTAAAGGACCTCCGAAAAGAGGTAAGTCCAATTTAATTTAAAAAATAAAAAATAAAAAATTCTAGAATAACCCTAAAAACATGACCAACTATCCCCTTTATACAAATTATACTAGAAGTGAACTGATTGTCCTTGTAACCACGGAACAAATGATGATAATTTGTCCTAACCAGGAAATACTATCACAGATTCACAGCCCCCAAACCAAGAAATCACACAGTAGGTACATCAAATTCTTTTGAAAGGTAACTTAGAGTTAGCGTCATCCTCCGGCTGTGGATAGGGTAGGGCAGGTAGGATATATATCTTCGTATCCGGATTGATAAGCTCCCACTTGTGCTCAATGATGCAATCAAGGAAAATATAATAAAAAAGTTTCACTAAAGTAATTATTGTTTCCAAGCAAACGCAACGAATATAAATTATGAGACTGGGAAATTGAATTTCCTTGTAGCCTATGGCCAAATGATGAATCTCAATTGGAATACGAGCTAGTATGATCCCCCCCCTAATATGCATTGGACGTTGTTGATTAATGCTGAGGAGAATATGATATCTTTTTTTTCGATGAAATAATGAGTAGGTTTGACTTGAAACAGTGAGAAAGAAAGAATATTCATATTACTAATTTTTGCCTCATGAGACATATCTTCAACCGATTGTACTACTTCCTTGAATTAAAAAAAAAAAAGTTCATTACTTTTTTTTAATTAATGTGATTCAAAGGCAAAATTAGATAGGCTTCTCAATTTTAAAATTTATCACAAATAGTGCCTGCAGACATATGATAAACATAATCAGTACTTTCGTCCAATAATTTAACAGCACGTAATATTAAGTCTAATATCAATTTGATAAGTGTCTCATTGACTCATTAATATTATTTAAAAACTAAAAATAAAGATTAAAAATAAAATATGGGGTGGCCGAAATAACTTTCAATGGCCATGGGGTGGTTTGATCAGCCCAAGCCCTGTTAGAAGGGTTGGTTAAGCCACCCCCAGATGGTCAAAGAATGGTTTCGATCACTTCCATTTGGCATGACCATTTTGTTTTTTAATTTTTAAATAATATTACTGAAACATATGAGATATGTGGCAGTTATTGATTGGTTTGATGTGACACGCCGTTAAACTATTGGATGAAACATAAATAAAAGTATTAATTGCATTTATCATGTATCTTCAAGTATCATATGCAATAATTGTTGAAATCAAAATGTCTGTTGATTTCACATTAAATCACAGGTTGATGGATAGAATTTAACCCAAAAATATAATATTAGTAGCAGTGAAACCGCCAAGTGTGTATATATATATATATATATATAGGCAAGATTAAACTCCATTAAAGTAGGAAACAAATTACGAGAGAGGGGCACCCCAACAACAAAATCCAAAATAAAAAATACATTACTTGAAAAAAGTACAAACAAATAACTGAAAATAGGTCATAAAATGGCCTGATCCAATACTTTTTGAACTC
>FXXK01000031.1:10436-38152 GCA_900184695.1 Betula pendula | reverse complement strand
GGGATGATTACAATTGTGAAAACAATTCAGTGGAGTTTTCCCTTTTAATTTTATTCTCTATTTGGTTGCCATTCAAAATTAAATATAGCAGAATAATTAGTATCATACGTTCCAGGAGAATGGAGTAGAAAGAAATGAAAATTGCAAACCCAAGTAGCCGTGAGGCCAGAAACTATGAAATAAGTAGAGCATTCTTTACGGGTCCTTGATAGGGTTCTACCCATCAGTTCATTATTAAACAAGACAGCAAAATAGTAACTAAAAAGGATTTCCTAAAGTCTGGTGAATGCAACCTCAACCCCATCAGTTGGTGTTGGATGTGGAAGATAAACCATCTCTGCGTCTGGGTTGAGCAGTTCCCACCTGCGATCCCATGTAAATAATATGTACTTAGCAATCTCTATTATGCATCAAAGCATACATAGAATCATACACATATATATTATTTAATGACGTTAGTTGCTTTTCCTTACTTGTAACCTATAGACAAATGATGAAGAAACAGTGCAAGCTGTAGCCTTGCTAGCATGTTTCCTGCACAAATTCTTGACCCGCCTCCAAAAGCTTGGTATGTTCCAGGCCTTGCTGGTTCCTGAGATTTATAGTAAAAGACACTGATTAGCTAAATTTAAGAATATATATTTTTGTTAATTTAATCATCTTGAGCATGTAGGCTCACATTCCATCTATCTGGGTTGAAGTGCATGGGATCCTCAAAGTTTTCAGGATTTGTGTGGATGTATCGAATCCATACAATCACTTTCCAATCCTTTGGTATTTTGTATCCTAGCAGAAAATCGAACATTTGATCATCAATATTACGTAACAGAACTTATAGGCTTGGTATAGCCGAATTTTATTTTTCTTTTATTTTTTTGTGTGAACCATATATATACATAGATGATCTTTTCATTTCAAGTGAAATAGAGAGGAATTACTTCATGGTCAAGTAATGCTACTCTTAATCACACCCATTTCACATTGGCTGAAGTTGCGTGTTTTAAGTAACTTTTTTTTTTTTTAAAAGAATAATGTTATATACTACACACACATTCCAGTCTCATCTATTGAGTTGATGTGGCATTATTGTCCATTAGTCCTTAGATCAGTTATGACATTATTGTCCATTACTCTTTCATGGTCTAGATTATATTTCATATATCTAATAGTGTATATGTTGCCACATCATTTATAATTTTAAAATAGTGCGACACCATGTAAAATTGTTAGATATAACAAAACAAAATTTAAACCGTAAAATAGTTCCTCTTAGTTTCAAGTAAAATGCACCCATCATACTCTCATTATTACAAGAATAATACTATTTAGTAAGTTGCTATACGATTGCCATAAAACTAGGATGGCGTGGTAGTAAAAAATATCAGCCGTTGGTTTTTATTTTTTTTACAATGACTGATTTTCATTTCTATATCATTAAGTTATATAGTAGTCATATAACAGTTTATTAAATAACATTATTTTTATTACAATATTCAAAACCTTTCTTAAACTATAATCCTGTGCAAAAATTTTGGAAAAATCATAATTAAGATCTATACCTTTATACTCAACTTCCTTGATGGCCAACCGGAAAAGAAATGCTGCAATATTGGCCATTCTTATTGTTTCTTCCACCACCTATATGCAATGTATATAGTTAGTCTTCCCTGAATTAGCAACCAAAAGGACAAAATAGACAATAATAATTATCTCTGTTAATTGTTTCATAGAGACCTTGTTTGTGTATTTCATTTTTGAGACATCTTCGCTTGTGATGAAATCGCCATTCCTATTCTTGCTTATAGCCATGTTCTCCTCCTGCAGTATTTCATGTGTGATAAAGATCGATGAGACGTGAAATCAGATAAATAATGCTTTCTTTTTCATCTCCCTCCTCTTTTTCTATATATATATATATTCGGTGGTCATACCCGTAGCTTTTCAAGGACATTTGGGAATTTGGCAAGAAAATAAACAGCCCACATTGATGAAAGGCTAGTAGATTCATATCCACCAGCAACCAGGCTGATGATGTTGTCCAACACCTCCTGGTCAATGAGTTTCTTTCCTTCTTCATCTCTAATCTGCATCAGTCCGTCCATTAGATCATGCGTTTCAACTCCATTTTGGTTCTTCTTCTTCTTCTTCTCTAATTCTACCAAAAAAATTTCCTCAAGCTTCTTCCTACACTGCATATTTACAAAATTATACTTTAATTAGTTCACCATATCACATGTTTCTTACAAGTAGCTAAAATTGTCAGGCCTATATACAAGAATACAACTCTCTGCCCTACACGCTCAAATAAACCCTGCCTATATATAATTTCACAATAAATCTAATAAAATGGGTGCTTAAAGCATGTGGAAATTGTAGTACGTACATGATAAGCCATATAGTGACCAGGACTCTTATATATATATATATATAATATGAAGATTCTGTACAAGAAAACTGTGATACAACCTGAAGAGCATGGCGATAAGCAGTTCCAGGAAAGTTGATTGGATTCGCCCTAAACCCATGCATGATCCCCTTAAACAAATTATTCATGTTGTCCAAAAGAGGCCCCGGTTCAAAGCTTACAAATAGCCTTCCTATGTTTTCGAACGTCAACTGTAGGCAGGAGATATGCATGGAGATCGAATTGATTATAACTAATATATATATATTACAAAAATATGCATGAGATCCAGAAAGAGGGAGAGGAGAGATATATAAATGTTAAAATACTTATATATTGCCAGAAATAATATAGAATATTTCACTTATAATATTATAAAGGAATTTGTTTAATTATTTCATTTTAACGCTGAAAGCCTGAAAAAAAATTAACCAACTATATTGTCTAAGTAAACATATTTTAGAAAGATTTTCACATCATATCAACAAGAAAAAAGAGAGTGTATTTAGCCATTATATTTGTTGGGTTTGTTGTTTTATATATATAAAAGAAGTCCGATATAATCAACCAGATTTTTTGTTTCTCTTAGTTTTTTTTTTTTTACCCCTAATTAAGCTCAACCAGATTTGAATTCGTTCAATTAATTAATGTAATTTAACAACAGATATTACTAATAGTTAAGGGTTAATCAAGTTGATTATTGTTGGACTTAATTGTCACAAAACAAGTTTATATATGTCCACACACACACATATATATGAAACCAGAATTTAAAAGTTGAGTAATGTTATTTAGTAAACTGCATGTTAGAGCATTAGCAGCATTTTTTCTTAAACTCTATTACCTTCTCTAGTGTAGGAAAAACTGTTAAAAACATACAAAAAAGTCACTGCAGCAGCTTCCCTAAGTGTTCCCTAAACTATAGAAACACGAAGGATACCTTTCATCTAGGGAACAAAAAATGGTTCCCTTAGCATTATTTTAATATAAAAACTTTCTCTCTCATCTCTCTCTTCTCTACCATTTGTTTAAAACAATATTTAAATACTTTATCTTTCCTCTCTCTTTCTTCTAGCATTTAATTTAAATAGTATTTAATTCATATAGAGAAAGATGAAATGAAGCTGCTGTGGAGTGCATTTAAATAGGGAACTAAAAAATAGTTTTATTCCCTACATTAAAGAAAAGTTTAAGGGAAGCTGCTGCTAATGCTTTTATACAAGTACAATTTGAGGGTGTGACAATAAAAATCAGTCATTAATTAGATCAACATTTAAAAATGAGTAATGATACATGTCGACAATTATGTCTATTAAAATTGATGTGACTTTTAAAATCACTATTAAATTAAAAGTTAATAATTATTTATCATAAATTCAATAGTAATTTTAAAAGTCACATTAATTTTGGTGGATACAAAATAGACATAGAGTTGACATATATAATTACTCTTTAAAAAAAATAAAAAAAGCCAAAGGCTAATTTTCATCACCAAGTGAGGTAGAACTAGGTATAGCTTTGTGGGGCATTAGTCCCCCCAATGTTTTAAAATTGCCCCTAAAGTTTATGTCCCCTCAAAAATTAATATTTTACCCCCTAATTTTTTTTTTTTAAAAAAATTGTCCCTCCACCCTTAAATATCTAGTTTCCCACGTCATAGAAGCTGTATATCAGTTATATAATATCTAATATATAGCATTATACCAAAGTTTTTTAAGAAACACTAGGTGAGAAATGATATATCACTTCATGACTCACTTATTTAATGATTGTCTCTCATAGCATGATGTCTCTCACCTCACTTTTGAAGAACACTAAAGATCTATCAAGGTTCTTGTCTCTCTCTCTCGAAACTTAATGGACATGTGTAGAGAAGTCTTTGAAAACCTTTAATCAATCATGAGAATATATATATATATATATATATATATATATATATATATATAGGGGCCTCTAAAAACCCTAAAACTGCGTTAATTAAGTTTTTTAAATTCCAGCTACTACATTTGAATAGGTTATTGGTATTAATTAATTAAGCTAATTAATTTGAATAGAAAAAAAAATTAAGTTAATTAATTTAATGGTAATATATAACCTTCTTGATTTATTCATAAAAATAAAAAAATTAAAAATTAAAAAAAATAAAAAACCTTCTTGATTTCATCGTGTGCTTTGATTTTGCCCCTCTGAGCCCACGATTGGAGCGCCGTTACCATGCGTGGTTGGACATGAAGAGCGATGCGCCTGAGAGAGTCAGGCCGGTTAATGGCATTCACTACGTAGCTTCTAAGCCTAACATGAGACTTTCCATGTACAGCTACTATAGAAGTATGGCCCGTGAGATCGACCTGGGGCCACTCTAGGATAAATTTATCATCTGATTGTAATACAAACTTGTTGATTGATGGGAAGCATGCTATGATGGACGGTGTTCCGAAGAGGTGGGTTCTGTACATTCCTACTCCATCACCATACCTGGTCATAGAGTTGCAAGATAAACAATGTTAGTACAACTTAAATGATATTGGACTGAAAATAGGAAGTTAAGGGGGGACAAAGAAGAAGAAGAAGAAGAAGAAGTAAGTTAGAAACAAGAAAACATAGAAAGTTGAAAAGTGTTAACATATTTTTAGGAGTGTTTTTTATTTTTAGTTTAAAAAAGTGTTTTGATATGAGATAAATGTCAAAATTATTTTTGTGTTTTAGTTTATTTGTTAATATTTTTATTTTGAGAGTAGATTTAAAAGGTAAAAAAGAAAATTTTTAACAAACATAGCAAAGTTCTTTTCTTTAGGATATGGTAATCAAATTATACATCTAGCAACTTTAACTATAGAGGCTGTTATTGTTAAAATTTTAAAGGAGAAGTATATATACCTTCTCAAACTAACACCACAAAATAAAAACTAAAAATAAAAGAAGAAGAAGGAGGAAAAGAAAAAGAAAATGTGATTGTGGGTGGTAGTGGGATTATCCTACGACCCACCCCACTCCATGAAGGTGGCTTGCAGCTAGAGGGTGGGTCATGGGGGACCCCCAACCTTGCAACTACCACCACATGCATATGATGGGTCGCAGGATTCCACCTAATGCACCCCAACACAGGAGGAGGTGGTCGTGGGGGACCCCCCACCCCTGTGACCCACCCCAGCACGGGAGGTGGTGATTGCGAGGTCCCTTGTGATCACCTCCGTCTATGCTGGGGTGGATCAAGGAACACTCATGCAACTCACCCTTTGCAGGGGTGATCATGTTCGGTGGGCCGTGGGGGGTTTTATTTTATTTATTTTTTGTTTCTTCCTAATTTTCCTCTATAATTACCAGTCTCTAGAATTTTTTATTGTTACTAACGCTGGGGTCCCTGTATTCAAGTAATATTTAGTCTAAACATGTGCAGTCATTAATTAACAAAAAAAAATTGAATGTTTTGTGCTTCTCATATCGTATACCATACTTTCAACCTCGTCGACTCAAAGTGCTGATGGGTTTTAATGACGCACGAACTCATCTTCTGCTACATGCTACGTCATCTCACCTCTTTTCTACTTTAAAATTAATTTCCGTTTGCCAAAAACAGAAGCTACTTGATATATTCTAATTAATTAAAAACGAGGTTGACATCAATATTTTGAAACCACGTCGAATGTTGCTTTTTCCCTAACGAACTTTGAGGCCAATGCATGCAGATATATGTAATTGCGTATAATATATGCATCATGTTCTCCCTACTTCAAAGATTTTCTGCAAGCTAGCGTAACTCGAGCCCATGCATGCATGCATATTAATTATTGTAAAGGAAGATAGATTGATCTTACTTGCGTCGTTTGGAGTTGATGAATTCATCCGGACGGCGAAGAATTTTGAAGTACCAGAGGAAGGTGAGCATTTCTCCAAGCAACGGGAAGCCCATATGCCCCGGCGGGAGCTTCGTCCCTGTCGCTGCGCACCGAGCTTTGAGAGGAGCAACATACCAAAGCTCATTCCACCACCAAAGCAGCCACCCCAGCACCGGCAAGCCTCCTATAAACAAACCCAACCACTCCGTGGCTATTGTCATTTCCATATTCCTGAAATGCTATATATCTAAGTGACCTGTAATCTATCTATATATATATAGATATGAAATAAAATTGATCGTACTTGAGGTTGATTCCTGAAAGATTATTCGTCCGACGAATAGTTTGCTCATCGACAAAGCTGCCCAACCCCACTGAAAGGAACAAGACTGCTTAGGTCAGGCTCCCTCCAATCAAATTGAATTGGAGGGGGTTGTCATGTCGTGCTTCATGTCCGATATTGGTGTTGTGTCTTGTCGATATGTGCGACATGACCAAGTGGTCTTATACAAAATTATACTTAACGATAAAACTTGATGAGAGCCCTTTTAATTTGGTCATTAATTAATTTCCCCTTTGAGTAACATGATGTCGTATTTGATATTGTATGAGTTAAAAGAAAAAAAAAACCAGGCAGGCAGCATTCAGATATTTTGTATGCTACAGTTGGAGCTGGAGGTTTCCATTATTGGAGCTTCCAACTTTACCCTACCTGACGGAAGTGTCCACTTTTGGAGCCCTAATTCCGTATAAAAACAAATTCGCTATGAGTTCCTTAAGGCCATATTTAATTAGTTGTGGCCCTTGTGGGTAACAAATGGCTCTTTCGGATGGAATATTCCCACTAGTTCCTTTTTTTTTTCCTAGCCATATTAAGTTGAGACGTGTCTTTAAAATAATGATTCTCGATCACATACATATATTTTTAAAATGCACTAAAAATAGATGTTACATATATTTTTTTTTAGTGTGAATTTTGCCATATTTCATTGATAATAAGTTTAGAGCAAAAGCTCTTATATCATATCATAAAATACAGATAAATATAACACAAAGCTATGAAATTACACAGTCATAGAATTGGACATAAATATCTTAACAATTAAAGAACAATCTATGACTTCAACTTTCTTTGATCCATGAGCAGATTTGCACCGAGTAAACTAGATCGATTTGAGATATGAGTAGCCCAAATTCTTACCCTCTTATTTTTCGACCATGAAAGATAGTTTCCCACATCAAGAGGGGCGTCAAAGGGAAATATCATCTTTTGTTGGTTATTTTAATCACAGTACTGCTGCTTTGATGAGTAAAAATGTAAATCCCACACAAAACAAATTCGGTAAATCGTTTATGAAGAAAGATAGACCAACATGTAGTCCTTGGGGCCTTCTCAGCTGGGCACATAATGGATAAGTACTATAAACTACATGGCTATCCACTAGGGTACAAATTTACCAAGAGTAGAACACCCTCTCGCTCAGCAAATCAAGTCCAGGATTCTAAAAATTCCATGACAATCCAAGAATCTTCTCACATTCCACAAATTTCAATCACTCCTGAACAATGTCAGCAGCTTTTGGCTCTACTTCAGCCCTCTTCATCCACATTTGGTGGTCAATTTGCTTTTGTTCATCAAGTATGGAGTTTCTATAATGAAATGCCACACTCAAACGACACAATATTGTCCCTTTTTTACCCCCTTAAACCAGAATTCCCAGTAGATCACTCATCATGATATTATTCTCACATAAGCACGCCTAATTGCCGAGTTTTGATAAGTTGATAGTCATCATGGATATAAAACGCGTTGTTTCAAGAAGGATGCAGATATACATATAACTACATCTCAATCCCATACTTAGGCAATGTGGGACGCCATAATCACCCCCTCTTGGGACCCAGCGTCCTCGCTGGTGACCCTCATAAGCTTGTGCATGCTCCTCTCATCTTAGGTTGAGCAATGGCTCTAATACCATATGTAACGACTCGCTCCACCTCAACAACACAATATTGTCCTCTTTTGGCTTCCCCAAACTAGACTTCCCTGGAGAAAACCTATTCTGATACTACTCTCACATAAACACGCTTAACTGCTGAGTTCTGGTAAGTTCATCGCCATCACGGATTTAAAATGCATTGTTTCAAGAAGGGTGCGAATATATATATAACCACATCGCCATCCCTATACTCTGGTGATGTGGGATGCCATAGTTTCCCCATAAATCAAGATCATCTTTTCTCAAAGATGACAGGTACTTCATTTTCAAATCTTAATTCATTCTTGAATATAAGACACTTTGTTTTCTATTCATCGCATTCTTTTAATATTGCTTCCACAAATCATCAAAGTAATTCTTGGATCATAGACTAGAGCCATAGATCATATGATACATTCAGTTTCTTTTCACATCCATTACTGTTGTCATACTCTATGATCTATATAGCAAACGAATATTCATTTCCAGGAATGTTGTGTTTCATGAGAGCATTTTTCCATTTGCTAATCATCTTTTCACTTCCACATCAGATGGATGTTGTGTTCTACCTAATTCAACTTTTGATACTAATTTAATGGAGCCTTTTCCAATTCATCCTTCTTCTCCTCCCATTATATTACATTCTCCTTATGCTAGTCAACATATTTATGAATCCACAAATTCATTACATCCTTCTGCTGGTCCTACACCTTCTTTTCCTTTTCGAAAATCTTCTTGAGCTCGACATTGTCCTGGTTACTTGCAAGATTATCATTGTCAATTCGTTGCTTCCTCTACTTCATTTCCATTTGCTTCTACAACCTACAATGCATCTTCTTTAGGTATACCATATTCTATTTCTTCGTCTCTAGATTACAATATGCTTTCACGTGCTCAAAAACATTTAAACCTATCTATTTCATGTTTTGTTTAAGCCAAATTCTTTCATCAAGCTATTCAGAATCAGCATTGGTGTGATGCCTTGCAATCAGAATTGATGCTCTTGAAACTAACTACACTTGGGTTCTTAGGATCTTCTTTCTTATAAACAAGCAATTGGCTGTATAAAATAAAACATAAGTTAGATGGTACAATTGAAAGATACAAGGCTTGGTTAGTGGCTAAAGGATATAATCAATGTGAATGAATTGATTACTATGAGACTTTCTCTCATGTTGCGAAGTTAACCGCTATTAAAGTCCTTCTTGCCACTGCTGTTGCTAAGGGTTGGTATCTTCTTCAGTTGGATGTTAACTATGCCTTCTTACATGCATGGTATTTGAATGAAGAAGTATGCATGACCTTGCCACAAGGTTTTGCTAGTAAGGGAGAGAATCGTGTTTGTAAACTACAAAAGTCTTTATATGGTTTGAAGCAAGCCAGTTGACCGTGGTTTTCCAAGTTTTCTTTCACTTTAATCAAGCATGGTTTTATAATCAAAATCGTATTATTCACTCTTTACTCATTTGCAAGGAATCTCCTATATTGCCTTGCTTTAAATGTTAACGACATTATCCTAGCAAGCAATGATGAAACTACTATATTTGATTTAGCTGTGTCTCTTAATTCTCAGTTTCGACTGAAAAACGTAGGATCTGTCAAATTTTTCCTTGGTTTGGAAAATGCATGAAGTAAGAAGGGCATTTCTTTGTGCCAATGAAAGTACACTTTAGAAATTCTTGAAGATTCTGGTTATTTAGTAGCTAAACCAGTCTCTTTTCCCATAGATTCTAATCTTAAGCTTTCTCGAGATGAGGGGTAAAATTCAAAAAAATTGAAAGGTGGATAACCAAATTGAGAGTTTTTTAAGTTTAGGGGTAATTGCAAAAGCGGCGACAATTCAAGGGGGTTAATTATAAGTGAAGTTTTTATCATACTTCCCATGAGAATGGAGTAGAAAGTAATGAAAATTGCAAACCTAAGTAGCCATGAGGCCAGAAACTATGACATAAGTTGCATTCCTTATAGGTTCATGATAGGGTTCTACCCATCAGTTCATTATTAAACAAGATAGAGAAATAATAACTAAAAAGTATTTCCTAAAGTCTGGTGAATATTGCAACCTCAACCCCATCAGTTGGTCTTGGATGTGGAAGATAAACCATCTCTGCGTCTGGGTTGAGCAGTTCCCACCTGCGATCACATGTAAATACATATATATTTAGCAATCTCTATAATGCATCAAAGTATATATAGAATCATACACACATATATTACTTAATGATGGCGTTGGTTGCTTTTCCTTACTTGTAACCTATAGACAAATGATGAAGAAAAAGTGCAAGCTGTAGCCTTGCTAGCATGTTTCCTGCACAAATTCTTGACCCGCCTCCAAAAACTTGGTATGTTCCAGGCCTTGTTGGTTCCTGAGATATATAGTAAAAGACGTTGATTTGCTAAATGTAAGATTTTTCTGTTTTTTTTTTTTTAATAATCTAATCATCTTGGGTATGTGTGGTCTCACATTCCATCTATCTGGGTTGAAGTGCATGGGATCCTCAAAGTTTTAAGGATTTGTATGGAGGTATCGAATCCATACAAACACTTTCCAATCCTTTGGTATTTTGTAACCTGCAGAAAATTGCACGTTTGATCACCAATATTGCGCAACAGAACTTCTAATCATGGTTTGGGATAGTAGAATTCTATTTTTATTTTCTTTTTTAGGTACCGGTGAACCATATATATATATACATAGAGGATATTTCCATTCCAAGTGAAACATAGAGGAACTATTTCATGTTTGACTAATTCTACTCTTGATCACACCCATTTTACACTATTTGAAGTTGCGTGTTTTAAGTAGTTTTTATTTTGTTTATTTTTAAAATAGCAATGCAACGTATATACATACTACACTCTCATCATACCTTCATTTCAGTCCCCTCCTACTGGGCTAATGTAGCATTATTGCTCATTAGCCATTGGATCAACTATTATTACAAAAATAAATAAAAATGGTTGATGGACACTGCCATATCAACTTAGTTGGATGGGGGTGGGATGACAATGTAGTATATATGTAGCATTAGTCTATCCACGCCTGAATTTTTTTTTATAAAATTTATATATATTTTTTAAAAAGACACGAGTTTTTTAAAAATTTTGACATGATTTGAGTGGAAATCCTAAAGGAGAGTGAAATGGAAAAATGAATATACTAAATTGAGAATTTTAAAACTTTGGGGGCTAAGTTATTTCAAAATACATAAAAGTTTAGGGTGATTCTTTGAAGTTTCCCCTAAAATTTTTAAACGGCGTGACACCATATAAACCGTAAAAAACAATAAAACAAAATTTTAACTGTGAAATGGTTTCTCTCAATTTCAAAAAATGCACTCACCGTACTCTCATTATACGACTGCCATATAACTGGGATGACGTAGCAGTGAAAATCAGTCCTTAATTTTTTTTTTTTTACAATGGTTGATTTTCACTGCTACATTATCAAGTTGTATGATAGTCGTACATCATTCTACTAAATATTATTACTCTTATTACAATATTCAAAACCTTTCTTAAACTATAATGCTGCAAAAAATTTTGGGAAAATCATAATCAAGATCTATACCTTTATACTCAACTTCCTTAACGGCCAACTTGAAAATAAATGCTGCAATATTGGCCATTCTTATTGTTTCTTCCACCACATAAATGCAATATACATAGTTAGTCTTCCCTGAATTAGCAACCAAAAGGAAAAAATAGACAATAATAAATAATAATTATCTCTATTAATTGTTTCATAGAGACCTTGTTTGTGTATTTCATTTTTGAGACATCTTCGCTTGTGATTAAATCGCCATTCCTATTCTTGCTTATAGCCATGTTCTCCTCCTGCAACGTAACGTGAAAACGTAACAGATAAATAATTCTTTCTCTCCCTCCTCTTCTTCTAAGTGTTATATATATTTATATATATATTCGGTGGTCATACCCGTAGCTTTTCAAGGACATTTGGGAATTTGGCAAGATAATAAACAGCCCACATTGATGCAAGGCTAGTAGATTCATATCCACCAGCAACCAGGCTGACGATGTTGTCCAACACCTCCTGGTCAATTAATTTATTTCCTTCTTCATCTCTAATCTGCATCAGTCCATCCATTAGATCATGCGTTTCAACTCCATTTTGGTTCTTCTTCTTCTTCTTCTCTAATTCTACCAAAAAAATTCCTCAAGCTTCTTCCTACACTGCATAATTACGAAATTATACTTTAGTTCACCATATTGCATGCTTCTTACAAGTAGGTCATGTGTCAAATCTTATTTGCGTATCATGTTCAGATCGTGTCAAAACATCAACTATAACCCGTTAATTTCATATTTGATTCATATCGAATTTGCGAGTCGTGTTAAAAGTTGTCAGGCCTACATATATATAAGGATACAACTCTGCCCTACAATTTCACAATAAATATAATAAAATGGGAGCTTAAAGCATGTGGAAATTGTAGTACGTATATAATATGAAGATTCTATACAAGAAAACTATGATAAAACCTGAAGAGCATGGCGATAAGCAGTTCCAGGAAAGTTGATTGGATTCGCCCTAACTCCATGCATCATCCCCTTAAACAAATTATTCATGTTGTCCAAAAGAGGCCCCGGTTCAAAGCTTACAAATAGCCTTCCTATGTTTTCGAACGTCAACTGTAGGCAGGAGACATGCATGGAGATCGAATTGATTATAACTAATATATATATATATATATATTACACAAATATGCATGAGAGAGAGAGAGAGGGAGAGATACATAAATGTATAAAATACTTATAAATTGCCCAGAAATAGAGATAAGTTACACGATCATGTTAATGCTGAAAAAAAAAAACATTAACCAACTATTGTTTAAGTAAACAAGTTTTAGAAAGATTTTCACGTCATATAAACAAGTAAAAAGAGAATTTATTTAGCCATTATATTGTTTTGGTGTTGTTATTTTATATAAGAATTCCGATATAATGAATCATATTTTTTTTCTTCTCTAAGAATTTTTTTTTCCCTCCCTAACTAAGTTGAACCAGATTTGAATTCTCTAGCTCTATTGATGTAATTAACAATATATAAATATTAGGGAAAAGCCCACATACCCATGCACCTCAAACTATCACTCAATTGATAATGTCTTCCCTAAACTTTCATTTGTGACAATGCCCCCTCAAACTACCAAATATTTGTCAATGTCCCCCTAATGAAGAAAATACCCTTAATAAAATAAAATAAAAATTATAGAAAAACTAAAACTAAAAATTAAAAATAACAAAACAAAAAGAAATAAATTTTTTTTTTTAAAAAAAAAAAACTACCACCCAATTGGCCAAATTTAAAATTAAAAAAAAAGATTTCACTTTTTTTTAAAAAAATTATAAAGATTTTCACTTTTTTTTAAAAAAATAAAATAATTTTTTTTCCAATTTATAAAGGTATTTTTGTCTTATTGAAAAATTTATAAGACCATTTTTGTCTTTTTACTGACCTTGGGAGAGAGATTGTCAAAATTAAAAATCTGGGAGAACATTGTCAATTGAGTGGTAGTTTGAGGGGGCTGGGGTAAGTGGACTTTTTCCTAAATATTACTAATAGTTAATGGTTAATCAAATTGATTATTTTCGGACTTGTCACAAAACAATGTAACTTTATATATATCCTATAACACACACACACATATATATGAAACCCAGTTTTATGCTTTGTGGTTTTGTGAGACTACCTCTAATCATAAGGTTGAATAATACTATTTAGTAGATTGTATGCTATATAATTGTCCTACAATTTGATGATGTAATAGTAAAAATTAATTATTGAATTAGCATTTTTTTTAAAAAAAAAAAAATTAAGGACTGGTTTTCACCGCTATGCAAAGGTAGAACTAGGTATAGCTTTGGGGAGGCATTAGTCTCCTAAAGTTTTAAAATTGCCCCTAAAGTCTATGGTTTTTTATAAAATATCCCCTCCAAAATTAATTTTTTACGCCCCAACTGTCCCCCCACTCTTAAATATCTAGTTTTGCTCTTATGACTATGACATACCAATTATATGCCAGTTATATAATAGTTTAATAAATAGCATTATTCCAAAGGTTTTTAAGAAATATATGGTGGCAAAAGATATATCACTCATTAGTGTTTAACTTCATGACTCACTTATTTAATGATTTTCTCTCATAGCATGATATCTCTCACCTCACTTTTGAACAACACTCAAGATCTATCAAGGTTCCTCTCTCTCTCTCTCTCTCTCTCTCTCTCTAAACTTAATGGACATGTGTAGAGAAGTCTTTGAAAATAATCAATCATGAGAATATATACTGGCCTCTAAATAACCCTAAAAGCGCGTGAAGTTTTTTAAACTTTGGCTACTACATTTGAATAGGTTATTGGTATTTTAACGGCTTAACTTAGAGCACTAGTAGCAAATGCTCAAGCATTTTTTCTAAATTTAGGGAATAAAATTATTTTTTGCTTCCTTATAAAAAAAAACACTCAACAATAGATTCCCTTATATTTTTTTTATATCAATTAAATACTCTTTTTTTTACTCTTATTTTATTATTTTTCCTCAAATTATTATTATTATTATTCTTTTCATTTTACAGTTCATTGGGTAGCATGTATTTTAGGATTATAATAATCCATTAGATAGCTATAATGCTACCCAATGGTTTAGGGAATGGAACAAGCTTTATAGGGTATCTACTGCACCTGTAGTTTTTTTTTTCTAAATTTTTTTTACATTTATAAAAGGGAACGAGCTTTATAATATCTGCTACTAGTGCTCTTATACATAATACTAAGCAAGGCCTAGGGGCCTTAACCATATAATTAAGTACGTGTAGAATAATAATGCACAAAATTACCTTTCAATGCTTTCATGATCTAGTTGAATGACCTTACCTTAATTAATCTAAGAAAAAGAAAATAAAGGGGAAAAAAAGAATGAAAGAAAAAAAAAAGGGTTCAAATTAAGGCTTCGTTTGTTTCGATGGAAAATATTTTCTAGAAAATATTTTCCATTGAAAACAATTTTCAGCGTTTGGCACATATGGAATATCACAAATATTTTTAATATTTTCATTCAATCATATTAACCTATACAAATCAATTTTTATTCACAACATAAAAATATTCATTTTAAAAAAAATTTAAAAAATTAACCTAAAAATTGAGTTTCGGCGGAGGTCCGGAGGAGGTCCCGCAGGGTTTCGGTGTTTTGACAATTTGAGAATGAGAAGCTTAAACTTAAAAAATAGTTTACGGTTTTAAAAAATGAAAACTATTTTACGGAAATTAAAGAAAATTTTTTGGCCAAACCAATTTTTTTTTCATTGACTACTATTTTCCGTCACGCCAAACACCGAAAAATACAAAAATATTTTTTAAAAATCATTTTATGGCTAAACAAATAGAACTTAAATTAATTAATGGTATATCACCATATGTTTTGAATATATAACACTTCAAAAAAAAAAAAAACAGAAGAGAATATATAACCTTCTTGATTTCATCATAGGCTTTGATTTTGCCCCTTTGGGCCCATGATTGGAGCACAACTACCATACGTGGTTGGACATGAACAGCGATGCGCCGGAGAGAGTCGGGCCCGTTAATGGCATTCATTACAAAGCTTCTAAGCCTGGCATGGGACTTTCCATGTATAGCTACTAGAGAAGTAGGGCCCATGAGATCGACCTGGGGCCAGTTCGAGATAAATTTATCATCCGATTGGAATATAAACTTGTTGATTGATGGGAGGCATGCTATGATAGCTGGTGATCCGAACATGTGGATTCTCTACATTTCTACTCCATCACCATACCTGGTCATAGAGTTGCAAGACAAACAATATTGTTACTACAACTTTATTGATATTGGATTGAAAATAGAAAGTTAGGGAGAAAAGAAGAAGAAGGTAAGTTAGAAACTAGAAAACATAAAAAGTTGAAAAGAGGGTGGTTTTTATTTTAGTTTTTTAAAAATATTATGTGACATAATTGTCAAAATGATTTTTGTGTTTTGGTTTATTTGTTAATATTTTTATTTTGAGAAAAAAATAAAAGATTAAAAAGAAAAATTTTGACAAACATAGCAAAATTCTTTTCACTAATATCCGGTAATCAAACTATACATGTAGCAACTTCAAGTATAGAGGCTGTTATTATTAAAATTTTAAGGAAAAAGTACATACACTTTTTCGAACTAATACCTAATTTGTAATGAGTCTTTAAACTATCAATTGCATCAATTTTCCCCACTCCCACCTAAACAAACTATCAAAAAATTGTAATGTACCCTCTTTTGTCTCACAAAAAGACAAATACCCTTATAAATTTAATAAATAGTTCCATCTTGCATTACATTTAGGTTTGGCTAAAAGGAAAAAGCTCATATTCTTTGAAGAGTTAAATTTAAAATCAATGTCTGGACTTTTGGTGTGTATCAAATCAATTTTTGAGTTTTCAAAAGTGATAAAATTGGTCTTGAACTTTCTGGCCGTGTAAAATCACTCATTTCGTCCACTTCTGTTAGTGAATCGTTTGTCACATGTAAAAAAAAAAAATGGATTGTCCAATCACTTTGCACCACATGTATTATCATTGTGTAAGCATTTTCAGATCATCACACGATGCTAAGTTAATTATGTTTGTTCGGTTTAGTGTATCCATGTCAACATTGCTTAAAAAAAAAAAAAAAAAAAGAGCTTTGTGGTTAATTTTGTGAGACTACCTCTAATTATAAGGCCGAGTAATAGTATTTAATAGCTGAGGAATCTTACTTTAAGCAGAAATCCCGTAATCAATGGCTGCAATTGGGGGATCAAAATAATGCCTTCTTTCATCGCATGGTTAAAGCTAAATCCTCTAAAAACTCCATTCATTTGTTATGGGATGATCATGGTCAAAAAGTGGTGGAAGAGGCAAAGATTATAGAGGTTGCTGGGGCCTATTAATTATCAGAAACTCCTAGGGACTGACCTTATGGTGTTTGATACTATAAAGGCTGAGAGGGTTTCTCAGCTTGTGCAGCCTATCCTCTCTCCTGATCATTGCTCTCGGTTACAAGCTATGGTCACTAATGAGGAAATTAAGAATACTCTTTTTGATATGAAGAATAATAAGGCCCTTGGCCTTGATGGTTTTCCTATTGATTTCTTTAAGCGTGCTTGGCCTGTTGTTGGTGTTGATTTTATTGCTGTTATCAAATCCTTTTTTTAATTCTGGAAGGCTTCATAAGTCTGTCAATGCCACTATTATTTCTCTTGTTCCTAAGAAGCTCAACCCCACCAGAATGGGAAATTTTAGACCTATTTCTTGTTGCAACCTCTTATATAAGTGCATTACCAAGATCCTAGCCAACAGGTTGGTTCCTTGTTTGGATGCTCTTTTTAGTCTGAATCAAACTGCTTTTATTCCTTCTCGTTGCATTGCTAAATATGTTCTCCTTGCTCAAGAAGTTCTTAGAGATATCATAAAAGTGAAGGAAAAGCCAGATGCACGATTAAAGTGGACCTCATGAAGGCTTACGATTCTGTCAATTGGAGTTTCCTCCTTCATAGCTTAGCTTGCTTTGGGTTTCCAGCTAAGTTTGTAAATTGGATTAAGGAGTGCATTACTTATCTTCGTTTTTCTGTGGCTTTGAATGGTATTCTGGTTGGTTTTTTTGAAGGAAGGAAGGGTCTTCGCCAAGGTGATCCCCTATCTCCTTACTTGTTCGTCATTGCCATGGAGATCTTTTCCAGATTAATGTCTGACTATCTTAACCGAGGTATTGGTTTTGGTTTCATCATAAGTGTTTAAAGATTAACCTTACTCATCTTTGCTTTCCAGATGATTTGTTAATCTTCTCTAAAGCAAAGGTTAGCTCTGTTATGGTCATCAAACAGGTTCTTCTTGAGTTTGACAATCTGTCTGGTCTCAAAGCTAATCTTGACAAGAGTTCTCTCTTTTGTTTTGGTGCTTCTTGTGTTGTTAAGGATCATATTAGCCATTGTTTGCAGATTAGAGTGGGTGTGCTTCCTGTTCGGTATCTTGGTGTTCTCCTCATGTCTACTTGGTTAAATGCTGCTGATTGCTCTGTTTTGCTAGAGAAAATTGCTAGTAGAATTGATTCTTGGCTTTCTAAGAGGCTTTCCTTTGCTGGTCGTCTCCAACTTATTACCTCCGTTCTCTATAGTATTCAGGTGTATTAGAGCAGCATCTTCATCCTTCCTAAGTCTATTCTCCATGCCATTGAACAAAAGTTTAACAGATTTCTTTGGAATGGAAAGGTTGCTAAGGCTAAAGTGTCCTGGAAAATGCTTTGTCTGCCTAAGAAAGAGGGGGGTCTTGGTATAAAAAAGCTTGAGGATTGAAATTGAGCCTCTATGATGATATACATTTGGAGTCTCTTTGTTAAATCTAGTTCTCTCTGGGTAGCTTGGGTGAAGACTAATTTGTTAAGAGGTAAGAGTTTTTGTCAAGTTAGTGTTCCCCAAGTTTGCTATTGGAGTTGGCGGCTCCTGAAGCTCCAATCAGAAGCCAAAGTGTTTCTACACTTTGAGGTGGGTGATGGCAGCAACATTCATCTCTGGTATGATCACTGACATCCTGTTGGTAAGTTATTTGAGAAATTTGGTTTCCGGGTGGTTTTTAATGGTAGGAGTAGGCTTGATGCTAAGCTCTCCTCTGTTATTGCTAATGGCCATTGCAATTGGCAGCCGACTAGATCTGATCATTGGGTTAACATTCAGAGCTGTCTCCCTCAGTTCCTCTTGGTGTGGTTGATCAGCCAAAGTGGATTATCTCTAAGGATAGTAAGTTCTTTACTTCCTGTACTTGGGATGCTTTTCGTGAGAAGCATAATCTTGTTGCTTGGTATTCCCTAGTTTGGTTTCCCCTTGCTATCCTCAAACATGCTTTTCTTGTTTGACTGGCCATCAAGAATGCTCTGGCTATGGATGTGAGGTCTCGGATTTTAGGTAAAGGAAAGTTCAAGAAAATCCCTAGAAATATTGAGCTTTGTTGTAATTGGAGGCTCTCTAACTCTGTTTTATTGTAGGCCTTTTTTTTCTTCTTCTTCTCTATTTTGGCAGAATAGGTGATGTTGGTTGCTTGTAAGGGTTTGTTTTTGTTGCCCTGTGTTTGGTTTGACTCGTTTGATATATGATAAATCTCTACTCATTCATTAAAAAAAAAAAAAGTATTTAGCAGACAACATTCTATATAACTGTTATACAATTTGATGATGTGATAATGAATATTAGTCATTGAATAAGCATTTAAAAAAAATAAAAAATAATCAAGAATCGGCTTTTACTGCCACGCAAAGGTGGAACTAGGTATAGCTTTGGGGGGCATTAGTCCCCCTAAAGTTTTAAAATTGCCCCTAAAGTCTATGGTTTTTTATGAAATATCCAAAATTAATTTTTCACCCCTCAGTTTGTCCCCCCACCCTTAAATGCCTAGTTCTGCCCCTACAACTACGTCATCCCAATTGTATGTTAGTTATATAATAATTTGATAAATAACATTATTTCAAGGTTTTCTAAGAAACATATTGTGGGAAATGATATATCACTCATTAGTGGTTAACTTCATAACTCACTTATTTAATGATTTTCTCTCACCTCACTTTTGAAGAACACTCAAGATCTATCAAGGTTATTTATACATTACAAAAAAAAAAAAACAACCTAGCCGTTCCACAGAGAGAGAAACCAAAAAAAGCGCTGGCTGGGGGAGGAAGGATCTCTTCCCTCTTTCCTCCTCCCCTCGTTTTCCTCACATGCTAGGGCTGTGACTTCCTACCACCTTCTGCTGCCTCACCAACCGTAGGTGCGCTATGTTTTGGGGTTTTTTGTTGCTTTTTAATTTTTTGTTGTTTGTAATTTTTTTTTCTTGTTGTCTTGGCCCTTGAGTCAAGGATGGTTTTATTTCCTGACCTTTAGGATCGGGAAGGAGTAGATCAGTGTGGGAGGCTATCTCTCACTACCGAATAAATAAAGTTTGTGTAATTTTGAGCTACCCATGTCTTAGATCTAATCTACTCGAAGCAAATCTGTTCTTTAACTGGTGTTCTACATGGGTAAGCGGAAAATGATGTTATAAATAGATTTTCTCTTTTTCTATAACTATATAAGTTCATAGCATTGTGTTATGGTTATTTGCGTTTTATGCTATTGATAATAGCTAAAGCTCATGATTTGTAAGAACTTTTTGCCTATGACTTATTATCAATGGATTATAAAAGATTCACACTCAAAAAAAAAAAAAGATCTATCAAGATTTTTTTTCTCTCTCTCTCTCTAAACTTAATGGACATGTGTAAAGAAGTCTTTGAAAACCTTTAGTCAATCATGATGAGAATAATGAGAATATAAAGTGGCCTCTAAAAAGCCCTAAAAGCGCGTGAAGTTTTTTAAATTTTGGCTACTACATTTGAATAGGTTATATTTGTATTTTAACGACTTAACTTATACATAATGCTAAGCAAAGCCGAGGGGCCTTGAACCATATAATTAAGTATGTGTAGAATAATAATGCAAATATAAGAACAAGAAAATAAAGGGGAAAAAAAGAAATAAAAAAAAAGTTCAAAGTAAGGCTTTGTTTCGACAGAAAATATCTTTCGTCATAATATGTTTTCAGCGAATTCATTTTTCAAAAAAAATTTTCCGTTGAAAATAGTTTCTGACGTTTTAAGCGTACGAAAAATCACAAATAATTTTAATATTTTTATTTAATCAGATTAACCTATACAAATCCATTTTTATTCGCAACATAAAAAAAATATTAGATAAAAAAATTAAACTAAAAATTTAAGTTTCGGCAAAGGTCCCGTAGAGTTCCGTCGGTGTTCCGACAATTTAAAAATAAGAATCTCAAACTCGATTTTTTTTTTTCAGTTTTAAAAAAGAAAAACTAGTTTACGGAAATTAAGGAAAAATTTTCGGTCAAATCAAAATTTTTTCCGTTGACTAATATTAGATTCTGTCACACCAAACACTAAAAAATACGATTTTTTTTTTAAAAAATCATTTACGGCTAAACTTAAGTAAATTAATGGTATATCATCGTGTATTTTGAATATATAACCTTCTTGATTTCATCGTATGCTTTGATTGGAGTGCAACTACCACGCACGCGTGGTTGAACATGAAGAGCAATGCGCCGGAGAGACTCAGGCCGGTTAATGGCATTCAGTACATAGCTTCTAAGACTTTCCATGTACAGCTACTACAAAAGTAGGGCCCATGAGATGAACCTGGGGCAATCCAGGATAAATTTATCTTCTGATTGGAATATAAACTTGTTGATCGATGGGAAGCATGCTATTATGGTTGGTGATCCGGACATGTGGGATCTGTGCATTCCTACTCCATCACCATACCTGGTCATAGAGTTGCAAGACAAAAAATATTGTTAGTACAACTTTATTGATATTGGATTGAAAATAGAAAGTTAAGGGAAAAAAATAAGTTAGAAACGAGAAAACATAGAAGGTTGAAAAGAGTTAAATATATTTTGAGGGGTTTTTTTTTTATTTTTGGTTTAAAAAATGTTATGTGGCATAACTGTCAAAATGATTTTTGTGTTTTGAAGAGTATTTTTGTGTTTTGATTTATTTATTAATATTTTTATTTTGAGGAAAAAAAGAAGAAGATAAAAACGAAGAAATTTCACAAACATAGCAAATTCTTTTCACTAGGATCTGGTAATCAAACTATACATGTAGCAACTTTAAGTATAGAGGCTACTATTGTTAAACTTTTAAGGGAAAAATACATATACTTTATCAAATTAACACCCAATTTACAATGTCATTCTGAATTATCAATTCCATCAATTCCCCATAGCCCCACCCAAAAAAATTACCAAAAAATTGTAATGTACCTATTGTCCCACAAAAAGACAAAAATACTCCTAAAAATTCTCAAAAAGACAAATACTCTTATAAATTTGATAAATGGTTATGTCTTGCATTACATTTAGGTTTGGCTGAAAGAAAAAGCTTATATTCTTTTAAGGGTTAAATTTAAAATCGGTGTATATGCTTATGGTGTGTATCAAATCAATCTTGGAGTTTTCAAAAGTGATAAAATTGGTTTCGAACTTTTGGCGGTGTAAAATCACTCATTTCGTCCACTTCTGTTAGTGAATCGTTTGTCATATGTACGAGACCAAACAAAAAAAGGATTGTCCAATCACTTTGCACCATATGTACTATCTTTGTGTAAGCATTGTTAGATCATTAGACGGTGCTATATCAACGCCCATTTGGTTTAGTGTATCCACGTCAACATGTACCATAATAGTGTATCACTTAAGAAAAAGAAAGCGTGGCTACGAGTGGTGGTGGGGTTCTACGGCGACACACCCCCACTCTGTGGAGGTGGCTTGAAGCGAAAGGGTAGGTCACAAGGACCCCAACCCTACAACCACCACTACAGATGGTGGTTCACAAGAGTCCTTATAATGCACCCCAACACAAGAGGAGGTGGTCATGGGGGACCCTTCCACCCCCGGCCATCACCCACCCCAGCATGGGAGGTGGTGGTTTGGGGTCCCTTGTGATCACCTCCTTCTATGCTGGGGTGGATCAAGAGAGACTCATGCAACCCATCCTCTCCAAGGGTGATCATGTTTTGGTGGGTTGCAGGAGACCCTCCACCCTAGCGACGCACCCCTGCTCGAGAGGTGTAGGAGAAGATGGTCATAGGGATAGGGGGTCCCACACCACACCACGCGACACAAACTCTGTGGGGTTATGGATGGGTGGTCGGAGAACCCTACCACCTGTAGCTAGCAACACCTTTTTTTATTTTTGGTTAAGGTTATATGGTGGTGTTGATGTGGAATCACTAATCCATTTGGACACTATAAGCTCCTGACAAGCCTAGATGTACTTATATGTTTCTAAATTGTTTTCTTGCCCAAGTTCACTCGTATGCCTTTTATTTTCACTTCAGACCTTTTTCGTTGTTCTAATTTTACAATTTTGGTTCGGTAGTAGTGGGGGTTTTTTTAATTTTATTGCTAATTTTCCTTTATAATTACCAGTCTATAAAATTTTTTATTGTTACTAACGCTGGGGTCCCAATATTCAAGTCATATTTAGTCTCAACATGCAGTCAATTTATAACAATAAAATTTGAATGTTAATTTGTATCTCCCATATTGTATATACCATATTTTCAACCTAGCTCGTGGGCTCAATTAAGTGCTGGTAGGTTTTAATGACGCAACAATCTTCTGCTACATGCTACGTCATCTCAACTCTTTTAATTCTACTTAAAAATTTCCATTTGCTATATATATTCTAATTAAAAACGAGGTTGACATCAATAATATTTTGAAACCACGCCGAATGTTGCTTTTCCCTAACGAACTTTTAGCCCAATGCATGCAGATATATGTAATTGCGTATAATATATGCATGTTCTCCCTACTTCATAGATTTTCTGCAAGCGTACGTAACTCGATCGAGCCCACGCATGCATACATGCAAATTGTAAAGGGAGATAGATTGATCTTACTTGCGTTGCTTGGAATTGATGAATTCATCCGGATTGACAGCGAAGAATTTTGAAGTACCAAAGGAAGGTGAGCATTTCTCAGAGCAACAAGAAGCCCATATGCCCCGGTGGGAGCTTCGTCCCTGTCGCCGCGCACCAAGCTTTGAGAGGAGCAACATACCAAAGCTCATTCCACCACCAAAGCAGCCAACCCAGCATCAGCAAGCCTCCTATAAACAAACCTATGGCTGTAAACGAGCCAGTCTTTATGACAGTCCGCTTAATACCCACCTGATTAAACTCGACTCGAATTCGAGATCGATACTGTACAAACTCGCTTATTATTATATAAACCCGCTCGATTAGTTAGTGATACATACTGACTCGCTCGACAAAACTCGATAGGGGTTTGCGAGCTTAGCTCGTTTAAGGTTCGACTGAACCAGCTTGCCTGACTCGTTTAGGGATCGCGAGCCTGGCTCGTTTACTAATATATATATATTACTTGATATTTAATCATTATGTCATTTGATACTTATGAATCATTATATATATCACATTTCACATGATCTAAGATTATATGAATTGTGAGATCATATGATAAATATAATTCATAATTATTAGGGAAAAATATATATTGGCCCCCCAAACTGACAATCGTTTTTGTTTAGCCCCCCTAAAATGACAGTTCATACACATAGATACATCAAACTACCTAATCCTTGTAAAGTAGCCCCCTCCGTCTGAGTTGACCGTCAAGTTGGATGAAAAGTCAATTTTGACTTTTATCTTCTGAAAATACCCTTACTTTGACTAATGAAAAACCGAATTTACCCTTTGAAAATCTAAGTTTGACCAATATCTACAACAAAAGTTTTTTTTTTTTTTACTTTTATTATAAATAAAAATTTAAAAAATCTAAAATAAATCTTTGATTTTAAAGCACTAATTTAAATAATAGCTCAAATTTTTTATTTTTTAGTTTAAACTGCATAAGTTTTAATGAATATGAAAGTGGTCATTCTATTGAAATTTTTAGCAAATTTATAATGTCTATAGGTGTCAGGTCACATTAAAATGCATATATATATACTTTTTACATTTATTAAAAAAAATTAAATATTTAAAAAAAAAAAAAAAAAACAAAGTTCAAGAATGATTGAACCACCTCCTTTCAAACTAGCATTATTTTGACAATTGAAAAAAATCAAATTTTCCTCATATTTATTATCAATAAAAAGCTTTATTTTTTATTTTTATTTATTTTTTATTTTAAAAAAAAAGAAAAGAGAAAAGGGGGAGGGGGTGACTCTCAGCCACCCCTGAGCCACCATAGGGGTGGCTGGTAGCCCCCCCAGCACCCATGGGGGTGCCTATCGGCCACCCCCAGTGGGTTGGGGGTGGCTTGCGAGCCACCCCCTTGGGTCAGGGTGGCCGCAAGCCACCCCCCAGCCACCATGGGTGGCTCGACGGCCACCCCACCTACATCTTGGGTGGCCGAACCACCCATCGGTGGTTCGGCCACCCGTTGTAGAGTTTTTTTTAAAAAAAAATTTTTATTTATTTGAATTTTAATTATTTAAAAATTTTATTATAATTTTTTATTTTATTTTAAATAAGTTAAGGGCATTATTGGAAGAATGTGATAAATAGTGATCACGTGACGCGCACGTGACCACTATTCCGTCCAAACAGACGGCTCAAGTGGACGGAGGGGGCTACCTTACAAGGAATAGGTAGTTTGGTGTATCTATGTATATAAGCTGTCATTTTGAGGGGGCTAAACAAAATGACTATCAGTTTAGGGCGCTGAAATATATTTTTTCCTAATTATCATACTTCTTATTTACTATAGATAATATTATATCATATGATATGATTCATAATTCATAAGTAGAATATTATAGCCATATAATGTCACATAAGTACTATACAAATTCATACTAATATATATATATATATAATATATATATATATATATATTTTTGAAAATGAAACTTTTAATTTCCATTGATAACAATTTTTGAGCAAAAAAGTTCATACAATCAAAATTTTAAGCAAAAAGCAAAAAGTTTCAACAAACATAGCTCAAGGCTATGAACTTACAAGTCATCTATGATCTAATCAATTGTACACTTATGTATGATTCCGATTATATATCAGATCTACAACAAGCAGACAAATTCGAACCCAAGTCACAATACAATTGTTAAACGGCCGTGAGAGATAGTCTCCCACACCGAACTACATCTCCTCGACCAAAAAGGCCAAGTGACTAAAATAACAAAAGAACAGAAAATAAAAAATACAAAGCAGATCCACCGACGCAACTTGTGGCAGAAGGAGGCGGGGGAGCCCAAGAACCCAATAGGGGAGTGCGTGAGATGGTGGAGCTCTTCAAAGTTTATAGATCTGATTTTGAAAAAATCAAATCCAAAAAACTTCAAAAAAAACAAATCCGGGGCTGTGAGCGGACAAATAAGGTGGAACCCAGCCAACAAGTCGTGGATGGGAAGTTGACGAAACTGCAATGTAGGGATAAAGCCACCGGAGAGGTGGATAAAGCCTCCACAGAGGTGGATAGGGCCGCCAAAAAGGCGTTAGTGCCTCTAAAGGGGCGAGAAGGGGAGTGGGAAGGAAGAAGGGGGAGTAGAGGGGAAGGGGGGGAGGAGGGAGGTTCAGATCGCTCCCTCCTCCCATGGCAGCCATAAGTTTCTTTTGGATTTTGGAGAGAGAATAAAGGTTTTTGAGAAGATATTTGTTAATGTATGTATGAACTTATGTAACAATGACAATGTGATTCATATAATATCGAATAAAATGATTTGTATTGGAATTAACAATGTATTTGTTATAACTTATAATCACAAATTAAGTATTAATTACTATTAGAATTTAGATGATATGGCAATATAATCATTTGAATTATCATTCGAATTTAGATTACATGATCATATCATCTAACATTGTACCATATAATCATAAGTTCATATGATCATAGGATATAACATTATACCATTTAATCTAACATTATGTCATATGATTATATAATCATTAAATCATATGATTAAAGGAAATAATCTTGTTCCATATAATAATGTGTTTATTATAATCACAAATTAAGTATTATTATTAGAATTTATATCACATGATCATATAATATAACATTGTGTCATATGATCATATGATATAATATTGTGACATGTAATCACAATTTCACATTATAACAATTGTTTTTTTTTTTTTTCCGGTGGAACATAATTACAAATTAAGATATAAGTATAATTATATAAATCATTTTTATACTCATAGCTTAATTCATAGTTCACACAAACACATAATAAGTATTATTATTATTATTATTATTATTATTATAGTTTAAGTACACTTTATAGCCAAATTCATATTTTATATGTCATGAGCCTATGATTAAGTATAATATATACAAAGACAATGTGAATCATATAATCCCAAATTAAGTGATTAACATTGAAATCAACAATATGATCATAATCATATGATCTAACATTATATCATAGGATCATAGGATAGGATATAACATTGTGCCCTATAATCTTGTGTTTCATATAATCATAATATAAATATTATCATTAAAATTTGATCATATGACCATATGTATTATCATTTTACTTTAGATCACATGATGATATGATCATATAATTATATATTACTAATAATCAAAGTAATAATATGTTCATAATTATATGAGTATGTTAATATAATAATACTAACATACTAAGTAGTTAGTTAATAAACTAAGTTAAGTTAATATATATTAAACCACGAATTAGTTTGGTAATATAAAAATGAGAAATATTACATTTCTTTATCTTGTCATTTTCCTATTTTTTTATTTTTCAAAATCACAATTAGATTTATGAGTTTTATGTAGGTCTACACATAAGACCCACATATTCAATGATAATTTAAAAAAATAGAAATATAAGAAAATCATATTTGTAGATGTTGCGGCATTTCTATTA
>FXXK01000030.1:2176361-2223128 GCA_900184695.1 Betula pendula | reverse complement strand
TTGTCAGTATGAGGGGGCTTTTTTATATTTTTCCCTTATTTTAACTAGTCTTAATTAAAAAATGCCTCATATCTGGTTCGGTAAATTAGTTAAAAATTTGTTGAACAGCTGTTCATCAACAATATATAATCAATATTAAAAAAAATTAATAAAATTTTAGCTTTTTTTTTAATTTTTTGAAATAGAAAAAATAGATAAATAAATAATATTTTAAATGAAAAAAACTAAAATTAGATAACTAAAATACTGAATCGGATGTAATTTAAAAATATTAATATAAATTGTCCCGAGTGACTCTCGGCGATGTCCAGATCAGAATCTGTTGGTGTCTCGAATGAGTCCCGACAAGGTCTCAGCAAAGTCCCGATGGTGTCCTGACGGGAGAGGATCGGGATCCCTGAATTAAAAAGGCTACGTTTGTTAACCACTTTCCCTTCTTTCTTTTTTTTCTTCCCTCAAAATTAACATCATTTTTAATATTTTATAAATCACTTTTTAATAATTTTTTTTTTTATTTTTTATATCACATCACTCATTTTTTAGTACTATTCAAATAAAAAATTTACTAAAAAATAAATTTTTTTTATTTTTTCATACAAAAAATTTAAAATATTCTCTTACTTTATATCACATCATTCATTTTTATTATCATTTAAAAAAATAAATAAATAAATAAATCCAAAAAAATTAGCAGAGCCAAAATCTGTCCTTTGGATTTGATGCAGTCCTGTTTCGGATGTTATGCAATATCGGTTGTAATGCACGCGATTTGAATCCGATCTACCTTTCTTCTATTGACACGTTACCCTTTCATTAAATCTGTCTGTTCTTCTCTTTCACAATTACTACTGCCTTTCACTTTTCCGTACACATCGTTTCCCAATTCTTTATCCCGTTACACATGTGACATGTCCTTTGTTAATTGTTTGCTGTTTGTCTTTCGTTTGCTTCTTTTCAGAATGTACTTTTTGAAAAAAAAAAAAAAAAATCCCTCCAAAACTGTCGTGTAGTTACAGTAACGGAGTAACCAATTTGAAAAAGAAAAAAAAAAAAATCAGGAAAGCTGTTTTGGCGTGTAAAGGCCAGTTGATTCGTATCTCCAGATTTTTTTTTTTTTTTTTTTTTTTTTTTTTTTGAAGTTTATCTCCAGATTTAGGGTGTGAATATCATAGCAAAAAATAGAAGATGGTAGTGCGCACATTCACCGAGGTTTGTTTTTTTCACAAACTTGTTTCGTTCCGTTGTGCAAACAACTTTTTTACTAGTCGTGCAAACAAATCACACAATGACACAAGCAGATCTGCTATTCAGCCTATTTACGTGAAGGCATCTTTGAATGGAAGAAAGAAAAAAAAAAAAAAAAAGCATAATGAAAAGATTTTCTACAAGCTTTTTTTTTTTTTTCTTTTGTAAGAAGAATTTTCTACAAGTTTAAATTGTAGATTTTCAGTCTGTTACACGTGAATTAAAAATGTAACATATTATCATTCAAAATTGAGTATATTTTTATCAACTTCTTATTATTTATATTGCAAAAAGTTTTAAATTGAAAATTGTCTTTTGTTTATTAATAGAAAAAGTCTCTTTAAGAGTAAAAAAAATCTTTAAAGATGACTTTTTTTTTTTTTACTTGTAAGAGCATCTCCAATGTACCTTTTATACGGCTTATAATAACTATATTTAATTATTTTGAACAACTTTTTTCCTCCGATGGATGCTTCAAAACAAAGTATCTCCATCTATATATAATGAGAGTTTATCATAGCACTTATAGCTGTACAAACGAGGTGGTTATAATTGCCTCACAACCACTAACCATATAATCGCTTTTGTAGACGATTATTAAAAAACCGCTAACTGCTTAAAGCGGAGGTATGTTAACGGTTTTAAAGATAGGGATAGACAGTTAATAATAGCTAACTGCTAACTACTACCTTATATATATATAATTATTATTATATATATTATATTATATATGATATATATGCTATATATATATATATATATAGTATATATAATATACACTATATATACTATATATAATATATATATATACACTAATATATATATATTATACATTTTTTTCGTTTTTTATTCTACATAGAGATTTTTGGTGACAATGATTGTAATGCTTTTATTTAATTTAAATGTTTGATTTGTAATATTTGTTAGACGTTAGCCATTAGTTATTAAGTTTTTTTTTTTTTGTTTTTTTAATACATATATTTTTTATTTAGGTTAGTTGCATATGTGGAGTTAGAGAGAGCAAATTGATTTCAAATGTTTTTTTTTTCCTTAAAGTCCCAAGGATTTTTTTTTAAAAAAAATCTAAAAAGAAGCAAAAATATACTCAAAATAATATAAAATAAGCCCCAATTAAACAAATTGTGAGCTTATACTCATAATGGGGTAAGATAAACTAATCCTAGTAATCCTTTTTTTTTTTTTTTTTTCCTAATAATCCTAGTAATCCTTAATTGAAATATTATAGGATTTGGCTTGAAGTTGTA
This sequence comes from Betula pendula, assembly GCA_900184695.1. NCBI lineage: Eukaryota > Viridiplantae > Streptophyta > Magnoliopsida > Fagales > Betulaceae > Betula > Betula pendula. The sequence goes on along the minus strand of FXXK01000030.1, from coordinate 2,220,618 downwards.
GTAAATTAAAGGTGAGATTTGATTTCAAAATTTACCAAGCTGGATCCAATATTATATATAGTAAAGTTTGTTGCTTTACCAATTTTCATTTTGAGCCAATTTTCTGTCCTTCTCTTTGCTTATAGGGTCAATTTAAAGCCTTTTTGCTGGAAATCATCCCTACAAAACAATGACCAATCAATCAGGAAGGCATAAAAGGTTATTTCACCATTTTAACTGTCTGATTTGACAGAATTGGTTAATAAAGGGAGGACATTGCAAAATCGTGACATTTCAAGAGAGTAAGTGAAGTTATCCCTATTATTTTTAATTTTGTAATGAGAACATGTTAAGTATTTAAAAATATAAAATTAAATTTTTTTTCGTAATGTAATAGATATAACTTTAATTATTAAAATTGTGAGTTTAGATACATATTTGTTTATATGTGTATATATGAGTGAGTTTATGTGAATGTGTGTATGTAATGAATTATATACATTACTATAAGATTAACATATAAATTGGAAGATTGTTTAAAATTTGAGATAATTTTCTAATTACTCAAATGATAAGTTTTAACCGTAATTAAATAACTATTACTTAGTATGAATTTACAAATAAAATATTAAACAATCACAAGATTTACTCTATATAAAATGAATAGGTTAATTACGTAGCTCGTGAACAAGCTCCAACTCTTTCGAAAATAAATGAACAGAGTATGTAGTTTGATATCATCGAGCTCGATTCGTGTTCGAAAAAAGTTAAACGAATTGAACTTAAATATTCAACACTTGATTCGACTCGGCTCGATTACAACCATATAAAAGATTATATCAAATATGAGTGACACTTTGGATAGCAATGTCATAAAACTAAGCTGAGATCATTCGAGCAACTCATGACATAAAACTCACATCAAACTAGAATAAATATCACACTAAACCCAATCTCAGCTCCTAATTCGTTCATTTCTTTTCTTGTTTTGGTCAAGCAAGTCATAGGATGCTAACTTTCAGTTTAGACAGATACTTCATCAACTCCATAGTGTTACTGAAATTTGTAAGTGTTACAAGCTTCGGTTCAATGAAATTCAATGCACCTGAGCGTCGAAAAGGGGTTCTGCCGGGTTTACCACCGGCTACCCTCTAACTTTTCTTTTTCTTTTTTTGTAGCTCCTCTTTAACAGGTGGTGTGCGGCCACTGTATCTGCGTACACATTAATTATTGGGCTGTGATATACATCAGCCCATGCTGATGCTACAGTACATCAGCCTGGGCATGAATCAGAAATAAAATTAATAAAAAAAAAAAAAAAATTTTTGGGACCCACCATATAGACCCAGGCTGATGCAACAGTGCATCAGCCTGGGCTGTGCTTTATCTTTACCTTTATCTTTACCGTTAATTATTATAGCTACATGTTGTTATTCTCCTATGTTTACTTTCTTACTTAGTTTTGTGGAAGACAAGCATGTCAAACGTATGACTCTGAATGGCTTCTTCTAGGATAATGTCGAGAAAAGTTCTAAGACAAACATAATTTCAGTAATTTTTCCAAATATTTTCATGATGTAGTAGTTTAAATTAACATAAACTCCTAAGAATTTTTTGGTTTGGTCATCCCATATCTCATTTGAGTAACAGTAAGACTTAAGGTCTTAACTTTGTAACTCATTCTATTTTATTAAGGATTAAGGACAAGACGAGTTCATGATTTCAAATATTTTATAAATAAAATCATCTTAGTTGGAGAAAATGTTTTTCTCAAAGTAATACAAATTGATATAGATTATTTAAAATATTTCCGATGACTTGATCCAAAGATCTTCATATTTGAGCGAAATTATATTTATTCAGATAGTTTTAAGAAATATGTGAAAATGACTATATCATAGAAGAATATTCACATTTTTTTCTTTTAACTACTTTAAAACCTATCTTTGACTTAAGAAAAATAGCAACATTTGTGAACAGAGCAGCCCCCACCAACTTGACTTAGGCCTGTGAACGCAAGAGCAGCTCAAGACCTCAAGAGGTGTAGGGCATGGAAAATTGCTCACGGAACTAGATTCGTTTGATGTGGTTAAGAATCTCAAGTGTTTAAGTTCTACTAAAGAGAAATAATTTGGGACAAGATTTACTCCAGCACTCAATTATAAATACTACAGAAGAATTGAAACAAGGGCACTTCCTTTCGGCACATTACAAAACAACATTACACACTTTGCTTTCACAAAAAATTTAAAACTTTATTTTATTTAATATTACATTAATCAATTCCTTCATCTTTTCCCTAATCAAAACCATTATTAATATGAATATTGACATGTAATCATATCAAACAACGGCCATATAATTATCATACTTGCCACTACAAATAATTTATTCCTCTTTTCCCTAACCAAAACCATTTATCAATATGAACATTAACATATAATCATCTCAAACAATGGTCATATAACTGTCATATTTGCCACTACAAATAATTTATTCCTTTAAGCAAATGTCATTGCCAAAACAAAATAAGAGCAACTTCATGCATGTTGAATTCTTTGTTGCAAGCTTCATGTTTTGAATGGTTTCACCTCCACGAATAATCTGAAAGTTTAACCAATAATTAGTTAATAATAATAGATGATATAAATCAATAAGCAAAATTGTGATATGGCAGATAAATTTAAAGGACAAAAAGTAAAAACAGATTCAGAGCGAGCTAAAGGTAACAAAAGAGATTTGATCAATAAGTTCTTTCCATATGATTAGTAACTGAGGGTTATCTGCTATCGTTCCCTAGCTCAAGGGAGAAGACAACAAACAAATGGTTTTTAACCGCAAACAAATAGAGCCTAAATGTTCTGCCAAGAAACAATGTAATTAATACAGCAAAAATGGAGACCACATAGACAAGAAAGAAAATCATAACCAGTCATGTGAGTGAGAGAGGAAAATATTCAAAGGTGTACTTGATTAGTACAGCTCAAGCACGGTGCACTTGATCACTCTAGGAAGAATATTAGACAAAAATCAACCAAATTAAAAGGAGAGGGCAAAAAAGAACCTTATTATGAAAAACTTGCAAATGCTCAAGTGATGTATGATAAAAATGAATTTTTTTTTAACACTAGCCCATTACCAACGCATTGCACGAAATTTTCATTATAATTTAATTTTAAAAGTCATATAGCTAAAATGTTCAAAAAAATATAAATAATAACAATGAAAGAGTTTAAAAATGAAAAAACACAAAAAAAAAAAGTTTAGCGAGGAATTTATTACCACATACTATAACTTTCTGAATGAAAATCTCTCGTTGAATCTGAGTATTGTTTGAAACTTAGCCTCAAAATATTTATTTCATTCGTCAAATTTAAGCATAATGCAATTCAAGATCTTCGAGCAAATTTCAATAAATAATCATTAAGCTCTTTTTCAAAGAGTTCATAAGATTTAATTGAATCAGTGTCGGCATGATGAACATTTTTTAAAAATCTTAAAATAACAGAACTAATAGGATGGAACATTTGGTAGAAACTCATTTTCAACGTATTCCAAACATCATCCATTAAACAAGTGACTTTTAATAAAAGAAATGACTTTTCAAGAGGTGGGGTTGTTAGAACAAATAAGAAGGAGATCCTCGGTTGAAAAAGATGTTTTGAAGGATAGGATTATGAAGAAGAATAAAATTGAAAGAGCAAGAGAAAGAGAATTATTATTTTAGTACGAAGAGGGAAGAGTGAATGAAGTGATATCTAGGAGTTGAGTAATGCATTATATATAGCCTATTCGGAGCTTGGACAAGGGCATTTTTGTCTCACCCGTGAATCATGTACACGTAACTTTTTCGAGCAGAGATTCCTGATGAAAATAAAAAGAAAGGAAAATGAGGGAGCTCTTTAAGAGAAAAAGAGGAAAGGTCAAGTCTAAAATACGAAGCAAAATTTTTTTCTTATTCTTTTCATATTTTTTTTTTTAGGAAAAATTTCAGTTAGACCAAACTTTAGATTGTTTTGACATATTTTTTTAAATTTTATTTTCTTTAACTTTGGTACCCTAAACTTCTAGTTTCTCTCACTTTATCCCATTTGTTAGGATTCAGTCATTCATCATTAAATCATATTAAAATTCTTAAAATATCCTTGCATTTAAAAAAAAAATAGAAAAAAAAATCTAAAATGTGGGTAATTTAAAATTTTTTGCGTTCATTCGTTAGGATTCGAAAAATCTTAATGGAGGAGATGTAAGAGCATTCTTATCCGGCTCCCTACTATAGGGATATCCTCATAGTAGGGAGCCAAAATGAATTTTTCACCATTTTATTGCTCACATCCGGCTCCCTACTTTGAGGAAAAAAGTAGGGAGCATAAAATGGCTCCCTACTAGTAGGGAGCCATTTCACTCCCTACTATTCTTTTTTATAATAAAATATTAGTTTCTCTCTCCTATTTTTTAATTTTTTCAATTTTATTTGTTTTCTCATTTTTAAAAATATTAATATTTAAATGAAAAAGTCAAAGTGGATCCCTAAAGTAGGGAGCCGGATGTAGGTGTTTAGAAAAAGTGGCTCTCTAAAGTAGGGAAAACTGATTTTACTCCCTACTTTGAGGATAAAAATAAGGAGCCGGATGAGAATGCTCTAAGTGATAAACATTAAAAGTTCAGAGTACTAAAGAGAGAGAAAATAAACTTTAAGGAGAACATGTTAAAACGACTTAAAGTTTGGAGGATCTAACTGAAGTTTCTTTTTTTTGAAAAAAAAAAAAAATTCATGTTTGGGTACTAGTTTTTTAAACCTAATTATATTCGGTTCTCATCCAACCCTTTTTTATAGACAAATGAATTTTTTTTTAGAAATACTACGGCCCTGTTTGGTTTGCGGAATAGGTCCTGGAATTGAATGATTATTCCTATGGAATAATCATTCCTTTATTTGGTAAGAGCCTATTCATAGGAATAGTTAATTCCCATAGGAATACTTATTCCCTTACGAAGAGGAATAGGTATCTCCTTTTAAAAATGAGAAGGGATACCTATTCCTTTCATACAGGAATAGAATTATTGCAGCATCTTCTCATAAAAGCCTCACACTCCAATATCAATTTTTTTTTTTTTTAGTATTATGAAACCATTTGGTGATGTGCTTTTTTTTTTTAAAAAAAAAAATAAATAAAATAAAATTGATGGTGAATATGGATGTTTTTTTTTGATATGCTTTTTTTTTTTTTTTGTAGTTTTACAAAAAAAAAAAAAAAAAAAACTTGCAATTTAAAAAACAAAAAACAAAAAACTACGAACTTTTTTTAAAAAACCTATAGCAGTTTTTTTTTTTTTTCTAAAAAAAAAGTTATAATATAACGGTTTTTGTTTAAAAATAAATAAAGAAAACTTCCTTAAATTATATTTGTATTATAAGGGTATTTTAAGAAATTTGATTACAATATAATTCTATTCACCAGCATATTCCACTATACCAAATAAAAGAATATCTATTCAGTGTTCTATTCCATCGTTACAACCAAACTAAGGAATATGAATAACTATTCCATTCCACCTTCTTCTATTCCAAGGAATAACTATTCCTTTTCCTAATGGAATAGTCATTCCGCAAACCAAACGATGCCTACATGTCAATCTTTCATATATATATTTTTTAGCCTAAAAAAAAGACGTCCTTCACTGCAGTTATTGACTTTTTTTTTTTTTAGGTGAAAAAAAAAAAATTCAAAGATGGTCCAAAAAGATGAAAAATAAGCATCTTTTTTTTTTTCCCGATCTTTCTCAATCTTCTTTTTTTTTTAAAAAAATTATTATTGAATATATAGTCTCATATAGGTCTTACCCATAAGACTTTTAAATCAATGATAATTTTAAAAAGTAGAATGATGAAAGAAGGAATCAGAGAAAATTTATAGCAATTCCCCTTTTTCTTCCTTATAAAAAAAAATTAACTATAATAGATTTCATTATCTTTTTCTATATTAATTAAATATATTTTTTTTACTATTATTTTATTCTTTTTTCTCACTTTCTCTTTTTACTATTTATTGAGTAACATGTATTTTAGGATTATAATAGTCAATCTTTAGCTACCCAATGGTTTAAAAAATGGAACAAGTTATATAGGGTTTCTGTTGTAAGTTCTCTCTTTGTTTTCTTTTCTTTTCTTTTCTTTTTTTTTTAAGAGAAAGTAGCAAATTTGAGGGTATTTGGTGCGCATGTAGTAACAAGCATACAAGCCCTGAATAGCGCTTTTGGACCATCAGATGAAAGAAACAGTAATCCTGACCGTTCCATTTGAGGCGTGGAGACCGAGACCTAGATCCCATGGATGGCCTATATTGTGCAAGCACCAACTCATCTACCACACTGATGAGCGCAGGACAAAAAAAAAACCAAAGAAAATTAACTCTCATATCTGCAAGTCCTTTCCAAACATGTTTGAATCTAGTTTTGTTTTCTCAAAAAAAAAAAAAAAAAAAAAAAAATCTAGTTTTGTTTTCTATTATTTAATGGAAAAAAATCATATTTAATCTCTAAGTTTTCCTTTGATTAGAATTTAGTTTTTGAATTTTGAATTTTAAAAATAAAATCTATAAATTTTAATCAAGTTTGAAATTTATTTTTCTATTATTTTAGAGTTAAAGTTAACGTTTTTTTTTTTGTTTTTATATATATATTTTTTATATTGTATTAAGGATATTGATAATTATTTAGTAGTTTATTGGACATTGTCACAATTAAAAATTTAATGGAACATTGTTAATTTAGTAGTAATTTAAAAGAGGTAAGTAAATTTTTTCCTAAAACCTTTTAAAGGTTATTTTTTTAATTGAAAATTATTTTAATGTAATAGAAATAACAATATTTTTAAATTTTTTTAATCGATAATAATTTTAAAAATTTGTAAGTATTTTGTGTTTAAAATTGTTTATTAACCCTTTTACTTTTTTTTTTTACTAAAAAGGAAAAATTTTCAAAAATATTCTCAAAGGAAACCAAATTTATGTCTGACAGTAAGTCCGTATACCCTCTTTGACCGATTTTTCAGTCCGGTTTTTCACCGTGTCACGTGATATTTTCTGCTTTATAGTTTATACTGTCAAAGTTACCTACCCTCTTTTTCTCTGCCAAAAAAGATCAAAAGGACATAACTTTGCCTGAGAAAGTGAAACGGCAAAAAAATCAAAAGTACTGATTTTATTTCAGAGTTAAAGTGAAAAGGACTTTCAAAGTCCGAAGAACTGATTTTTTTCTTGTGATAAATGTTTGTCTCTATTCACGCCCGTATTAGAGCACTCTCATGGTTTAATAAAATAGTGGAAAAATTATTTTAACTAGTTTGACCAAAAAATAAATGTCTTACATTCAATTCAGTAAATTGACTAAAAATTTGTTATGCAACTTAACAAATTTGTTGAATATTGTTTATAAATAATTTATAATTTATACCGAAAAAAAAATCAATAAAATACTCTTCCTTTTCTAGGAATAAATAAAGTAGATAAATAAATAATATTTTAAATAAAAAAATAAAATAAAATAGTTAAAATGCTTAATCAGATTTAAGTACTAAAAAAAATTGAGTAATTAAAATAAAAAAAAAAAAACTATTTAACTAAATATTTATTAAACCGAATGTAAATATTCTTAATTACTTTCTAGCTTCCTCTCTCCCCGGTCCTTAATATATATATATTAATTAATTACTCGGGTATATTACAGTCTATAGTCGTGACTTAAATGTAGTAACTTACGGGAGTTATTTTACTGGTTTTCCCTTTTGACGGAAACCATTAAGGATCGGTTTGCTTGTTGCAGGAAATTCAAAAGCTTTGTTTGTATAATTTTAATTTTCAAATTTAATATTGTGAATTAGACAAATCAAGAATAGAAATCCACATCATAAAAAATATGAATTGGGAATAGCAAAATAGCCAAAAAGCAAAAAAATATTTTGGCGAGCTTGCTAGGAATTTCCTAAACAATGAAAGAACTAAGAAGGGAGGTCCGCATGTGGTGTGCTAGGTGAAAACAGAGGAAAACTTAAAATTCACCTACTTTTCACGCATGAACATTAATAAAGCATTAAGAACTTTTTTAGCCCTTATAAATTCGAAAATAAAAAATAAAAAATTAAAAAATAATTAATTTTTAATTTTGATTTTTAAAAAAATAAATTTTTAAACGAAGATATTTCTAATTTTTTTTTTTAAAAAAATATTTGAATTTGGCAAATTGGGCAGTAGATTTTTTTTTTTTTAAAAAAATTAGCTTTAGTTTTTTTTAGAATTTATTTTATTTTATTAAGGGTATTTTCGTTATTAAAGGTACATTAACAATTGTTTAGTAGTTTAGAAGGACATTGTTACAATTAAAAATTTGGAAAGGACATTGTTAATTAAATGATAATTTGAGGGGGATATGTGAATTTTTTTCAATTTTTAAAAATATAACCATTAGAATAAGAGAGATATTAAAAAATATGAGTGTTAATAAAAGACAAACATTTAAAAAATATTAATGTTTGAGAAAGAATAAATAAATCTTTGAAAATTAATATTTGAATATAATAGTGATAATAAATAGTTAATTTGTTGAGACTATTAAAATTGCTTTAAAATAATTAATGATTAAAATTAAAAAAAAAAATTTTTAAGGTAAAGCCTACTAAGAATGCTCTCAGAAGCTCTATACTAGCCACGTATGAACATTATTAAACTATACCTGGCTTTCGCAGTCAGTAGTAAAAATCCCCCCTTAAGATGAATCGTGGTGTAATTAATTTTTATGTGAAATTTAGTAGACTCTTTTCACAGTGAATTTTTTATGAGCAATATGTATCCAACTCACCTTTGATTTTTTCTTTTGTTTCACTCTCTCGAGCAAAACTCTGACCTTTTCATTTTTCTACATATCTGTGCACAGAAAAAATAGGGGTGTGATGGATAAACACTTTTGTGGGTTTTTATTTTTATTTTTAATAATAATAAAAAATAATTGATGTGGTATAAAATATAAAAAATATTGTGAATTTTTTAAAATAAAAATATAAAATTTTATGTTTTAGTAAATTTTTTTACTTCTATATTGTAAAAAAAATATTAATAATATAAAAAAGTGAAAAAACATTTGTTAAAAGCAATGGACGAAATATTAAAAATGAAGCTTGACTCTTTGAAAGGAGAAAAATGAGGAGAAGAAAAGGGTTTTGCTATAATGGTATTTCTCTTGCGCTGTTCCACTTTTTTTTTTTTTTTTTTTTTTTTTTTTTTTTTTTTTTTTAACGTTTTGTATCGTAACTAAACTCTATAATAAGAGCATTAGAAGTAGCTTTTTTTATAATATTTTTTAATGTATAAAAATTAATTATTTTTTTCTTTCATATTTAGGGTGCGTTTAAAATTGCGATTTCGTAGACAATAAGTACGATTTTAAATTAAATTGTAAAAATAGATTGTTTGAAAATTGCGTTTTTAAAAATTGCGATTTAAAACGTAAAAAATTTATGTTTTAAATGTTTCAGATAAGGGGGGTATATTTTTAAAAACGCTAAAATTTTTAAGGTTAAACTGCATTTTTAAAGGCTAAATTATAATTTTATCAAACACTTAATTGTATTTTCAAAAACTACATTTTCTTAAGGAGCTAAAGTTAGCCATAAATTTTCTGTCGGTCAATCCTTTGCCGTTAGCCTCAAAATATTATCGTTTGAAATGCACGCGATTTGAATCCGATTGACCTCTTCTATTGACACGTTCCCCTTTCATTAAATCTGTCCGCTGTCCTTCACAATTATGACGCGTTGAATGGTTTTTGAGTTTTTTCTTAAACTTGTTCAAACTACAACCTCTTCATTTTCTCTTTAAATATCACCAAACACAAGCTAACATCTTGCAACTCTCCCGAACTCACCATGCATCTCATACTTCCTAATCCTGCAAAGGACGCCTATGATATAACTACTAAAGAATCTCTAAGCCATTATGAAGAGTTTCGAAGGAATGTTCTTCCAACTATGCCTAATCTTCTTTCAGAGCTTCTTAATCCTCCAAATGATGACGAATATGTAAGTTTTATTTTTTATTTTTGGTTTCTTATTATTTTTTCTTAATCAGTATATGTGACTGTTTTTTTTTTAATAGTGGTATAGAGAATGGATAGCTACGTTGCACAACGATAATAATCGAATGCTAGCAAGTTTTTCAAAAATTTGGAAGCGAAGTCCGGATGAAAAATTACTGGGATTCGGGTACGGAGGTTGCATACTATTCGGAACAATAGTCCACAGAATTCGGTTATTTCATGTATCGTCATTATATTGTGTCGATTTGTACAATAGAGTGTGAGTTTTTATGAGGTTTGAATTTGAAATTTTATTTCTGTATACTCCTATTAAAGATGATAATCGACTTGATGGTGGTATGAACATTGATTTGGTATACTTTCGTTATTTCATTGCTTTCTTGGTCAAGAAAACGCATGCATGAAACTAATTCAATTCTTTTCCGTCAAAAAAGAGTGGGTGAAGAATTGAAAAAAAATGCTTGTTTTCTATTTTTAAAATTTTAGAAATAGAAAACAAGTATGTTTTTTTCAATTCTTCACCCATTCTTTTTCGACGGAAAAGAATTGAATTAGTTTCATGCATTCGTTTTCTTGACCAAGAAAGCAATGAAATAACGAAAGTAGACCAAAATAACTTTGATTAGAGTATCAATTTGTTGAGTTGTCTATGTACTTTTTTTTCTTGTTGTTTGACTGTCTTGACAAATCTTTGAAAGTGAGCTGAATGATTTGTTTCTAGCTCTTTGTTTCAAGATCATGAATTTTAGGATATGCTTATTTTAGAGTTTTTAATTATAATAAGAAGTTATTGATGTGATATAAAGTAGAAAGAATGTTGTAATTTTTTATATGAAAATGTGAATTTTTTATTTTTAGTAAATTTTTTTAGTTGAATAATAATAAAAACTGAATAATATAAAAAAAAATATAAAAAGAAATTGGTGAAGTAAGATTATGCAATGCAAGACAAATCCCAATTTATATAATGTAAAAATTATGCTAGTGAAAATGTTATATATAAATAAATATGTCTATAACTTTTCTTATATGGTCTATTTAAACTCATAACTCTTTCTCGATAGGGTGGGCGCTCTCTCAAGTGACCTATATTACAATACTGGTACCTTTATTGTTAGTGGTTTGATCCCATTTAAACTCCGGTTGATCTAAGAAATATTTTCATTTGAATTCTTAATAGAGCTATCTTGACGTTCTAAAAGCTACATTTACTAAAATTTTTGTGCTTTTATTATTTTTTTTTCAGACTAAAAATATTAACAAATAATTCAAACACAAAGTACAAAAAAAAAATACAAAAAAAATCTTTTACTTTTACGTCACATAAGAATATTTATTTCAAAAAAAACAAAATTTAACAAATAATGAACTCTCCCTCATTTCACACAATGACCAAATTGGGGACTGAGCATACCAATCACATACTCTAATGAATTATTTTTAGCAGATAATTCCAGGAACATAAAAGTAGAGTAAGTATGCATGGAGTGTCAAATCCATTTCATTATTTAAGTCTCAACCAAACCTTCAAAAATTACTCCTATTCCAATCTTGCTTCCCTTTTAGCAACATCCATAAATATACGTTTGATCCACTTCTCTCTTTGTTAGAAGTGGTCGCACTGCCACTCTAGCAGGCCACAGATAGCCGCGCACAGCTATCCCTTTTTCTCTGTTGAGGTTGTTGGGTGGCCAACTCTCTATTTTTTTTTTAAAAAAAATAAATAAATAAAAAAGTTAAAAGTTAGCTTTCATACTTACCTTTTTTTTCTTTTTTTTCAAAATAAGCACATCTAATGCTAGAAAACCAACTTTAATGTCTAAACAGTTATCTCACAATGCTTACATGAGATAGTGTTAGAAATCACATTTTTATTCCACAATTATTTTTGTGAGAATTCTCACTTCTAACCAACCCTCAAATCAATTATTATTAAAAAAGTAGTTACTAGCATTACTCAATTTTCCGAAACAAGAGCTTAAACATATAGTTACATAAACATGATTCTGAAAATTTACCAACATCATCGGTCTTCCGTGTAAATAATATTACAACAAAAAATTTATAACTCATTACAGTGATTCTTCAAGATAAACAAGCTAAGAATAGTAGGAGAATTAAACCCACCGCACATTTAGTCACAGGACAACCATAGCGACCCAACCATACAAGAGCTGCTATGGACCATGGATTGTCTTCTGAGATGAGAGATGACACAGAGGCGTTTGCAGATTTATGGTCCTCAAATGCTTAATGTAAATAAAGAGCAACCTTTCTACCTCAAGAGGAAGACACTTCTGTAATCTCAAGTTCAAAGATCCTTCACATCACTCGCATGTTTTGGAAAGTGTCTGGTCCTTTTTGACATCCAAACTACCATATATTCTAGTATAAATCATCTATTTAAAAGGATCTAATGTGATTTTCCCTCTCTTTCAAACAACTGTCTTCTTAAGAACATGACCAACTTATCAAGGATTGCATCATTTTCCGCCAGATACTTTTCAGCTTCATGTTTGTAACTGAATACTTCCCCTCCTATGAGGTAGTTGCTTCCTTCTTTGACAATGACTCCATGTTCACAAGCCAACTCCAAGGCTTCAGACTCACAGCAAAACCCTCTTCCAAATTGTATCCCCAGCTCGGCCACTTTCATCGCTGGTGCCAGACTATTTTTCACCACTTGCACGCAAACCGCAAGACCGGTTGCCTGAAAAGTCAAATATTTTTATAGAAAAAATAAATAAATATAGGACAACCTCAATGAGTGGATGATAATAAAAAAGATAAAAAGTGAAAACAAAGGTGCTCAGAATTTTTTTTTTTTTTTTTTTAAAAGCAAAAATTCTGACTATCAATTAATTAAAAGAGAAAATGAAACAAAAACTAACATCCATACTAATCTTAGACACAAAAGTCCATGCTCATCTTTCTTGTCCATGACTAAATTATTTCTTTATTTACACAAAGATCAAGTTATTGTCCACAAAAGCAATAGCCTTCCCAGTACTGACATAATTTTCGAGAAAACAGATCTAGGAAGAATATCAAGTGCTCATACATATTACGGTTTTTACCAAAATACTGGGCTCTACTGGCACTGTCGGTTTGCAAGTAAGCTGCTGCAAGTGGAGTATTGCAATTATATGTATGCTTCAATTGCTAAATGCTACTTGGTTTTACTTTTGTGTCCTAATACTTCCGTCAGTTTCTGTTCTGTAGTTATGTTATTGAAGACAGAACTTCGAGACACTGATACCATCAATCAGAAATCAACAATCATGTACTTGAAACCCCATACTACAGCCCCTTGAAAAAATAGGATGACCTTGTCATTATTTGGTAGAATGGGAAGTCTATACAGAGACATAAATGAGCTATTTGATGTTGAAATTATAAAGCAATAGGAATAAGGCCATTAATGATTAAGAACGTGACTTTCACTTTCTCTAGAAAGATCAATAGGAAGATGGCAGCCACCATAAATTTGGTTCACGATTTTGAGTTGACAATTCTCAGCTGCAAAGCCGGTGGTGAATCAGAGCTGGCAACGCGCACTGCACCCCTAGATTTACTTTCACATCTATACCAATTGGAAACAGTGCTTGCCTAAGAAGGAAGGTGGATTGGGGACACTAATGATTTCCTTGTATACACGATGAGAGTACAAGGAAATATCTTAAATCATGAGTAACGCTAAATTCTTTGGGGAAACAAGAATGACAGAAATAGAAAACAATCTTCGAGGAGCAACCAAAGAACAATTAAAAAAAAGCAACTGCATAGAGAACTATCTCATGAAAAGGTGAGGTAGAAGTGATGCGGATATTTATTCAAAAAGCTAGATGTCTTCTCCTAAAGAGGCTGCCAGCATGACTTAGAAATAATAATATAAAATAAAATCAATAGAAGACCATGTCAATAACTACACACATCCCTGAAGGTTACCTTGTGACCTTATTGCTAGATAGAAAGGTACCTAACTGGACCTTAAACATACTAGTGTATGAATGAAAAGTCAGAATTTTGGGTGAAATACGCTAATCTGAACACTTATAATGCTCATTATCAAAAGTGACAGAAGATGACCTTATCCTCAGTCTTGAGCAATTTTTTTCTTATCATTTTCAGTCGTACAGATGCATAAAATTTCAAGGCATTTCCACCACATGTGACCTCATCCATACGCCCAAATTGTTGCCCTGATCTTGGACTTGATCGAACCTGGAAATAAAAGATAAAATGGAAGGCAAATGGCGTTACTCCTTGCTATAACTGATAAGAGAGTTTATGACACAAACAGAGAAGTTAAAAATGACTTAGTATATTGTCTTCAACCTGATTAAGGAAAAGAATAAGAGTTTTAGAATGGCATAACGAGTAAGTAATTTTTCTAAGTGCCTGGCTCATTATTCGTGATTGTACATCTTTCAAGGTGCCACCTATCATATGATCAAGTTCACATTGGGGAACAAGGGCAGCTACCTGAAAAACCCAACAAGCCGAAGAGTATTAAAGCGTGAAGATATGAATCCCCACAAAGGAATAGAAAAAAGAAAAAAGAAAAGAAAAAAGAAGAGTTCAAACAACCCATTCACAAATAATCACAGCAAGAAAGAGTAAGTTGTACTAATATAGGCTCTAAGGACCATACAACAACAAGCTGCAGAACCCAAACAATGTAGGTTAACAGGAGATATTGCCGCATCACAATCAAGTATAAGAATTAATCACTTACACTATCAACCACGATTACATCTACAGCTCCACTTCTGGTCAGTGTATTAACCACACTCAGCAAATTTTCAGCAGAACTAGGACGTGAAATAAGAAGGTTTTCTGTGTTTACACCCATTGATTCTGCAAGAGAGGGGTCCATTGCATTCTCTACATCAAGATATGCACAATAACCTGCCAAAGGATGATCCAGCGAGGCAAAGACATTAGACAGTAATTGCATATCATAACATATAAGATGTTACGATATTATGAAAACAGTTCTTACAACTTTGCTTGCATAACAGAAGCAAGGGAGTGTCATCTATTAAAAAGAGATTATTTAATGCCACCATAAGTGAAGAAACAGAGGTAAAAGGTACAAATTGTGGAAGAAATGTAAAAAAATCCACTAGTCATTGAACTCTCATGTGAAAAGAGGTCCAAACATCCCTGAACGATAACCAAAATAGGCATGGACGTTTTGCCAAAGAATCTATAATTATCTTTGATTAATGTTATAACTGTATATAAGAACAATCATGGGTTTAGGCATCTATGTAAAATGATTAATCCGGATTTCAAAATAATGGCTTAAAAAGAAGCTTCCTGCTTTCCTTGGCAAACCAAACTAAATGAAGTGACATAAAAAAACACTTCCAATCACAAGATATGATAGAACAAATCATATGCACCTCCAAGCTTTTGAGCTTCCTTGATGATGTGAAGGGCAAGTGTTGTTTTTCCAGATGCCTCTTGCCCATAAATTTCAACAATTCTTCCCTGCAGAGTGCAGATTAAAGCTGTAATGACACTGTACCATTTCTTTAAAGCTAAACTTAAACTTGAGATCAAAATCATTACAACAATAGATCACTCACATACATTCATCAAGAAGTAACTGATTCATATATATATATATATATATAGGCTGCAGTTCCAAAGTTTCATCTAAAAAAGATCATCAGCTGACTACTCAAAAGCATGGCAACAATAAATGCCCAAAGCTATACATCATGAACAATATCAATATAAGTAAAAGCAAAGCAAATAATGCAAAATGAAAAGTGTGAAATGCGAAAACCCTCTTTCAATTAATGAATTAACAGATAAGAGACTTCAAATAACACGGTAGACCAAACATGCAAGAAGAAAGGCACTAACTCAATACCAAATATTATGCATGATATTGAGGACCTACATGAACAACCACATATTAAGGACCTATGGGGAGTACCCAAAACCTTGAACTGATAGAAACAAGGACCTAACTCTAGGAGTCAAAAGAGTTCTTTTCTTGAACATGATATTAAGGACTTACAGTGAGTACCATACATTCAATCATAGTTTCAACATGTGTCGGAGATGTCATGTTAATGAATAAGTTGAAATCTCTGGTTTGGCATCAAGAATAGTGCAAATCAGAACTAAAACAGGATCCCACATATAATCATCACTCTCAAAAATTAAAGGAAACTTATCTCTCTTTCTTTTCTTTGTTTTTCTTTATCTTTTCCTCTCTCTTTTTTTTTTTGTGTTTTATTTTGGTGGGGAACAATAAAATCACCTTAATTCAAAAATTGGGTCACAACTTTCTTTGGTCACTGTCAAGAACTGGTATTTAAGGGGAGAAAAAACAATAAATTAAAAGGCTAGGATAAAAAGTAACAAGATCATTTACAGGCTTTAAAGCATCTGTAGTGAGCTCTCCAAAAGTGATCTTTAGCCAAATTTTGGCTAAATTTCACAAAAAATCACCCTTTATCAAGCTCGGCAATTCTCTCCCCATTTTAGCTTCTGACAAAACCCTCTCCAAATCTGCCGAAGAAAAACTTTCGTAAAAAAATTTCTTTCCATTTTATATTCATTTCATATCTCTCTCGCTCTCTCATCTCTCCCTCCTTGGCGCCACTGAAGCCTTCTTCACCAATGGCACCAAAAGCCCACAAACTAATACATTTTGTTGTGTATGTGTTGAGTTATTTTAAATCTGTTTGTTTTGTGTGATTTCTGTTTCATTTCTAGTTCGAGGTTCATTTTCTTTCCCAAACTACCCCACCCTGCCTCTCTACTCTACCACCATCAAGTTTTTACCGGTGCGAGACGAAGCTTGAAATGAAAGTGGGAGCCAAAATCCAAAGACGAAAATGAGACACGCAAGCTTCTCGTCGTCCAAGACCCAAAGAAAGAAGGTACCGTTTTGATTTTTTTTATGAGCAATTAAGGTTAGTGGAGTTTTTCCCCATTTCCTAATTTTGTGATGTTTTTGTGGTTTCGATGTTGTGGTTTCCAACTACCCCAATTTCCTAATTCTATGATCATTTTGATGTTTGGCTTTTTTTGTGGAAAAGTTTAATTTTTTTATTGTCATTGATTGATGGGCATGCGTTTGACACTGTGTTTGGATGATAGGAAAATGTAAGTGAATTGTGATTGGCTGTGATCATCGTCTCTTCCTATCTAAAGCAAAATTTTGAAGCCTACCAGGTACCAATTGAAATCAACCAAACCAATAAAGAAATATTTTTTTGAAGTATAGAAATATTTAGAGAGTTTAATTTGTGGTGCTCTTGGAAAGTGGCTAGTTAAAATAGCAAAAGTGAATTTGTTTAACTAAAATTTGGCCAAACTTTAGAAAGTTCATTACGGATGCTCTTAGCCTCTTAGGCTAACTGATATATAATTTTTTTTTTATACGTAATCAAAATATTATCAAAAGTGAAAAGCACAACTCAGGTATATATGAAGTATACAAGAGAAACAAATATTCAAGACTATATTGTAAACTTCAGGCTAACTAATATCCAAGAAGAAATTAGGTCTAAGCATGAAATTCGATCCCAATAAAAATTGTAGACTTCACACCCAAGACTATATATTCATATAATTTGTTTTTATAAGTAATCGAATTTCATTACAACCAAAAGGTACACTCAAGTACACAAGGAACGTATACAAAAAAACACATAACAAAAAAAAAAAGAAAAAAAGATTAAAAAAAAAAAGGCATGGAAACTAGAAATATGGAAACTATCATAGCCAACCTTCCAATGGAAAAAGACTTTCAACTCCACTACTGTCTTTTCTCTACCTTCAAAGCTTCAGTCATTTTTTTTATTTCCAAATGCACCACTCAACAGGTTACCAAACTTCCCTTTCCAACAAGCGAAGAGATCTCTTACTCAACAAGGCATAGCCCACACTAAGCTAAACAATCCAAAAATAGAATTCCATAAAGCACTAGCTGACTCACAATGGAGTAAAAGATGGTTGACAATTTCTCACTCTTTTTACACAAATAACACCAATAAATCACAATGATACGCCACTTTATATAAATTCTCTTGAGTATTCACTTAGTAACATAATTTCTTCTGTTGTGGTTTACAATAACTATGGAATTATAGAGTAATGGTTCCCAATTCCATTCAACTGAAAAATTAAACAAAACCATCATTTTTAATTCATTGAGTCTAATACCCAATATCTTAGAGAATGTAAACATTCAGATACCTAATAATAGGCAATTATAACATAAAAGCTCTGGCCCACAAAAGTTTTTTAAAATTTATCCTGCAATCCACATATTTATTCTTTTAAACTAATGTTGAGGAACAAAAAACTCGTTAATTGAAAACCTGCATAGTGATGGTCTGGGTACAAGGAAGTCCAAATCTACAGTAGCAATGGTCAACTAACCTGGGTATCTTTGTCAAAAACAAAACAATATAAGGCTAGCTGACCATAAAAGGGCAAGCACCATATCTTTGCCACGCATTTCTAATGGTGCCATGCACTAGGAATCTGCCTGTGTCTCTTGCATATATCACTCACTTCACAAGCATGAAGTGTGTGCATAAATGCATATGCTCATAACAAACATGTGGTAAGAGGAAAATTTTGCTGAGTCAAATAATCACCTTTGGTAATCCTCCAACCCCAAGAGCTATGTCAAGCTTCAATGAACCAGTAGATATCACAGGTGCACGTCTTGAGCTAAAAAACCTCTGCAATGACAACATAGATTCTCTACCAAAATCACTAGCAATTTGTGAGAGAGCTAGACGTAATGCAGTGTCTTTTTCTGATGCTTTGACATCATCATGGAGTTCGTCACATTCGAACTCTGAAACTTCAGCTTCAGCTGAGAATATCAAAAACATTAGAATTCACAAATTAGAGCAACTCAATCATTCAATACCAGCTAAATACGCATTCACCACGAAGTCTAGTAAGATAATAATTTGATGTAAATGGCATCAGCAGTAGGAAACTACATGTAAGAGTAGGCAGATCTGTCATTTCAATTCTACACATTGATCGACTCAAAAAAGACATTTTCCTTTAACACTATACCCAGATCTGATCAGTTACACCAGAATTAGCAATTTCAGCCATTTCAATATAAGGAAACTGTTAGAGATACTAAAGATTTAGACAAGAAAAGAGTGATAAATTACTAAAAGTTGTATTGGCCATAGCAAACCACATTCAAAAGGTAGATGGATGTATCAGGGGATTATTCTTTCCTATTTCTAGCTTATTCTTTAAGGCCATCTATCAACAGAAGTTTTATGATAGATTAACCAATCAATTGTTAGATGTTAAGATAGATGTGTGCAACACTAGGAATGATAGACTGAGGGATGTAGATATTCTTGAGAAGGTGGAGTGGTACCAATTGAAGATAAAATCAGAAGAATCATTTAAGATGGTATGGACATACGCAATGGAGGCCCACTATAGGAAACATGTTTCTACTTATGATGCCTATATTATTGGTGGAGCTGCACACAAGTGATAAGAGTCCATATAAGTTTTACTTAGTTTATGTCCTAAAACAAACACACAACACAAGCATGCATGCATGCGCGCCACACCATATGAACATACATATATGCATAACTGTCAACATGCTGCACATAAATATATACATATAGGAAAAAAAAAAAAAACACTGATAATCTAACCAAATGTTAAAGCAATGTGATACCACAAAGGTTAGTAAGTCCAGTATGAAAGAACCGAGCCTATCCACAATGAGCTTAGAGATATTCACCAATACTTTAGAACATAGAAAAAAAACACCACTTCAAGTATAACAAAGCATATGTTGACAGGCTCTTGCCATTTCTGATTCACCAATGCTTCTAAAGAAATTAGAAACCATATTTTCAGATATTAAGGAGGGGAATAGATCATGAATAGATGTGCATTTATGCATGTATGGATAGAGAGAGGTAGATTATGAGCTGCTCTCTACCTACAGTTGAAATACGATGGATGTTCACGCAAATAGATGTAATCTCATCTTTTCTTCCACTCTGATAGGGGAAACAAAAAATAGTTATAGGACAACAACAGAACAATTAAAGCAATACTCATTTAGAATTTATATAAAACATGAAAAGTGAAAGAAGCAAACAATTGATTTTTGAGGAAGAGTGACCATGAGCAAATCTCTAATAATGCCAAACATACAGCATCTAAATGAGAAATCAGAATAAAGCAGAAAGCAAAAGGCATGGTAGGACAGGTATAGCCTATATTGGTATACAACATGAAATTTCTCAACAGATCTCCAGAGAAAACTGCTAACAACACTATAACTCCTGAAAGCCTCCAAGGATGTTAGAGACAGAAAAACAGACCTTCTGCATTGTTATAGATAAAGATCTAGAACCAGATCTAAAATGCATAAAATGCAATCTGACAACTCCTAAGGAAGTGCCTAGAGTGCATGAAAAGTGACCATAAACAGTCTTCAAGAGTGTACCTCCTAGAATATATGCCAAGCTCCCCAGCCCTAAAGTCTTTCTCCCGACCAAAATTTGCCAAATGATTCAAGACCTAAAGAGAAAGTGACTTTACAAACAAATGAAAGAACCAAAATTGTTTACCTCAAGCCAGATAATGTTGTAATTGGGAGTGGTATTTGTGGACTGTGTTGTGCTGGGCTTTTGCCATGGTATGGGCAAGATGTCCTTGTATTGAAAAGTCATGATCTACCTGGGAGTGCTGCTCACTAGTTTGAGATCTAAGGCTATAAATTTGACTCCGGACCATCTTTGTTTTCTGGTTTTCAATCAAGAGGACCTCCAATGAATCCTCTTGCTTAATTTCTTGATGCATTGGGTGAGTCACTCCATGTGCCAATTATGATTTGCGGATGGTCTAATACCTGAAGATGAATTCTTTTTGTGCATTGGCCCCACAGAATTCTGTTCGAGAATCGCAAAAACTTCTTGATACAGTTCTTCTAGCTACTGCAATGGCTCTGCTTCCTCTATCTATTAGAGGCGATTTTGAAGTTCTTCCTCTGATGCAGCAAGATATGCCCCCTCTCTTTTGAAACCGTTTGTCCAAATGGTGACCACAGTGGAGCTCTTGGTGCTATAGAGCGTCTCAGACCTTTCTCAACTCATTGGAATTGGACTCTTTTTCACAGAATTGGGTGGACCTAATGTCTTTCTAGCTTGCTGGAGGTAAAAGAAAATGGTATACTCACAGTAGAGATGGTTTACACGTTTGCAGAATGGGGCTGTCTTGAGTACCCTTTTCATGGAAGTGGGGCTGTTGTTGATGCTCTTGTCCAAGGAATGAAGAAGTTTGGTAGATCTTACCAACTATTTTCCAATCAGAACCTTGAGAACAGCATTCATTTTAAGGGGGAGTGAGTGTTAGGCCCCAGTAAAATAGGAAGAAGTGGGCTGGACTGTGGGGGATGGAGTGCTCTGTTTTGTGGGGTAGAAAACATGGCAGAACATGGGACTCTTGTGAGCAACGTGGCAATGATCATGGCTTATCGAGGAAGTGATTCTGGCTAAGTGGGGAATGGACTTGACTTAGCTAGTGATAGTGGGTAGTTTATTTCGGTTATGGTATCATGTAAGGTAGTGTGTAGAGTTATGTGAACAAGCGCTGTGTATGTGATTAGTGTTGGGATTGTGGGTAGTTAGTGGTGCACTGATCTATGTGGTTAAAAGAAGATGAGAACTGTGTTTAGGGAGAAGAGAAGAACCCTTGATCTTGTACTGAGGTATGTTCCCACCCTAAGTGGAACTTTTCAACGCAATTTTTATTCCAGTTCTTACTCATTTCATTCGAGTCCCACCACCTTATCCCCAGCCCATGTTGCCATCTCCAACAGAAAACAACTTCATGAATGCAATTTGTTCTCCCAAGCTTGCTTGAAACTGAGTGACTCCATGTACTCTTAACTCTATGATTTACCACACCTTGTTCCTGTACTATGATTTTTCTTGTATTTGATTACTAACTGAACCATGATTTTTGTTCATCCGTCATTTCAACTTCAAGTCTTCATACTTAGTTTCATATAGTTTTTTTTTTTACCAGAAATTCAACAGCCAATATTAAACTCAAACCCCAATCAAATGTTTCTTGGACCCATAATCCCATAAATTTACAAGCTCTCTGAAAAATATTACATTTTCATTCAATTTCTTACCCTCATAATCTTTTCTATCCATCATCAGCACTTTCGTCTCATCATCAACAATGGATCATGATCCTCTAATCTCAAGCTATTCATCACCCGTATAATCTGAGTACAATCATACTTACTCTGAGACACCCTTATTTTGTAAATGATATCTTCTTTTCCTATAATTACAGTACCTATACAAGGGCCTTTGTTTCTTCTTTTGCATGTCCATCAAGCAAAGCAAAAGGAAGAATTCCGTATGTTATCGACCTGCACACAAGCTGCTTTTTTCTTTTTCTTTTTTTTTTCTTTCTTTGTAATTTCATATTTATGCAAGTATATGCTGGAGTCATTACAAAGTATCAAAATAAGCAGCAAATATTGCAACATCTAGGAACCCAGTTGAGCAAACAAAAGAAATTTAAATTAAAAAAAAAAAAAAGAGGCCAATACTTCTGCAGCAACAGAACCAAGAAATTGACAAAATGCCAGAAGTGTACCACTATAAAATACATAATCAACCAAAATTTAATAAGCTAATAAAAAAAAAATAGAGAGGGGTCAGTGACCTGGCGGAGAGGGTATAGTAGAGAGGAGAGGCGAGGTCTTCCGAACACATTCAGGCGAAGAGAGTGTGCAAGAGAAGATGTAACGAAACCCATTTTTTGTAAAGGCTTTTTCTCTGAATATTTCAGCTCTGGGGTTTAAGGTAAAAACATCCAAAAAAAAAAAAATATTTAGGGTTTTTGAGATGCGAGGAAGACGCGCCAATTTTTGTTTTGTTGTTTTGCGGTAATTGTATGTCCTTGTAGTTGTTGTGTTTTTGCAGTGGTGCCCCTATGTACCTCGTTATTAGCTTTTGATCTCTTGGGTTTTCTTGACTCGACTCTATGCGTAAAAAAGAGGTGAATCAATGGTTCTCTTTTCAAACCCAACGCAACCGAGGCACACAAACATTTTTTTTTTCTTCTTTTTTTTTACTATATTTGCTTTACTTTTTTTTTTCTTCCCAAAAATTATTTCCAGTCATTAGCTTCATTAATTTCCGCAAACTCTAATTATTACCTTGAGTTCCACCCAAAAAAAACCACTGTCAACCAAATAAGAATTATGTTTTATATTCAATTTAATTCACATTTTTAAATATGTTTTTTCATTTTTTTTTCGATATTTACAAATTTTTAAGTAACTAATAAAAAAAAATCACACACCCAAATGAATCGAAAAGTCGTAACAATTTTGAAAAATTTAACCATTGAACTTCTTCTAAAAAACGCTTTTTTTTTTTTTAGAAAAAAATAATAATAAAAAAAAAAGCTAACATTTTTCACCTTCTTCAACCCAAGCCCAAGCTTTGACCGACCCTATGGGTCATCCAAGAAATATTCAAATTAACTATAATTGTAATTGCAATTAATTTAGATAATAAAATATAGATTGAAAATCGGACTAGAATTCTCTCCATTTTATGTTAGTTAGTATAAAGTGAAGGGTAGAATTATCATTTTATTTTTATTTTTACAATCATATCCCTCACTTTATACTAACCATTTGAAGTGGAGAGTATCTTTTTCCTAGGGGTGTTCATCGGTTAAGTCGGTGTCGAAAATAGCATTTTCGCCTTTCGCCAAATCACAGTCGGTAAAGTCGGAAATTGTACCGACTTTACCGCCTGTGGGCTTGTTTCGCCTACCGACATTACCGACTTTTGTCGGTAATGACGGTCGGAAATGTCGGTTAAATCGGGTCAAGTTTCTGGTTTGGTTGGGGTGGCCCATGCACTTTTTGGGCCAATTTTTAGGTTATGGCCTTGCAGCCTATTCGTTTTTTGGGTCGAAAAAATAGGGTTCCTAATATGGCCATTTTAAAAAATTATGAATATTTTTAAAATATAATATGACCCAATAATATAAAAACCTGTTTCAAATTTACATTCTCATAATCAATATTTACAAACTTATTAGGTCGGTCATTTACATTCTCATAGTGACATCATAAAATACTTTTAAAAAATTTTACAAAAAAACTCTTACAAAGTGACGTGGCACAATATGATTAAATTTCTCAAAATATGAATTTTTCTCATTTTCAATTATATTGATTATGAGAATGTGAATGTCGGTTAAAGTCGGTTAAAATCGGTAGGCGGTCAGTACNTTGGGGTGGCCCATGCACTTTTTGGGCCAATTTTTTAGGTTATGGCCTTGCAGCCTATTCGTTTTTTGGGTCGAAAAAATAGGGTTCCTAATATGGCCATTTTAAAAAATTATGAATATTTTTAAAATATAATATGACCCAATAATATAAAAACCTGTTTCAAATTTACATTCTCATAATCAATATTTACAAACTTATTAGGTCGGTCATTTACATTCTCATAGTGACATCATAAAATACTTTTAAAAAATTTTACAAAAAAACTCTTACAAAGTGACGTGGCACAATATGATTAAATTTCTCAAAATATGAATTTTTCTCATTTTCAATTATATTGATTATGAGAATGTGAATGTCGGTTAAAGTCGGTTAAAATCGGTAGGCGGTCAGTACAAAACCATTTTCGCCTACCGACCGACAATTGTCGGAAGAAATTTTTTTCTTCCGCCTACCGACCGCCAGTGGGCGGTAGGCGGTCGAAGACAGTCGAAACTCGGTCGGTACACGGTCGGTACGAGGTACGCGGTGAACTTGTACACCCATACTTTTTCCTTAAAAATCTATGTGTATCAAATATATGAGGTCTAAGGGAACCAAATAACTATTTACATATAACTTCTTATTGCGTTGATAGATAAGTTTCATAATTTATCCAACAAAAATGATAAACCAATAACTATTTTGTACTTTATTCATACTTGTAGCATAGGATTGAAGTGTATTAAAAAATTTCTTTTTGCTGATTACAATCACATACTAACAAAGGCAAAGAAGTTATAAATAAATTATAAATATAACATTATTGTAAGCTTTTTTTTTTTTTGGGTTATATTTGACCCAAAAAAAAATTAGGTGCAATATCATACCTTATTGCCAGATGTGATGAGAGTGTTCTGAGCTCTACATTATGTGAGGGTAGAGATAGTTTGTTGGGACAAGTGTTTGGATGACCCGAATAAGTAGGGTCCAAGCCAAGTATCTAAGATACTTGGATGACACGTGTTGGAACAGGTGAAGTCCTCCCTTCACTGAACACCTGCCGTATTGCACGGATCTTAATCTATCTGACCAAGTATGGAGCAGAACAAGTGTGTGATATATATACTTAAAAAAAAAAAAAAAGGGTGTGATATATATATATATATAGACAATTTAATAGCATATTAACAAAACTTCATATTCAGAAGTCAGAACCCTTCGCTCTCTCTCTTTCTCTCTCTCTCTCTCTCGCTCGCGCGCGCGCAAGTACAAAGCATACGGAACCATCAGCAATGGCCGCGACGATCTCTCAGCTCTCGTGCTTCGCTGCAGTGAACGGCGGTGTGAAGATACGGAGGAGGCTATCAATTGCAAGCCCATCGCTGCGCTGCTCCAAGGTACTTCCCTAAGCTCCCAGGACCCACGAAATTGAGCCAAATATCAAAACGAAAGAAATGGGAAATATGAAAGAGTGAAAACTTGAATTTTGATTTTTTGAGTGCCGTGGTTATTGAGAAACCCTCGTAATTCGCCATTGAATGAGCCAAATTGGGATCAATACGGCGTCAATTGTAGGATTTTCCAAGTACTTTTCTCGTTTTCTGGTACGAAAAAATTGTCATTTTCTGACAATTCAGTCAATTTTTATTTTTATTTTTATTTTTTTGGCATGTATGCATGTATAACTGTTACTGGATTCTGATCCACAAAGATTAATGAAGAAATTTTGTTTGGTTGAATTTTTTTTGGGTTGGCTTGGACTAGAATGTTAGTCTGCCTCGGAATGATTATTCGCATCTGGGTCCAGAGTTTGATATTTGAGAAAGCTTGGTTGTACCTTGGTTGCTCAAACATGTTTGTAATTGTGATATTTTTTCCCTGTAGTGTTTGATATGGTGCCATTTGGGTTCAATTTTGTTGCGCTTCGATTGATTGTTTGTATTGGAGTTTTCAGTCATGCCACATGATGTTACTGATCCGATAATGCAGTCGTGTGCGTGGTGTGTGGTATTAGTCAATAGTCATGTGACGATATCTCTTGAGACTTTTGAAAGATCATTATTTGATGGCTCCATGCTCCATTTGATGTATTTCACTTTCTTTCTCTGCTTCTTTTCTTTCCATATTATAAGCCTATTCTTTGCTGATAATTAGAGAAGAAGTGCTTTAATGTCAAAAACGGTTTGCTAACAGGTTAGACTGGTTTTTATGTGTACTTGTGTGCAATTGCCCTGTCATTAAAATGAAACTGTCTCATGGGAGGATTACATGTGGTCGTGAAATCTAAAACACTTTTGTTATCTAGTTTACAGTTTTTATGAGCCTTGAAGGGCGCGGGACAGATGCTTCCAAGACTACTCTGAGGTATACAGGTGATGCATCAGAATTCTATGTCGATGGAACAGCAAAGTCATATCCAGATTTAGTAGAAGATGCTGCTGGAAAGTTGGGAATGGATGAGCCAGTGCAGGAAAATGGTGTCATTCAGCCAAAACGAGCAGCAAAAATCCATGATTTTTGTTTTGGCATTCCCTTTGGTGAGTGTGCACCGATTTGGTAAACACCTATATTGTTCACTTTGCTGCCTCAAAGAGACTTGGTAGATAACACTCACTTTTAATTCTTTTGATGAATAATAGTTTTATTGAAAGACAAAAGGCAAAGCCCTCGTACACGAAGAGTATACAAGAACACTCACTTTTATTCTTGCCACTTAATGGGTCAAAATATTTCCAATTTAGTGAATAGAACTTGAAATCTATTTAAGGGTTTGTTGGGCAATGATTTTGCTGGACATGTTAAGTTGATCTACTTATTAAATAATAATAATAAAAAGGAATGGATGGATTAATTTGATCCTCTATTCCAATACTTTAGACAAAATATGTGTTATTTATATGAGATCCACCCATAGTTAATCCCAATCAATACACATATTTATGTCAATAATAAAATTCTCAATATTGGCATTCAGTTCTCTGTCTCTCATTTATGGTGTTTTGTTGACTTGATTTGTTAAGGTGCTTCAAAATTTTAGTTCTTATGCAGCCCAACGTAAGACCTTAACATGCACTTAAACACGGTAAGCAAGTAAACTTGAATTTATCTTAGTTACCACATCTTTGTAGAGTTGTAGAGATGTCCACAAAAGCATGTTAAGAGAGAAATAGGTTCAAAGCAAATAGGGGGTTTAGCTTCAGTATCTTTCTTCGAGTTTTTGGATCTTTGTAATTTTAGATCATAGGCATATTCTCTTGTGTAGTTTTTTCTTGCGAATCTTTCGTATACTTTCCATCTGCTAAGCACTACACCATTTTTTTTTTGTACTGAATGAATATTGTTAGTTATAAAAAGAAGAAGAAGAAGATGAATTAAACATCATATTTAAGTTGTAGAATTGAGTGGAGGGAGAAGTGCTTATGCTATGATTTATAATTTGTTTCCATCTTCCATTTTAATCCGATTTGCATATTGAGGGAAATAGAAATTGCTGCTTATTCAATTAAAAGAAAGTATTACAATTTTACAACTAAAAAGGAAACTTGGAGAGGAATGGCGAACTGCTTGTCAAGAACCTTGGATGACCTCTTGGGAAGTCCTCATGTTGCCCCCTCCCTTTTATAAAAAAAGTAAAAAAGGTGGTGAACTGCTTAACATCATTAATCCAGTAAAAGGACCAGAAGACAAAGCAGAGATCGTTGGGTAAAAACGTCTCAAGTTATAGCGTAGTGATTTCAATTAGAATATTGCCTAAAAGCGCTAGATCTTTGTAGGTTGCCTTGTGGTTGTGACATGAGGGATATAAAAGCTGTGAAGTATTATGTCCTTGTTTAATTTAAGTTATTTTCAACTCTATTTAGGAAATGGTTAACAAAATATGCTTGGTCAACGTTCTCACACCCTTGATCAAGTCATCCTGAATGTCACTATTGGATTTGAATGACTGAATATACTTTTGTGGAATCAAATCACTGAAAGGCAAGCCCTCAAGGTACAAGTTATGCTCTTCATCTTTTGGACCATGAATTTGAGGAGGTTGACCCACTAGGCATTTGCTTCAAGATCTTTTTGTTGAGTAATTATTAGTCATAAGCTGAATATTCTATGTCTAAGAACATTTTGTATGTTTAATTTGACTGATGTTGTAACACCCTGAGTTTTATTCCATAAATTGAGGAAGTATTAATTTGAGAATAAGGCAGATTTGTAATATTTTATGGGTGAAATAATTAGTTTTGGAGAAATATAAGGAGTT
Organism: Betula pendula; assembly: GCA_900184695.1. Taxonomy (NCBI): domain Eukaryota; kingdom Viridiplantae; phylum Streptophyta; class Magnoliopsida; order Fagales; family Betulaceae; genus Betula; species Betula pendula. The sequence goes on along the minus strand of FXXK01000030.1, from coordinate 2,191,996 downwards.
AATTTTATAGTGGAGATTGTAATGTTAGGGAAAGGAACCTTGAGGTAATTGAGGTATATACTATCTAGGTAAATAATGTTTTGTATGCTTTAACTTTGATTATGGAGGATGTTAGCCAAATGATGGAAATAAGTGGGGTAATCGATAAAGGATGTTATTCTAGGCTTTAGATTATCAAGAAGGATTTAAGAATGATGGAGGGTTTGTCACGGACTAAGAAACATTTCTGGTAGTTGTTTTGGGTTCTAGATGATTTAGAAATAAGAGTTAGATTAATAGGTGTTTGATTTTGGGTTAAGGAAATGGGACAGTTGACTGAATATCACATGACTGGCGGACTTCGATTGATCAAAGTTGGAGTTTAATTGATCGAACCTGTGGCACTCAAAAAAAGAATGACATGGTAGATAAGCAATTAGTGAGTCTGATCTAGTCAACCTTGATCTATTGAAGTAGTGTTTTGAACAATTGAAATGACCCGGCAGAATCGTGTACGTGAGAATGTGAGAAGTGACCCGGCTAACACACTTCAATCGATCAAAAATAGGGTTTCAACCTACTTCGATCAATCAAAATTACAGCTGTCAGAATGATGTGATGTTGGTGGGTGATATTTCTGCTGCAAAATGATAGAATAGCATATTTAAAAGTCGCAAGAGCGAGGTAGTAGCGCACCCGATATTATTTTTATAGCAATTACAAGTTGGGGGTGTTATAGATATACTTTAATTGGTTCTGATTTCTGTTTATTCATATGATATAATGAACAATTTAGTCTAGACTATCATTTAAAAAAGAGAGAGAAATAAATAGAAAGATTCTTAATTTACTGGTCTCCAATTTTTTTTTTTTTTGTACTACTTTTCCCTTAGAATTTTCTTATATTAATAACTGACATAATTTTAAAGTGCTCAAAGTTTGAGAATTACAAATAAGTTAATACATATGTGCATTTTGCTTAAAATGTCATGCTTTGACTAAGGAGGGAAGTAAAAAATTTGTTACACCTGCTTTACTCTCTTAGACTGACTAGTGCAAACTTTTAACTTATATCTTGTTACAGGTGCACTTGTTTTAAGTGGTGGACTTCTTGGTTTTGTTTTCTCGAGAAATCCTGCAACTCTGAGTACTGGTGTGCTCTACGGAGGTGCTTTGCTAGCTCTCAGCACCTTTAGCTTAAAGATCTGGAGGCAAGGAAAATCAAGTTTACCATTCATTCTAGGACAAGCAGGTTCTGATTTAATCTCACTTGAGACATTTTGGGTCCTGCAATATCTTTTGTTATTGTTAGATTTGAATTACAGATTTACTTCTCTTTTTAGGATCATCCTATACTAAGTATGTGTATACTTTCAAATTTTGCAGCACTAGCAGCGGCCCTTCTTTGGAAGAACTTTCAGGCGTATTCATTGGTAATACATCAAGCAGAAAATTCTTTTTACTAATTGGCTGATTGATTCGATCTTTCTAACTTTATAACGGTATTGTTGGTGCAGACGAAGAAAGTATTTCCAACAGGTTTTTACGCTGTTATTAGGTATCGCGTTATCTGACTGCCAATGCCTTTTTTTTTGTCTTTTAATTTACTTGACAAGAGAGTTAACTTTCTTCAATCTGATTTGACTCCTTTGTATTCTGTTTTTTTGTCATCCAAAGTGCTGCAATGCTTTGCTTCTATTCATATGTGCTGATTTCGGGAGGAAACCCACCGCCAAAGAAGTTGAAGTCATCCCCAAGTATTGCATCATGGTGAGAACTCCCAAGTGTCTGAAATGAAAAGATATTGAAGGTTAGGACATTTTGTGATTAGATGCTGCATTGCGACTTCAAGCGTTATAGGTAAATAAGCCCCAAGTTGCTTAAATAAACAGAAAATAGGTAAACTATGAGTTGAGCAAGTGTGTATTTTCTCTTTTGTATGATGAGATACACGATTGACAATAACTACCATATCTTAATGTAAACGACCGGCAAGATTATGTTTCTCAGGATTTATGCGTTGCTGATTATTCTGTCCATATTTGCTGCATTCAACACGTGATACTATTCCGCTTGGCAAAACGTTGTATTTCTATGCGTGATTTCTGTCCCTCAATTGCAACAACTTACAAGAATAGATTTTCTATGACGTTTGTGGGAAGGTATTTGGAAATTTAAAATGTGTGCGCTTATGCGAATTATATAAGGAGATAATCATGGACACTAAAGACACGTTTGGTATGAAGAATAATATTTATTTAAAAAAATAACAATTTGAGAGGAATAACTATTATTTTAATTGAAAGAACAACTATTCATTCATGGCCATAAGAATGATTATTACAATGTTAACTCATTTCACTCATTCCATTCTTAATGAAGACTATTCTAAAGAATAGTTATTCTATGTATCAAACATACTAAAACAATAGTTTTTGAATTGCCCCGTCTAAGAGGGTGCTATAAGATCATCTGTTGCAGGTAACTGGATCTGGCGTCCTAAACTATTTGGAGTAGATGGGCCATGCAACTCCCTTTTCTTAAGTTGTCCGCCCAATAATAGAGGATCTTTATCCCTATTTCTTAGCCCAATTTTCAGGATGAAGTCTCTCTGGCAAGAATTAGTAAACCCCACTTCCTTACCTATGGCTCTTACTGCAATAGGATCATTGGAAAGATGGTAAGGCCACTCTTTTTTTTTTTTGGGTAATGTAAGATAAGGAGATGGGTAAATGAAGTTAATAAACCTAAGGTTTAAGTTCACACAATAAGAGTGCATGCATTAATGCAGCAGTTACTTGATAAACAATATGGTATAGTTTCATCCCCCACCCCCACTTCCTTGTTTTTTTTCTTCTTCTTAAAACTGCATTTGCCAATAGGTTCACGTTGGTGCCATATCTTTACTCACTGTTCAGTGTTGGTTTACTTCAGAAACAGTAAATAGTTATCAGATCATTACATACATAATTACCTTTTATGTAAGGTATTTTTTTGGGAATTTAGTGAAATGGAACATTCATTTTTTGTTCTAGATTAGATTTCACATATCTAATGGTGAAGAGTAGCGCTAGGTGTTAGAACACCCTCACAAATCTGATTAATTTTTTTTTTTTTTTCCAAAGTCAAAAAACCCTCACAAATGGGAGGCCAAGTGTTCTAACGCTAGGCGTGCTACTCAATGGGGAATATGTTGCAACATGATTTAAATTTTTAAATAATGTAGGTTTGTTAAATATAATAAAATAAAATCTAGATAATGAAATCGATATATAACAACATATTATTACCTATAGACTATTGTTATATACTAAATTCTATAATATGCTTACATATTATATATTTAGACTATATATATATGTAAATGGTAATGAGATTCGTGTGAGTGTATGTTGGGTTTGGAGGCCGCTTTCATAGAAAGTTTCAACTTTAGATAGCCGTTTCTTTGAGAGCATCAACGTTCTTTTTATTTATTGTGGACAACACGTTCTTTACTTTTCTAAGCATTCTAGTATATATATATATATATATATATATATATATATTAAGGCTTTATTTAGTTTCATTGTAGGTTTATTCCTTTCTTATTTATTTTAGGGTTTTTTGTTAACCACTCCTAATCTCTCTCTACAAACATCACTCTATTAATGTAATACGGTTTATCATACTTAAGATATAGCCCTAACAGTCTTAGGTCTCACTCAAAAAAAGAAAAAGAAAAGGTCTTTGGTCTCTTTCTCTCGATCTCTCTCTCTCTCTTTCCACGCCTCTCTCTTTCTTTCGTATTAATTATATATCCCATCATATATTTCTACACTAAAATAGTTGCTTCTTTTCATCCCCGGCCATCTTGTTATATATATATATATGTGTGTGTGTGTGTGTGTGTTGCACTTGTATCACCATAATCGCCATTGATTTGTTTCTTTTTAGTTTTAGAGAAGATCACTTGCCTCTTCTGATAGACTACTCTTTAATAAGGCCAACATTTCCAAGAGAGAAAAGGTGGGGAGGGGGAATATTGCGGCTGCCACAAGAAAAAGGAGAGCCATGGGTTGTATTCACTTTTTAACACACGGCTTTCATTGATTTTTATAAATGGGAGGAACTAATTGAATTGGATGTGACTCACTCTCCCTCAAGTGGATGACCAAATTTAACAGACTGACGCCATCACACGTACACCACCTTATTGGAGAGAGAGAGAGAGAGAGAGAGAGAGAGAGAGCTTTAATTCAAAAACTCTTGACATATTACATCACGATTTTTTTCTTTCAAAATCTTGTTTTGGCCCCCCTCCCTCCCCTAGCCCTTTTAGATTCGTCCATGGATACACTAATAAAGTTGAAGTATAATGGAAACATGTAATCATCTTATAATAACATCCTTATATATATATGATTTGAAGAAAGCATTACTAGCAGAAAATCTTTCCAAGTACAGTCCATATATATCCCATGTCTATTTCAAACGAAGCTACTGGCTAGCCACATAATGATGTTTTATGTCATAAAATCTTTTGTATAATTGTAAATTTGACTGGTGGGGGGTGCTGTATTATTTGAAAAAAAAAATAAAAAATAAATGAAGACTTTTAGGGTTTCGTTTAATTTGTTCAAAAAGGAAATGTTGGGGAGGCAATCTATACGTTATCCCCCACTATATGTATGTGGGTGGATGAGGCACCATTTGGACGTACGTGGCAAAAATGGAGAGACGGGTCCAAATCTTGGTTGCCCATATAACCGGGTTGACAAACATGTGCTTCGCTAGGGTTTTTGATTTAGTGATCACCAACCCTTTGATATTGCATGCGCTAGCTATGAAACGACTGAATTCTACCTCAATATTTTTTACATGTCATCTCACCTTTAAGAAGTCCCTTCATGTTTTCTCAAGACAATAATCCATCAATATTCAATATTACAGTTTGGTTTTTGGGGCCGGCCGGTAATTACTTCTTCTCAGTGCAATATGGTTGGAACCTTATCAGATTCCCACACATTCATACATGGATTCTTTTCTTTTCTTTTCTACATGCATTTCGGCAGTCTTGTCAAGTTCTCCACTGATCATGAGAGTGTTGATCGAACTGGCTACTTCTATATGTTGATGACCTAAATCTGTGAACAACTTTATCCCTGTTAAGATCAATAGGAAAAAGAAAAAAGTAAAAGGGCATACTCAGCTCAGAATAAGTTGTGAAAATAGGAGAGATTTGGTGTTAAAGTTGGTGAGATTATATGAGGGTTCAGTTTTTTTATTGTTCGATTTTGGGGTCTTTGTCAACATTCTTTATGCTGACATTCTTCAACGAGGAAATTAATTTTTTTAATCTAGTACTCTATATTAACTGATATATGTTCTTAGAACTTGTGATTCACATCCTCTAAAGACAAAGTCAGTTTAATAGACTGAATTAAAAGAATTTGCTCTAATCCAGTTTGAATGAAAAATGTCTTTATTTGCTAAAGCTTTTTTCTTCTTCCTTTTGTTTTTTGTTTTCAAAACAAAAACATTAACATATAACGCAAAACACAGAATACTCATCAAACACATAAAACTGCTTTAACCTTTATGTATCATTAGAATACTTTTTCAAATAAAAATAAAAAAACACAATCTAAAAAGCATTAACAAATAGAGCCCTTAAACATGCTTTATTTAAGTAGACATTAGATGAATGATTTTTCTGCAGTTAATTCATAATTCATGAGTAGCTTTTTAGATTCTTAACTAAATGCAGAGAAAATTGTCTTCGAAAATAAAAACCCTATGCTCGGATGCTCCTCATCTCAAATTTGATGCTTCCCATTGAGTTAAGGTTAGGCCAAAATAAACTTTTTGCCGTTTCTTTTATTAAACTATCACTTATCCTAAAAGCTTGATTAAGCTGATTGGAAATGACAATTATTTAATCATTTTAATTAATAATATAACATTCCCCCTCACGTATGGGCTAAATTTCACCTCAATAAGATTTAACACGTTAAATATTTAATTAAAATGAGAGATAAATGACGGATACAATATTCAAATTCTCATAATCTTTGCTTTAATACCATGTTAGAAATAAAAAATTAAAAAAAAAAAAAAACGAATAAGGTAAACAAAGACAAATATACATTCACTAAAAGAACTATATATATTCTTGATGATGATTTTATATTCGGCTTACAATGCAATCTATTTGTACACAAAGGATGGGGGACAAATCACAAATCCCGTATCAACACTCATTAACACGATGAAATTGGGTATGGAAAGATTGCTCTTGTCCAGCACGCGTGGTTGGTGTTTGATTGATTGTCGCAGTGAATTCTTTGTTTTCCTTGTTTGGCTGATGGATTGGTGAATTTTGAGTTGCCTTCTTTGGTTGGTTGATTTTCTTGTTGGTGTTCATTGCCTTCCTTAACACCCTTCAGGGAAACTTTCCTTTTTTCTACTGATCAGAACAAATAAATAATTGTTCTTAATTTCAATTCCTTGATCTTTTCCCATCCTTTTCTTCTAGGTTCCATCATAAAAGTCCTATGAAGCCGATTGTCAAAGAAAGTTCATATCAGAGACATCTCGTACTAAAATGTGACTCCCTAGAGAAAGATCAGAACCCAAAAAGATATGGCTAAGATATGCCTTTAGAAAGAATGAGCAGTAGTGATTGTGTTTTACAACACTAAAGGCAGCACTCCTTAGTCACTAGAGCCAGACGCTATCAGCACTATATAACACCATGCTTTATTTCATAGTCACTAGAGCTATCAGCTCTAACACCATGCTTCTATCTTCATAGTCAGTCAGGATAAGTAGTATATATATATATATATATATATATATACTAGTATATATATATATATATATATATATTATATATATTGAAATTTATTTACTTATATTTATCATTTTTATAATCATACTCTTAAATTTTAAAAAGTGTCAATTTAAAATTATCGTCTTTCACAAAAGTTTGCAATGTCAATCTCCAATAAATTAATGAGTGAAATTCTCAAAATACCACTAAAATGTTTATAAAATTATAAAAATACTTTGATTTAATAATTAGTAATTAAAAACAAAATCAAAAAAGACGGGAGTATTTTAAAAATTTAACGCTGAATTTGAACAGAGTGTTGATATAGTAAACTTCTGAAAGATAATAACCCTAAATTGATACTTTTTAAAGTTTAAAAATATAATTAAAAAAATAATAAAAAATGATAAGTAGAATTTTCTCGTATATATTTCGTTAGCAATTGGCATGCATCCGAGGGCCCATTTCTGTTCAAAGTTTCTAGACTATTTATTTTTTTCTGAAAGGGTCCTCCACGACAGCTAGCTGCAATTTTCAAGCCCTTGGTAGTTGATAACGTTGGTCATTGGGTCTACACCTAATTAATCCCTAGGTAGCACATGGATCTCCTAATGCCGAATGATGTGGCAAGACAGTGACAAATTAATCAATACCAAACATGCACATATAATCATGTCAGAGAGAGACATCTTTTGGTGAAGATGACTGCAGTTGTATAGAGCATGCTCTCGAAAGTCTTTCTGCTTGTACTTCAAACTTGTGAACTTCCTCCTTTCTACTCCCATCTAATTCTCATAATAATGACCTCTCCCTCTCTCTCTCTCTCACACGCACACCAAATCAATCCTCCACTACAAAACCCTTGATGTGAAAGTCCACATGTTGCTTGCACCATTTGCTTGTTTCTGTTTCCAAGAGAATGATAGGAGTATAGCATTTCCTATTTGGTCGTAGGCTAGGCTAGCATTTTTTTTTATGGGGTTTCCGAGCTTTGTCCTTACTAGATTTTTGAGACACCATGTAATGCACTTTCTTTATACACTCTGATTGTAGTCTCAAAAAATTATTTATACTAAAAAATATTAAATCTTAAACCTGATACTTTATTAGGTACCGAAACTAAGTGATTTATCAATCAAACCAACTCTTTGGGGTTAGTCCCTTCTTTTTCTTCTTGGTTTCTATTTTCACTAATAACCTCTTAGCACTAACATTCCCTTAGAGATCAGAATCCTTTGTCATTGATTCAGGTGGATTGCCGTTTGAATTGCTTATTGGCATTTCAATAGAACTAGCTAAAAAGAGTGAAAATCTTAGCGTATCATTCAACCCAGCATCTTTTGACTTTCTAGCAATTCATAGTACAAAAAGAGATGGTAGCAAACCACGTGGGTAAATGTCACTTCACACTTGTACTCACACATAGTGTAAAGTTTTGTAATGAAATGTAAAATATTAGAAAAGAGCGAGAGTAGGAAAGAGGAACACAAGAAATTTCATGTTAGACCCTTAAGTCTATCATTAGAAATTATTTTAAAAATTACATTATGCTATTGTTATTTGATTATAGTTTACAATATAAATAATCCATATTTATAGGAAAAAAGATGGTAAGTGAAAATAATCTCTTAAAAACTTAAGTTAGCAAGAAATAGTAATTAATTTATTGTCACACCGTCTTATATTTCTCTCCATTTTTAACAAATCATGTCTACCCTTTCATACACCATACCAAATGAAATGAGGAGGATAATTATTCAATACGTAAAATATTTAATTAAAATAAGAGATGAATGACAGAGTTGAGGTTCGACTTAAACTAATAAAAAGTGATGCATTTAATTATTTAATTTATATTCTAACATATAGGTGACACCCCTACTTCATGCTTAATTAAGCTAGGTTACTTCAACTTAGTTTTTTTATCTTTTATTTTAAGTTGCTAAATTAAAAATATTAACAGACAACTCAAAACATAAAAATAATTTTCATCGTTAAATTACATCAAAACACTTTTTCAAACATCAATTACTCTTGAAAACATGTTAGGAAGCATACCTTTCTATTATGAACCAATGGCATTTAGTTGTACCTCCCTGCCCTCCCCCTTCCTGCAAGAAAAAAACCAAAAAGTAAAAACCAACTTAAAAATCAATCGGGCTTGTTTCGCAACGTTTTAAAGGGTATATTTTTTATTTTTAGCAAAAAAAGTAAAAATATGGGAAAATGTCACTTACCTTCATAATGTTTCGGCGCTTTTTTAATCATATCCTTAAAGTTAAAAAAAATTGTTCTGTTTGGTTCCCATATTTCAAAATTTTACAATGTTAAAATTTTTAAAATATCCATTTTTTTTTTTAAATAGAAGGCCATTCGTGGTTTTTTTTAATTTTTTTTATTTCCTGTTTTAGTTTTATGGGTTTTTAAAAAAAAAAATTAAATTAAGGGTAATTTTGTATTTTTATTAATTTTAACAGGAATATAAGGAATATTTCACGTTTATATCGTCTTATTTAACCCTAAACCTTAATGATAGGAATAATATTACAAATTTTAAAACATGAGAACTTGACACTGCAACTTTTAAAATTCTAAGGGTATAATTACAAAAGTGCTAAAACATCATAGATTAAGTAAAATTTTTCCTAAAAACATTAATAAACAACTCAAATCCCTAGTTAAAAACAAAACACTCATGATAATTTCTCTTGTTAGAAAGAAAGAGGATGGAGAATTATCGCATATATGTGAAAGATTTACAAAGATTTGTGATTACCGATGAACATGCAATTTTAAGATTGACAATGGATCCCAACCACAGTATAGTATTCGATAAACATGATTGTCATGGGCCAAAACCCACCTTTACAAAACTCTATTCAGCAATCAAGCTAAAGAAATTAACTGACATTATACAAAATCAACCCCAAGCTATACCAACCCTACAAAACCTAAACAGTATTTTAGTATCTATACCCCACTTGCAACAAATATCCCTATTCCTAGCAGTACAATGAAATTTTCCTTTATAGATAATATGTGCTTTCACGTCTCAAAAAATTCTTTGTATCACTTGTTTTTTAGTTTTAGGAGTATTCTGATGTCTAATCTCATTCCTATTCCTCCATTGATTATAAATCGAAGTATCAAAAGTAAGTCTACACAAGTTAACTTTAACGCGCACACTTCTTACACCAATAATGAATAACTTTCATCATAACAGCATACCAAGTGACATGAATAATGTAAATTTGATACATCTTTATCACAGTATACCAAACACGTTTACTACATCCCCATTGAAAAAAAATAAATAGTCACGATCTTCAATAGTGCTCCTTGGATGATCATAAGTAAATCCAAAGAATTCTCATAATAAAGATTTGTCCAAAAACTTATGATTAATTAGCGACAAATTGACAATGGCATTACTGCGTTTTTGCTTTCTTTTCAGCAGTGATGGTATATATACAATCATCATTTGCGGGAAAAACGTGTAGCAAATGTTGATGAATAGCATATATAATACAATGAACCACTAACAAATGATATTGACGGTTCTGGTGCGTTATTCCACCACACGAGCCCAATCACTTAATTATTGTTTTGAAATGACTCTGCAAAGACCAAATAATGGAATATATCAACTGTCTCTTGAAACCGTTGCTCATTTTGTCAAATAACTTTTTTTTTTTTGTGTGAGTTTTTTGTCAAGTAACTTAGATAGAAATCGTCACTCCCGACTTCACCGGATTTGAATTCTCGGTAATTTACGGCTCGGATTATTAGTAATTCAAACAGTAAAATTGTTAGAAATCTCTATCCGATCCCATTGCAACACATAAAATCAGGGACTGAAATCATTTACGATTAGCGATTTTTTCTTGTTATTATCTATGTCCCTTCGTCTATGGACAGAGTCAGTAAAAGAGATTCTTCTATCGAGAGGAGACTCACTTGAAAAACCTTCCTGTTCAGGCAGGCCCTTCTCTGATCTCACAACTTCCCTACAATTTTTCATACCCTTTTTAGGCAGGAAATTCTAGGGGACCTGTATCCAAAAATTAGAGACTCATCTTTTCATTTCCATTTTTGTTGGCATGATCACCCCGACGATTTTATTGAAGTCCCCAATGGACCCCATATATCATTAGCTTCTATTTGTCTTATTTATCATATTATTCTTTGACTTACTACACTAAAGCAGAATTCTTTTTCTTTGCAGGATCAAATGTCATGCTTAGAACCTTTGTGCTACGCACGTTTGCTTTGGCATCTAATTAATTTACACAACTACTATATAAAAAAAAAAAATTAGTTTACATTATGTGAGGCATGAGCTAGCAGGCATTTCCTACCCACCATCAGCTATATATATTTTTGTGAAAACAAAAATGTATGATATTATAAATTTTCTTTTTCTTTTTTTCCGTAGGGTTATAATAGTTATATGATTTATGTACCCTCGATCAACACTTCCCCAAATTAATCCAAGTGTGAGAAGGCTACCCCCATTGTTTTATCTACAAGAAAAATACCAATTTATAATTAGAAAAGAGATTAATAGCGCCAAGGCAGAATGAACCTAGGTTTTTCACTAGGTAGCCAATAAATCTTATTTCCGCGTAGCTCTATGCATGGGCCTTTTGTTAATTTTATATGGGAAAGGAAGGATTGCCTCTTACATTTTACAGCAACTACCGGCCACTTAGTAAATTTTTTATTTTTATTAATTTCTTTGCCTTTTTTTCCATTCTTTGGTTTTGGTACTAACATTTATATTGCATTATACTATTATAATATAGTCATAATTGTGTTTTTCGGATTTAATTATTTTCATGAATGGAATTAAAAAAAAAAAAATCAACCAACAGAAGTACTAGGATTGAAGTATATAACTAGTATATAAAGATCATTAGTTTTATGAGTATCAACTAGCTTGAGTAGCGCCCCGCGGGTTGGATGTTATTATAGTCACGTTCAGGTAGGATAGCTACAATTGGCTTCCTCCTCAAACTCTTATAAATAAAAGAAAAAAAAAAGGGGGGGAGGGGAGATTAAACACATTTTCAGTATCTATGGTTTGCGTCAATATTAAACAGTTACCTCGATTTCAAAAAGTATCACAAGTGGTACTTGTAGTTAACATAACTACTAAGTTAGTACTCCCGTTAGGATTCCGTCCAAAAAGTTAACGGAGCACCACGTCATCACCAATTAAAATGCAACACATATCTAGTGGGTCAGGTTTAAACGCTATGTTAGCTAAAAAAATAATAAAACTTAAAACTTAAAACTTTTTTTTTAAAAAAAAAAAAAACCAAACCAATTTTGGCCACGGGGGTGGCTTGAGCCACCCCCTATGGCTGGCCAGGGAGTGGCCGAACCACCCCCATGGATCATGAGGGTAGTTCGGCCACCCCTAGCTTGCAAAAGGGGTGGTCGAAACCACCCTCAAGAGCCATCGGGAGTAGCCGGCCACCCTCAGTTGGCCTTGGGGTGGCTGAAGCCATCCCAAATCATGGGGGTGGTTTGGCCACCCTTAGCTTGCAAAAGGGGTGGTCAAAACCACCCTCAAGAGCCATCGGGGGTAGCCGACCACCCTCGGTTGGCCCTGGGGTGGCTGAAGCCATCCCAGACCAACCACCCCAAATGAAAAAAGAGGTGGCTGAAACTACTCCTAAGGGCCTTAGGAATGGCTTTGGGGCCGATCTGGGGGTGGTATCGGCCACCCCCATGAGCTCTTGGGGGTAGTATCGGCCACCCCCATAGATTTTTTTTAAAAATTGTTTTGTTTTGTTTTGTTTTTTTTTTGTTTTTTTTTTTTTGAAGTTTTATTATTTTATTATTTTTCTAGCTGACGTAGCGTTCAAACCTGGCTCACTGGATATGTGTCACATTTTAATTGGTAGTGACATGGTGCTCCGTTAACTTTTTGAACGGAATCCTAACGGGAGTACTAACTTGGTAGTTATATTAACTATAAGTACTATTTGTGATATTTTTTGAAATTGAGGTAGCTGTTTGATATTGACGCAAACCACATATACTGAAAATGCGTTTAACCAAAAAAAAAAAAATTAGTTTGGTGGTAGAAGAACTCTTATTATTTTACAAAAGATCAAGAGTAAAATGTCACTTACATTGAGGATTGTTATGGGTTTATGCAATTTGATTAAGGGCATTTTTATATATATATATATATGTTTTAAAGTTCAAGTTTAGAGAAATGTGGATATTCAGCCCTCTACAAGGGAATCCACTTTCCCAGTAAAAATAAAATTGGAACATCCAAATGCCACAAACATCTAACTTCCTTTTACTTAAATACTACCAAAAGCTTGCAAAAATTTTAAAAGAGTCGAGAGTATTATATAATTCATAATCTTTAGAATTTTTTTTTTTAAAAAAAAAATGCACATAAACATGCAAGGAGGCTATGGTTTGAAAGTAACGCTAAAAACTACATTTTTATTTCACAATTATTTCATAATGCTAATGTTGTAATCTCAATTAATCCTTAAATCAATTTTTGTTAAAAAAAATTATTAGATATTATAATTTTATCCAACGTTCATTCAATAATAAGATTGACATAACATTTTTAATTAATTTTTATTAAATAAAAAATATCAAATAATTAATTTAAAATGTCACATCAACGTTAAAAAATAATTATTTAGTAAAAATATAATTTTTAACATTTTTCATAATTCTTGAAACCCGACAGGAAGGAGACTGACGCGGTTCCATGATCGAAATGGAAAAGTACCCTTGCCCTCGAATTCCATTAAGAGGCCAATAGAAACCATTTGATTATGCAAATCATTTTAATACGATCATTCGCTTGTCTAATCATATTTGATTGTTTGTGTTTGTGTTCTACTGAAAGGTTCAGAGATGTCCCATCTCTTCCAAGTCCAATGTATCCATGTCCCAAACTTCTCTGGTATATTAGATGAACGATTTTGTTTTTGTTTGAATATGAAAATGACATTAGGGTGCGCTTCGCTAAGCAATTTTACAGGTCATAAGGGTGTTTTTAAATAAAATCATAAGAAATATATTTCATTGAAAAGTGCGTTTGAAAAATAGTAGTAGAAAAGAGAGTACATTTTAAAAAACACAAGATTTTAAAGGCCGAACTACAGTTTTAAATATCAAATCGCGATTTTACCAAATGTTTAATTGCGTTTTTAAAAATTATATTTTTGTTAACTACGTTTTAAAATCGCTATTTTTTAAATCTCACATTTTAAAACCATTAAAACAAACTGACACTAATACATTAATTAGTTTGCATTTCAAGAAAAACCTCTATCTTGGGATGTTTTAGTATGTTCTTTACTCTCACTAACCAGAAACAATATTATATTAAAACAAAAAGCGTAAGAGAAGAGAGAGATGGGTTAGCTTGAGGGGAACGGTTTGATATTCATATGACAAGAATATGACTATTCTTGTAACGGTTAAATCATCACCAATCTTAACAATTTAAGGTTATTAAAAATGGTAGACTTAATTAAATTTGAATTGCTATTTTAACACTTTATTTATGTGTGAGTTCAAAATCCACTATAACATGTGAAGCTCTTCATGTGGATGAGGGTAAACATAGGATTAGGATTTAAACTCACAGTCTTTGTTGTAATATCATGTTAAATCAGCACTTATCTCAAAAATTTAGACTTATATATAAGAAATGATAGACTTAATCATTTAAATTAATACTTTAACAAAAATTAACATAAACTGTCAACCTAAAGTTTGAAGCAATTATATCAAAGAATGAATATGAAGTTCTACTAGTGGAAACAATTAACTTGATCAACTTGAATTACTACCATATAAGACATAGACACAAATTTCCTACAAACTAATTTTTAAAAACGATATGTGTCATCTTAAATATTAAAAAAAATTATGTGAAAAGCACATATTATTAAAAAATTATATTTTAATTTTAGAAGTTGGTTCGTAAAAAATTTCTTACAAAGATATTATAAAAAATTTATGTCCAATGGAGACGAGTCCCGAAGTCAGATTCCTTGATGATTTGTTGAGTATTTATTAAATGATTACCATATGCATGAATCACGACTCAATAGAAAATCCTTTCCTCAGCCGTTAAGGTGGAAATATGAATCCAGAATCCTTTCTTTTTTTCCTCATTTTACATCAATATTATTTGAACTACTACTGTTTGAGCCTTAAGACTATTTTATCATCGAACTGATAATCATTCATAATTTTTTATTCTAGTTCTTATCAATGAAAAAGTAGTTTAACTCATACATTTCAATTGTCGTGTAACTCATGTATCTTCCAAAACGTGATTTGATTAATGGATGTGGTATGATACAAGATAAATGATATTTTTTCAAAAAGGAACGAAAAAAAAAAAAAAAGGGATTGGAAATAAGAGATAAATTACAAAAATAAAGTTCTAACCCATAACCTTCACTTTGATAAAATATATATATAATTACTTTAATAATATTCTAACAAAACTAATATCCATACAAGAACCCACCTTGTCCCCTTTCCCTTTTTCCTTTTTTTTTTTATATCAGAGAACCTCTAAAAGGCATAGCCGTTCAGACTTATCCTTGTAAAGCTCGGTCCCATATACCGTACCTAAGAAAATTTTCCTATACAGAACATGGCCATTCAAGAAGTCTTCCCTTCAATTTCCTTCTACTTTTGCAAACACAGAAAGCATTAAATAGCGGGAAGAATCATATTTACTCCTTATATATACTTAAGTTGCTCGTTATGTTTTCAGTTTTTAACAGGCAAAGCTTTTTGTTTGAGTGGATTTTAACAAGAAAAGCTAGAGTTGAAG